>OY977939.1:18289209-18889209 GCA_963854355.1 Epinotia brunnichana
CTTTGTACTGATTATGGACGCTCTGTCGTCGGACATACAGGAAGAAGCACCCTAATGTATGCTCTTCGCGGATGATATTGTTCTTGTCGGTGAAGACGTATCCGAGGTACAGAGCAGATTGGAGAAGTGGCGACAAAAACTGGAGAATGTTGGCCTGAGGATCAGTAGGTCCAAAACAGAGCATATGTTTTGTGATTTCGGCGGTCTCTCCAGTTTTACAGGCATAGCTATATTTATCGACTTTGGTCCCTTTGGATCAACAAATGCAACACTCTCTGGATCTTTACCCAGAGAGTGTTGCATTTTGTTTTCTCGTGCGCGGAAAACATAATCGTGTCTTAAAAGACACGTTTAACCACAGGTAAAACTCTGGTGGCGCTGTAATTGATTCCTCTAATTAAAACATCCCTGCATACTATTGGGGGTAATATTAAATCGGATATTGAAATACATCATGTTAGCATTATTGATGTTTTATGACTTCTATGCGTTTGGCGATACCTTACATGAATGTACATTAAGGCGACGTGAGCTCCAAAAACGGATTTAAAAAAAATCGTAGCTCTTGTATGGATTATAATACGGCTGCCCTAAATTTAATTAGCAATCTTGAGGCTTTTCTCGAGGGAAATCAGCTATTCGAATCCTGAGTTTTTGACTTACGCTCGATAGAAAAAAATCACGAACATAGGTCTAAAATACACTTAAAAAAATCGTAACAAAATATGCACAACAACTAAACATATTAAAATTGGTTCTTAAAATCGGCAATGTCATGTTTGAGGGAAATCAGCTATTACTTTTTTTATTTATTAAAACGCATAAAAAATTAAAATAAAAAAACATAAAATCCGCGCTTCTAAACACGCACTTCCATCTCGCTCACGCTTATGCTCAGTGAGAGGGAGAGAAGACCACGAACCTACGTCCCCTTAAAATACATGTGTGATCTAGCGGGAAAAGTAAATAAATAGGTGTTCCTCAGTAGGATTGTAATTTTATAATATCGGAATAATGTCATTTATAAATTTTATAATAAACCGACACACAGTTTCTTACGCCGCGTATTCTCGTGGCTTACATTGCTGGGTTGATTTTTTTTTTACAAATAATACAAGCTTAGGTTGGACTAAGTATGAGATAGGCACTCGCACTATTGAAAAGAGGAAAGGTGGTGATACTGGTGATGTCGAAGTCTGAAATTATAGTACTGGACAAATATATCGGAGAAATGTCCTGCCTATGAAAAAGGGTGAAGGTCAATGGAAAGTTTATAATCAAGAAACTAGAGAGCGAGAGGATTCAAATATGCAGGAATAAAGTAAAATTCATTCACTAGTACAATTCATAAATACGTAATAAATAAACATTATTCTATACTTAAATAGATAATTTAATTTACATAAATAGATAACATGAAAAGGTTTCCTTTTCATTAAAACAAGAAAGGGATGTAGTGTATCTGTGCTTATCTAGTGCGCATACGTCACGATGACAGCAGTCGTGGTCCGACCGTTGCCGGGAGTGGTGGTGCGCTGGCTAGCCAGGCTATACAGATATACCTTTAGAATCGGCAAATAAGTGAAGTGATTTACGAGAATGGAGGAGGCATCGCCTTAATTACTTAGGTACTTCTGACGCTTACTAAGTCAGTCCATGAAAACGGCTGGTCAAATATCCGGACTAGTTCTTTCGTGAGAGGATCATTGGCGCCAAGCTCACTCTAATGAAAGTTAAAGAGCCTTGACGTTGGCGTTGACTTCACGTAATTTAGTCGTACTTTTTAAATTTATGCATATTATAGAGGATACGCCAGAAACAAAGCTTTCCATGGCTAAGAACTCCAGAAATCACGACAATGGATGTAAAAGGAATCTAGTAGACTCAAAGAATCGCTTTAAGTACTTAAAACTTTGTTAACGCTCTCTTAATACTCTGTCTCATTAAAAGATCTTTTAACGATTCTCATTCTTAACAGTTTTTAGATGAAGTATTACGAACTTGAGTTGCTGGAAACTAGTTAGCTCTTATATTTTATACATCTTAGCATTCCGTGCGAATTTAAATAATAAGTATACTGTAAAAAAATAACTTTACATATACTTACATAATTAATATAAGACTTCAGAAAGTGCCTTTATGTAATCAGCAAGATGCACTGCCATGTATGCGTAATGCCTACAATATAAATACTGATTTTGTATCATCATTACTCTTTGATGTATCTACCTGCGAGTTCCTGTAACTGGCTCTGTTTGTGTATTATAATATTTATATATATTACGAGATTACGATATTAATCATACATAATCCTGTGAGTGTCGATGGGGTTTCTAACCCGAAAGATATAGCTAATATTTTTCAGGAACATTTTAAAGTTAAGTCTCCATTGGGACCGTCCTGCGGGCTGCTCGATACAGAGAAGGTCAGTAAGACAACAACCTTGATTCTCGCCAGGGACGTCAAGTTCGCTATATGTAAGATGTCGAAGGGCAAATCACCTGGCCACGATGGTCTCTCTATCGAGCACCTGCGCTATGCCGGCGTTCACCTACCACGGGTACTTGCCATGCTGTATAACGTCTGCTTAAGTCACTCGTACCTGCCCCAGGACATGATCAAAACCTTGGTGGTGCCTATTGTGAAGTGTAAGACGGCAGATGCGTCGGATAAGTCTAACTATAGGCCCATCTCCTTGGCCACGATAGTAGCAAAGGTACTTGACAGTGTGCTCAACTCGTATTTAAAAAGGCATATTAAGCTCCACGATGCACAGTTTGGTTTTGTGCCTGGTCTGTCTACGGAAGCTGCCATTCTTAGTTTGAAGCACACTGTCAGGTATTACACTGACCGGGATACGCCAGTCTATGCTTGTTTTATGGATCTCTCAAAAGCTTTCGACACAGTTTCATATGAGATCCTCTGGCGTAAACTGGAAGGTGTAGGCTTATCGCTGGAGTTGGTATCACTGTTTAAGTACTGGTACGGAAATCAGGAAAATCGTGTGAAGTGGGCAGGCGAGTTGTCGGCGCCATGTAGGCTGGAGTGCGGGGTGAGGCAAGGGGGGATAAGCTCACCCTTGCTCTTCAGTTTGTACATTAATGCTCTGATTGAGGAGCTCAGCAGCACGCATGTTGGCTGCTCTGTTGACGGTGTCCTTGTCAATAACCTCAGTTATGCCGATGACATGGTGCTGTTGGCCCCCTCAGTCAGTGCATTGCGTCAATTAATTGCTGTATGTGAGGCGTATGCAGCAGCTCATGGCTTGACGTACAATGTAGGTAAAACCAACTACATGGTCTTCAAGGCGGGAAGTAAATGTCCGTTCTTTGTTCCACCTATAGTTCTTAACGGTGTTCCCCTCAAAAGGGTAAATCAGTTTAGATACTTAGGACATTTGCTGACCGAGGACCAGAAAGACGATGTAGATATGGAGAGAGAGCGCAGGGCATTGTCAGTCCGAGCGAACATGCTAGCCCGCAGATTTGCACGGTGTACAGATGAAGTGAAAATCACACTTTTCAAGGCTTTCTGTACATCGCTGTACACGTCGAGTCTGTGGGTTAGATATACTCAACGGGCTTACAATGCCGTGCGCATTCAATACAATAATGCTTTTAGGGTGTTGTTGAAACTTCCGCGTTTCTGCAGCGCATCGTCCATGTTCGCCGAGGCGCGCACAGACGGCTTTGATGCCGTCTGGCGCAAGAAAACGGCCTCGCTGTTAGACAGGGTGCGCGGGAGTAGCAACAGCATCCTAAGCATGATAGCTAACAAGATAGATTGTCCTCTTTTGTGGCAAATGGGTCAGAGGACCAAGTCTCTTTTGTGTATTCATTATTAAGCTACTAACATTAGATTAAGTAAATACTAATAATTTGTGGACCAAATGTTGTCTTTTGAACTGAATAAAATAAAAAAAAAAATAATCAGTGTGTCCTATGACGATACAGAGAAGTTACTTATTTATCGTTTTAAAATAATGTTGTTCTATCTTTTTAAACCTTTTTTTATATACAGGTTATAACTTACTAATTATTTTGCACTAACTAGTCAATAAGAATGATATTGTATAATATTTTGCATGTAAATAACATACAGTGCGTGTTGTTAGGGGATTCCGTTGAACAAATACTTCACTTTCGGATACCGGCTCCATATTTTAGTATGTTGTTAGGCATGTCCCCTGGATTCCAAAACTGCCGGGAGACAGTCTCTAAGGACTCTGTCTCCCCTGTAATGACGTCATCAAAAACGCCGCGGCCGCGCTTGGAAAAGTTTAAATTAGTACACCCAAACCATGCAACGTACATACGCATGTGGGGTACCAGATGAAAGCTGAATAAATTGTCAATAGTTCATTTGTACATTACATTTTAATGTATATGCTAGTTTAAGTACTATGAACAAAAGTAAAAAAAAAATAAAGAAAAATCTAAGGACTTTTGGACTTTGCGGCAAAACTAGAAAAGATACACGAATGTAATGTATAATACAAATGATATCTAAAATTTCAGCTTTACATTTTAGTTTTTTTATTTTAAGACGAAGAGCAAAATTGAGAAAACTGTACTCAAAAAACCAACAACGCAAAGCGAGTTTTCCCTACAAGATTAATTTTATCGAAATTACTATTTTCCAGAAACTAGCACGAACCTTTTGGTATGTTGTTAGACGTGTTATGTGTACCGCAAAACTACAAAGAGACAGTCTCTAAAGTGTAGACACTTTAGAGACTGAATTATTTGTATTATTAGTAATTACATAATCTTCATTGCCGCGGAGGCTTTTTGAAAAGTGGGATTTTTACCTGAACCATGTAAAAAAAAAAAAAAAAAATTTAATTGTTTATTTTCAGATCTGTGATTAAATTACATTATATCAGTTACATTTAGTACAATCTTTAATATTTAAGATTATTTACTAAACTTTTTTATCTTAATAACTAGTTATATTTATCTATGTTACTACTGGGGGCCATAATGAACATTTTTTTTAATTATATTTTTAGTTTTTGTAGGTTTACTTTCTATATTTTCTACAATAGTTTTGGGAAAGCTGTTTAAGAGTGCTCTTCAAAAAAGCGCTCGCTCAGAATTCGGTATTTTGACACGCGTAGTGCGTTTGTGTGTGTAAATACTACTACCACCCACACAAACGTACCTAACCCCCACATGCACAGCGAGATCGCACCAGCCGCGGGTGCCGTCCCTTTCTAGCTATATGTAAGTGCGATCGGGATAGAACTAACCACGGAGCTTGCCGATGCAAATAGCTGTATAGCGCACCGTTGGAATTCACTCCGTGACCGATATTGATACTTGCACTAAAAAGTGGTAAGTATTACTTCGCTAACATGATGTTCTAGAACATCATGTTAGCGAAGTTAGATAACTTGAATAAAGTAAGTATTTGATTTTTGAGCACAAGTTTTCTATTTGTATTAAAATACTATGATATGACAAAGTATATTTAGTTTCGTTTTTTTAGTATAAAATAAACTAACGAGTTTTAAAGTTGTCAGTAATAAGAATAATGATTTGTTTTACGGATATTAATAGTTTGCATGTTATCTGAGTCTTATTTATATATAGTAATGTAATGAAATTATACCAGTCGACCCACTACTAAGAAATTACTGGGTACTGACGTATTCATTTCTTGAAGACTTTTTTTTTTGTTATGGACAGTAAAAAAAAACTGCCCTTCATAGAAATTGCTATGTCCGTTTCTTACCAAAGGAACTGAAAATTATAAATTATACAAACACAGCTTTTTATCTAGAATACAATTAATTAATGCGTGATTTTATTCAAAAGCCTAAAACCTCAGATGATAAAAAGGAATAGATATGAAACGGGGGCTTGGCGCGTGTCGGTGCGACATGGCCAAATGGGCATGTCACTGCCCACCGCATGTTAGTCGCAATTTGCCTTGAATCTGAAATGTTTTTCCACGTTTACTCAAAATGCCGAATTGTAGCGTGGTTACATGCAAAAATAGGAATGAATCTAAAACCTACATAAATGGTGGAGTCACGCACTACATGTGAGTATTAGTATTTTCACTTAAGTCAGTAAAAACTAATATTTTAATAAATAAACGCAACGCCGCCTCATTTCTCGGGATCGAACTAACATATCGAACGAAAAAGCATATTTTTGTTCTATGCGTTGTACATTGAATGTTCAATACAGTAATGCGCAATGTATTAAACCACTATGGATATGGACGATGCTTGAATTTTTTTGTGGTACGGCCGCTGCTTGGCGTCGCAAACTAGAGCGGTGCCAAAGTGCAGTTACAATTTACGCGTAATCGATAAAATAGAAGTACGATATCATACTAGTTATTTTATTTCGACTACTTTCGCTGTTTTATTTTATTTAATTACTTGTTTTGGTTGGGTGCCTATCTTAAAGGTAACTAATAACATACTTATAAGATTAAAAGGCACAAAATGTTTACGGTACCTACTAATAAGATTTTCACTAAGTTGCAGTATGAACGGTAAATAGACATATTAAAATTGTATATACAAGTATATAATTTAGTTGCAAATGGCTTCAGAACAACTTAAAATGTGATATTATTACCAATAATTTATTTTAAATGAGTATTTTTTACTTTCATTTGAAATGTGATAATTGAAGAAGAAATCTCGGTTTCTTATTACAGTTTTCCAAAGAATCCGAGTAGGTACTAAAAAAATGGATAGATGCTACTGGCAGAGGTCCTAACTGGTTTCCTGTACAGAGAAGAGTTAATGTGTTCGTAACATTTTCAAGAAAAATGTTTCCAACCACTTAATAAGAGCCGTACACTTTTCGAATATTTGACACCTCGCTTGCTTGAAACCTAGGTGTAAAATGTATGGTAACACATCTCCGCACATCTTTGGTGGATACTCGCCCTTAGCCTTAAATCTCGTAATATGAGTAATGGACATATTATTTCGCGCCAAAATGCGATACGGATCGGCCTGGTACCTACAGGTCAAAAATATCGATGTGACCAGAGTGTTAAATGTATGTGAACACGAACTTATAAAAAGCCGTTTATGTTACTCTGTAGGTATTCGTCAATATTTTTTACTTTTGCGATTTATGGTAAGTTAACAACCCGTGTTATTTAAACTTGTAGCTAAAAGTTTAAATACCACCACATAAACTTACCATGTTGTTGAAGTTGTTACCTATCAATATCATAACATAATATTAATTTTAATATCAATGTCGTTAAAACATAATTTTAACGTTTGTCGCCCCCCTAGTGTAGTGCGTTTAAGCCAATCACAGCCCTTGTTTGCATGTTGCCGTAGACTCACTGGCAACGCCCGAGTCTTTGTTTTTACACGGTTCAATGTGTGTGCCTATGGGCGCTGCGGTGGGAGAAAACTGGGGACATCGGTTTTGGTTGGAATTAAGCAGTACGGCACTTCTCCCTTTTTTTATGTTCTGAGCCTAAAACCTATGTCACTTATTAGGATTCCGTACTCAAAGAGTAAAACGGGACCCTATTACTAAGACTCCGCTGTCCGTCTGTCTGTCTGAATGCCTGTCTGTCCTTCTGTCACCAGGCTGTATCTCATGAACCGTGAAAGATAGAGATTTTCACAGATGATGTATTTCTGTTGTCGCTATTTATAACAAAAAATACTAAAAAACAGAATACATCTTTTTATTTTTATTTTAGTTTTTATTTGTTTCTTTTTCTTTTACAATCTTACACAAATCGACTTTGCCCCAAACTAAGCAAAGCTTGTACTATGGGTACTAGACGACGATAAACATACTTATATAGATAAATAAATACTTAAATACATAGAAAACATCCATGACTCAGGAACAAATATTTATGGTCATCACACAAATAAATGCCCTTACCGGGATTCGAACCCGGGACCTCCAGCTTCGTAGGCAGAGTCACTACCAAGTTACTAACTAGGCTACAGGGGGCTCCTATACAACAAACGTGATTTTAGATATAGATATTTTGCCGTTTTTAGATATAGATAATGGTACGGTACCCTTCGTGCGCGAGTCCGACTCGCACTTGGCCGGTTTTTTTAACATTTATTTCGAAATAAAGAGTGATACTCGGAAATGTCGAAGGGAAGGTCAATCGTCGAATCCGACTCGGCTGGGCAGCATTCGGGAAGCTACGGCACATCTTTTCGTCCAATATTCCGCAGTGTCTCAAGACGAGAGTCTTTGACCAGTGTGTGTTGCCAGTGATGACATATGGCACGGAAACGTGGTCGCTTACTATAGGCCTCATAAGAAGGCTCAAAGTCACTCAAAGGGCAATGGAGAGGGCTATGCTGGGAGTTTCCCTGCGCGATCGCATCAGAAATGAGGCTATCCGCAGCAGAACCAAGGGAACCGATATATCCCTCCGAATTGCTAAACTTAAGTGGCAGTGGGCGGGGCACATTGCACGTAGAACCGATGGCCGTTGGGGCGGAAAGGTTCTGGAGTGGCAACCACGTACCGGAAGGCGCAGCGTGGGTAGGCCCCCCGCAAGGTGGACTGATGACCTGGTAAAGGTCACGGGAGTCCGCTGGATGCGGGTGGCGCAGGAACGGCCATTGTGGCACTCTTTGGGGGATGCCTATGTCCAGCAGTGGACGTCTTTCGGCTAATATGATGATGATGATGATGATGACTCGGAAATGTAATAAAACCACGTAAAAATCTCCCTTTCCAGTGTAAACCCCCGGTGTGTGTTATTATTATATATAAACGAAAATAATAACTAAATGCAAGGTAGGATCGTGCTGTACTTAACAAACGCCATATAAGCTTGTTTTTTAAAATGTTTTTATTCATCTTGTTATTTTCAATAACCCTGCATATTATGTCGCTGGTTCGTGGGTACTTGTACAGACAAATCACACAAACCCAAACAAGATAGGTCTATCTATTTTAGTTTAGGAGTTCCCATGACCAACTTCCATCATCAGATCCTGGAAATCATCCATCACCAAAGTGTTTACCAAGACAAAACAGATGAGCCCAAACTAGATGGGTTTATCTAGTTTAGTTTAGGAGTTCCATGACCACCTTCCAGCTCCATTATCAGACTCTGGAAATCATCCAGCACCAAAGTCTTGCCGTGCCATGACCAAATTAATGAGCCCAAATTCGATGGCTTTATCTTGTTGAGTTTAGGAGTTGCTATGGCCACCTTCCGACTCCATCATCAGACCAGCTCTATGATATTATGGCATTGTCACCGAAGATACGCAATTGTACCTAATTTGAAGATTTCGCCCAAACTAACATACATACATACATACTAACTAATCATAATGGCCGTTGGGGCGGGGAGGTTCTCGAGAGGCGACTACGTACCGGAAACTGCAGCGGACCCTCCACAAGGTGGACTGATAGTAACAAGTAAATAAATTAAATCTATCAAGTATCACGATCACTCGTACAATAATAATTGACTATAGAACGCGTAGTTTAGACAAAAGGATCCAACCCACAAGATATCACCATTGAAATGTATGACTTTTGTTTTAGGTAGAAGGTTCAATTTTAAATGTTACATATCCTGTGGGTTTGAGCCTTTTCGCTACACTACGTCATATCTGATAGCTATGCAATTCATAACTTGTCTCGATTTGCCTCACGAATGTATCCCCAGTATAGTTTGACCCCGAGGTTTGTAACAACTATGCCTAGTCGGAGATCAAAATAATATTATTTTATCTGAAGAGTGGCCGGTTAGCTTCGTGAATAGCCACAAATAAACAGAGTACACGTCTGTCTCGGAGGGCTATTCAGCCGGTACTGACATATATTCCCGCGCGACGGTAAATTTATACTAGTTTTGAATAATTATTTATAAATATAAATGTTGACTAAATTTATATTTTTTGGACTGGATCTTGTTGGAACAAGCATGAACTTTAATGTTGTGTAAGATTCAATACACAAATAATTCAACAATAATGAGAAAATCCTCGAGTTTTCAGTAAGATTTTGTTGACAAATATGGTGTAATTGAGAACAGTTTACATATATATACGTGCAGAATAAGGAAAATTCGAGGCGGCTAGTAGCAATGGCAACATATTACGCTAGTGAAAATAGAATAAAACAAGTAGGTTCTCATATAACATCATGGAATATTAGGGGCTCAAACTTATGACTCTGCGCTCTCTTCAGAAAACTACTGTCGGTAATCGGGTATTTTCGGTTAAAGTATTCAGTTCTTCGTAAATTGGAGGCGGCTAGGACCAATATGAGGAGTTTACCTATGCAAATAAGTAATCGGGATCTAAAAAAAGCTCTCCGTTTCTTAGAATTACAACGTCAAAAATCCGTCATTCTCGCTTATTCCTGACCAAAAAACGAGCGCCCTCTTAATACCAAGGGTAGGTAGTTAGACCACACTCTTTGCCCATATGTGTTGTTATATTTGTTAATTATGTATTAGTTCTTACTGGTCAGGGTTATGTAATATATTATATAAACGTGTGTTATATCACGTAAAAGTTAAACAAATATGATATCATTTTTGCCACCATTAAACATACTAAAATATGGCATCGGTATCCGAAAGTGAAGTATTTTCCCCTAACAACATGCACTAATATTCAATTGTTAGTTCTTTTTTGCCTGAAACACAGGGTATCCTAGTTCAGGCACGTGTTATTTGCCTCTAATATTAAGCTCCTAGTCTATAGTAAATACTGATGTACATTATGTTTTATCAATAAATGCCGAAATAACGGGTGACCGGAGGGCTGGCTCATACCTCGCACAGAGGATAAGCATTGCCATGGCAAAATTGAGCCGACTCAGTTGGCCAGAAAGCCAAAAAAAAAAGAGAAGAAGCATTGCCATCCAACGTGGCAATGCTGCTAGCCTTCTGCTGGGCACGTTGCCCAGCGACGGCGAACTCGGACAAATATTTTATTTGTAAGTTATTTTATTTTATAAGTAGTTTAGTTTTAGATATAAGTTATTTTATTTGATAAGTAGTTTAATTTTAGATAGGTATAGTTTTTTAAATATTAATATATTATAATATAATATATATAATAATATTGATTAGAATACCTATATAATCAATAAATTATCTTTATTTATTATTTATCTTATTATTAACAAATACATAAATAGTATCATATACGTGAATCGCCATGCGGGCAATTGCGGACTGTGATTTGGACGTATTGAAGTAATAACCCCTCGGTTCATACGCTCTCTTTTGTGAGTACGCGTAGCCTAGTGTACCTATGTGTGCGGGTGAGAGATGTGTTAAAGTATACAAATAACAATGAGGTTCTAGTCGCATATACATATAGTTGCATTTAGTTAACAAAGCAAAAGAAATAGACAAGAGAGAATCGTATGTACAGTCAGGGAAATGTATTTACGTACCTTTTTATGCCTTATTGTCATAGTAACAAGAGCTAAAAAGGTACGTGAATACATTTCCCTGACTGTACATAGGTAGGCAGTCCGAAACCTTAAATTGTAAGTAATTGTCCATGACTCGAGCCACTTCAGGGAACATAACCGAAAATATACGATGACATACAGGAATCGTAAGACATAAATACCGGTAAATACTCCCCTCTTTCCATACGTGAATGTAAATGAATACATTCTTTAGCGACATTGTTTCTCTTTGAGGAATGACGGAATATGTGTTATATTTCTAAAATCAGATACGCTAAAATGATAATTGACAATGTTGAAACGTTTTCCTTGTGCTTAGTAACCAAGCAACACGAACACAAGTAGAATTCACGTCACATAATTATGTTAACAAATATGATTTTATTTGTGCCTTTTGTGAATTAAGTATTTTGCAATTTAAGCCACTTATCTTATTTAATATTAAGAAAATAAAGACTTATGTAAACCGTAATAGGTAGTAAAAGATACCACCGTCACCCCTAAAAACAAATATTTCGCATAGGTACTTGTCATTTCTTGTAATTGTTAGATATATAAGTAGGTAAGCAAAATACATGGTTGACTGCTAAAATATCTTAACTACACATATTAGGCTCGAAAGTATCTTGCCAATGACGTTATTGAAATTAAGCACCCCATGTAACATACCTACTTCTGATTACGTTAGTAAGTAGTAAAACTTTTTTGCAGTTTATTTAGATATTTAATAAACAAAATTTTTGTTCGGAAAGTTCACACTGTCATTCCACCGTGTATATTCTCAAACATGAAGAACACGTTTATTGTATCCGGAATATAACCGAAAAAATATAAAACGAACCATTATAAAAAAGCGAACGGGTGTAATGGGTAACGAAAATAGCCGACGGTTTACAATGCACGAGCCATTAATTAATTTGAAATGTATACAGAATAACAGACACGCAGTCACAAGGACGACGTTTGGCGCGCTATTACAAAAAAAACCGGTCAAGTGCGAGTCAGACTCGCGCACCGAGGGTTCCGTACCACCCCGTACAATAGAAACTAGTCCACTATAAACTGACACTCACTAAGTATGTATTCACATACTTAGTGCGTGTCAGTTTATACTGGACAATAAATTTTCAGTGATGTAACTATAAATTTACGGTTTTCGCAATTTTTCCTTTATCTGTGCTATAAGACGTTACTTCGTACCAAATTTCAGGATTCTGAGTTCACGGGAAGTACCCTGTAGGTTTTGATTCCCTTGAGAGTTTCGAAAATTTGTGGAAATTTGCGGCATAAACGGCTGTTACTTTTGATTGCGTTGGCTTAGAAGTTTGATTTTTTTCATAGCTCTTAGGGACAGTAGACTTGAGTATTTGATATAAATTTCAGCTTGATACCTTTACGCGTTCCTGAGAAAAAGGGTCTTGACAGACGGACGGACGGACAACAAAGTGATCCTATAAGGGTTCCGTTTTTTCCTTTCGAGGCACGGAACCCTAAAAACGCGTAATTGTAGGTTTCTATCGTTAAAATTACATACCTTTCATTCGTTTTTTTAAATAACAACCAGTTGGTGAAGATAGTTTAATTTCTCCTTTATGAATATAATAAAGCGATGTTTCGATAACCTTTTTAGTGATTTAGTACCTAATGATTTTTCTTCAAAAGCATGTTTCAGCCAAATCTCGGTACCTGATTTAGGAGCGCTTAATTGGTCAATTCTGCTATTTTATTCACGAAAAAAATAGATGTTACATTACAAATACCCTGTAGTCGATACGTAAAGAAAAAACTATTTTATTTTATGCTGAATGGGCCGAGAAAATAAATCTCATACGAATTCGTTTTTGTACAGAAAACGGTCAAAATCAAGTCATCATTTCTCAAAATCCCTTAATTATCTTAACATAATTCTGATTTAAAAATGATTTCCAGTATTTGCTTATTATGAAACATGCTTTGTGTTGGTTTAAATTACCACCATTTATTTTTGACAAATTATTTAAAAATACATTATTTACTGCACTACGGCGGCCACGCGCAGCCCAACGGTCAGAACCGCGCTGCCAGCGCTCGTAGAGGTAGGACCTATGTTCGATGACTGCGCACAGCATAGCAACGTCACAACACAATGCGCGACAATCTATGCTAGTGTGCGTCGGACGGCGTGTAGCGGCATGAATAGTTATTTGTTATACAAGGGGGGAAAGTTGTATTTTACCTGCGAGTGTTCATTTGAAACACGAGACGTAAAATAACTTTTCACCCGTGTATAACACAAATCTTTTCACCTCACTACAGCGAGGAAAATAAGAAAAAGGGTAAGAAAAAAAGTGAAAAAAAGGTTGAAAAAACGTTAAAAAAAGTAAAAAAAAAAAAAAAAAAAAATTAAGTAAAAAAAGTTATAATTTAAAAAAAAAAGTAAAACCTTCTTCACCATATGGATAAAAAGCTATTTTCTCAATAGATATCAAACATACAAAAAGGCCTTTCCGAGCTAGTGAGGTGTAAATATTGTTATTGTGTGCGCGTATAGGACGACAGTATCGACTTGATCGTTGTTTGTTGGAAATATCTAACTTAATCTAAGATTGGTGTTATATATTTTTTATGTTTAACTGTTTTTACTTAATTGATTGCTTTAAATATATACATTGCATAATTGTTATGGATGTCGGTTCTAACTTATTTTTGAATACCTACCATGACGGTGGTAAACGAGCGTACGGTTTGCCCGATGGTAAGCAGAAACCGTACAAATCGTAGAATATGGAAACCTGCAGCTTTCATTTGCGCTGATAATAATAATAATAAATAGCTCTGCTCGGGTGATAATAAACTGCAACTTAGAAAACCCCCCGATATTTTCATTTCAAAGTTCGATAAGATTAAGATTGGGTTAAGCTGTACCTGAATAATTTTTTGTCTGCTATTGAAATGATATAAACAGTTCATTTTTTTTTTTTTCTCAAAAACGGCTGAACTGATTTTGTTGCAACGTAGCTAAGAACCACCTCGATCACGTCAGCTTTTGGATAAAAAAACCGCATTCAAATCGGTCCATTCGTTTAGGAGCTTCGATGCCACAGACAGACACACACACACACAGAGACAGACAGACACACAGCCACGTCAAACTTATAATACCCCTTTTTTTCCGTCGGGGGTTAAAAACAGAGAAAATACGGAGAAAACGATTTTTCCCTGACATGGAACCTAGCTAGATCGATTTTTCGCCGCCATGAACCCCTATATTCCAAATTTCATCGAAATCGTTCGAGCCGTTTTCGAGAACGTGATTGAAAATAGGTAGGTACTTATGTATATATATACATTTATTTACAAATATTGCTCGTTTAATAGTATATACGCTCGTTTAGTTGTGGATTATTTGCGGCCTTTGCTGTACGAAACGCCCCGAGCGTTCAGTACAGACATCCACCTATTATTTGCATAGCCATTCAAAACGGAACACAGCCAGTCTTATATCCTTCCTCGGGGATTTGATCTTTGGGAACTTTTTTGTGTTTTTTTTAAGTGTATATTATGTTATTTGTAACTGATCATTGCAACAGGAGTTGCGTGACGTTGGCGCCATAAAACTTGTTTACAACGCGTTGGTTTAAGCAAGTTAGAGGCCTCATCAATTATTTGGAACCCCTATGAGTCCACATACGCCTTGCTTCTAGAGAAGGTCCAAAAAGCTTTTTTAAGATACATTGACACAAGCAAGACGGACTATCTGACTTAAGTATTATCTATTTACTAAGTAACCCCAACCGGACCTTTGTAACAGGAAAAAATTAAAAAATTAAATAATTTTTCATTTCATTTTCATTTACAAATAGTTATGGGTATTTACCCCAGAAAGTTTTTGCTTGGAGCCGGATACAACTTGTAGAAGTAAGGCTTAACAACAACAACTTGTCATGGCCTGTCGCACGCTCAGTCAGACTCAAGACTGCATGGAACTCGTAGGTAGACTGTAAATGTATACGTCCCAGAATAGATGTTCCTAGGGTCAGTTTGAGACCGCGGGTGCGCCCACTGCTGGCGGTGCCGGCGGGTCGCACGATGTCGCGCAGAAACTCGACTTTCCTTGCTTTGCCACATAACTTGTTTGTTTGGAGATGGGTAGCTGTGTGCCGTGAATGACTTAGGTTTTGTGAGATGATGGATGATAGGAAACCTAATAAGATGTCTGTGAATTTTGTGATACGCTTTTCTTCCAATATTTATCTTGTCTATGTAATAGTTTAGTTATTTATTTAATCGTATGGCATACATTATTTGGCCTTTGAGTTTGTCACTTTTTAGTACCACCCAGGGGACACGTGCAGGGGACGTGACAGTTGTCCACCCTTTGTCAAGTGAGTGGGCAACTCCCGAAGGCCTCTAACTCGGCTTAACGACTACTGTCATATACAGCATCCGGGATCAACTGCTTAGCGTGCCTTCCAAAGCACGGAAACGCTCATTTATAGTAACCACTCAAACAGGCGGTCACCCATCCAAGGACTGACCGCTGCCATCTTTGCTTTACCTGCGTTATCGTTTCCGATAGTTTAGTTTAGTCCCGAGGACAAGAACTCTTAAATAATGATTATGGCGTAGCACTGTAATACTGTGTAAACATATTTGTAATCTCCATCTCCACTTATAATTAAAAATAATTAAAAATTGAATCAGCCAGTATGAAACTAAGCTTTGTTCTGTCACGAATGATATCAGCATCCCATGAACGGAAAAATATTAAACGTTTTATAGATACATTATTATTCTAGATGTTACATAGGATAGTTTTTATCCGACTGCGAATATTTGACCTCATCAAATTTTTGATTTATTAATTTTATTATTCTTAACGGTTATTGCCGCCACATCTGTCAGTTATAAGAAACGTGAAAATGGCGGAATTGCTTTGCCTTTCAACTATTGATAATAGGGAACATTACTGCAATGTTCTGCCGCCAGCGGCAGCACTACCACTAATAGTAAACCAGTATAGAAATATAGGGATTCACACACACATGCACAAATGAGTGACAAGGATGCTTGCATAGACAATACCGCAAGTGCGAACGAGATACAATGTCAACGCTGCTAGTGTCGTCACCTACGAAGAGTTTTGCGTAATGTTCCCTATTCAAATCCCGTCTGACAATAGACCTTCACGAGACACGTGTCAAAAGTTAAGCTTTAAAAATTAATCGATTCTGATATGAGAACGTATATGCAAACACAACCATTTAACAATAGTTATTAAGACTAAAATTAGGATATGTTGTAGTTTATTAATTCGTTTTATATACTTAAAAATAGTCGTCATCTATTCTATAAAATGTATACTTAATGGAAGAGCGAGACCTCCTGACACAGGTACATAAAAACCTACTAGGAGGCCTCAACCACTATTATAAAAACTAATTTAAGTTATCTAAATAAACGATTTATGAATTATTGCACACTAACTAATTAATAAGTGGCTAATTAATGATGTCCCACATCCTTAAGAATCCAACCTCTTTTATGCTGGTGTTTAAGTCTAATAGCTGGAAAAGATATTATATATTACTGTTTGATATAATTTTCACGTAGCGATCACCATACTTGTGACCCCTATTTTATTTTAAGTAGTATACTTAAATTCAAGTTTTAAACCCTCCCGACACAACAAATATAGCTAAGAACTAGCTAGCTGTAGAGACAAGACTTACGATTAAAAAAAAACCGCGTCCAAACCGTTCTCCCGTTTGGGAGCTATTACGATGCCATAGACCGACACACATATACACTCAGAAACACATGGTGAACTTATAACTTTTAACACGTCTGATTCGGGGGTTAAAAAAAATAGGTTTCTTATTAACCGACTTCAAAAAAGGAGGAGGTTATATGTTCCACTGTATGTATTATATATTTTTTTAATGTATGTTCGCCGATTTCTCCGACAATTGTTGACTGATTTCCAAAATTCCGTTTTTATTTGAAAGAGTATACTCCCGAGGTGGTCCCATTGCCACCAATTTGGGATCTGATGATGTGATCTCAGGGAAATTGAGGGCAATCCTCAAATTTTATAGGCACGCGTGTAGTGATTTCGGTATTTTCTATTATGACTCGTGTATTTACCCTGGGAAATTGCAATTTTGGTTAAGTGGAACTGATGATGAAGACCACAGATGACTTATGAATGAATGAATATATGTTTATTGCGGAGTAAATGGTACGTCCATATATGTTAGTAACAATCTTACTTAGGTCTATGTTATCAACATCCCCGATGCACTACAGTAGCGCGGCAACCTCATCAGCATCCTGAATGCGTTGTTATAGAGGACGCGCAGGGCGCTGTTAGTTGTCTTCGTGTAGTCGATCCACAGGCTGCATGTGTAAAAATACTGGCAGTAGGCTCTAAACAAGGTTAATTTAACACTTGCTGTGCATTTTGCAAACCTGCGGATCAACATGTTGCTTCTCACTGACAGCGCCCTGCGTTCCCTCTCCAAGTCCAGGTCGTCCTTTAGTGACGCGGTGATCCAATGTTAAGCGGAGCTCCAGCCAGCTCGACTGGTGGTACAATTTTGTAGCTTTTTGTGCCCGCTTTAAAGATAAGTAGCTCGCTCTTACTAGCATTGTACCTGAGGCCGTGAGCCTCCGCGTACCGCTCACAAATAGCAAGCAGCTTTCGAAGCGCGCAGACCGATGGGCTCAGCAACCATGTCATTAGCGTAGCTGATGTTGTTGAAACACTGGCCTTCGACTGAACATCCAGCCCGGGTGCTGCTGAGCTCACCAATCAACTGGTCCATATAGAGGCAAAATAGCCTAGGAGAGGTCAAACCTCCCTGCCTCACCCCACACTGAGTCTTAAAGGAGTCAGACAAGGAGCCCGCCTACCTAATCCTGTTACTCTGATTGCCATACCAATATTTAAACAGCTCAACCAGTTCTCCAGGTACGCCAGCGTCATACAATTTTATCCATAGGAGATCGTAAGACACCAGATCGAATGCCTTGGACAAGTCCAAAAAACACGCGTACACTGGCGTCTTACGATCCGAGTAGTGTCGGACAGTGTGTTTGAGGCACAGGACTGCTGCCTCTGTAGAGAGTCCGGACCTAAACCCAAATTAGCGTCATGAAGCGGCACAATATTTTCAAGTTGCTTGTCAAGCACACTGTCCATCACTTTACATATTATGGTGGCTAGTGAAATTGGCCTATAGTTATTTATATCCGACGCATCACCCGTATGGTTTTTAGGAACCAGGACTACAATCGTCTTTATCATTTCGTCGGGTAAATAACTATGACCCATACATATGGTGAAGAGCATGGCAAATACTCTGGGCAGATGGACACCCGCATGCTGGAGATGTTCTATGCTAAGTGAATCATGCCCAGGTGACTTTCCTCTACAGCTTTTATGTCACCGACTGTAAACCTTAAAAGAAATTTTAGGCCAAGTTCTACGGGTTTGGGTGAATCTTTTGACGGCCCGAGCGGTGATTCCACTTTAAAATGAACTTTGAAAAGGTCTGCAATTTTTGTTTCACCCATTGCATTTATTGGAAGGCTCGGCTTAGGGCACATCTTGCTTG
Organism: Epinotia brunnichana; assembly: GCA_963854355.1. Lineage (NCBI taxonomy): Eukaryota > Metazoa > Arthropoda > Insecta > Lepidoptera > Tortricidae > Epinotia > Epinotia brunnichana. The sequence continues at coordinate 18,308,228 of OY977939.1, forward strand.
TCTGTTTCCAAAATCTGCTAAATTTTTTATTTATGTGATGGTTAACCATAATACAAATACAACAAATACAAATTATTTATTTACCATAACAACGTTACATGCGATTAAATTAAACTATTCTGTTAACATACACATTTTTAACAAACAGAGAAAGATATCCGTCAGCCCCAAACTAGGCACAGCCTGTATCTTGGGAGCCGAGAGTACAGATTTTACAAGTATAATTTAAAATAAAGGAACAAGATGACCGTGCTAAGAAAATATTAAATCTAAAATAATAAGATAAGTGTGTGAGTGTGAATGTGTGCGTGTGTGTGTGTGTGTTTGAGTGTCTGTGTGTCTCTGTCTGTGTGTGTGTGTGTTTGTGTGTGTGTGTGAGTGTGCGAGTGTGTGTATGTGTGTGTTTGTACTTCGAGCTAGGTTTTAATAATGTCCTCGGATTGTTCATAAGTAAGAGACATAAGCCATTTCTTTATTTTGTCTTTGAGTATATATCTGGTGAAGTCGTCGATGGAACACGCTCGGGACACCCTGTTGTATATCGTAGGGTGCAGATAGTAGGGAAGTCGCCTACCAAAAGCAGATTTTACATGAGGGGTGCGAATGACCATGTGGTTTAGGCGTTTCTGTCGGCGCTTTGCATGATCAGTTTCCGCTAGTGCAATCTGATGAGATTCTGTAACAGCTTTTAAGATAAAAAGTTGACGAACTCTAAGAACTGACGCTTCTTTATACAGATCGTTGGTAGGGAATCGGAAAGGTTTCCTCATCATAACTTTGAGTACGGCTCGTTGCGCCCGTTCAGTTATTATCATTATACTCTTTGCGGCGCCGCCCCAAGCTGAAATGCAGTATTGCAAAATGGACTGACAGAGGCCGAAATATACCAAGAGAAGAACTTCTCTAGATGCGCCGCTCCTCAGAAGCTTCATAATATAGATTACCTTCCTGACCCGGCCAGATAATGACAGGATGTGTTGTCTGAAGGACAGTTTCGGATCAATTATGACTCCAAGGTACTTAATTGTTTCAGCACGATCGATTGTCTCATGTATGCCGTAAGCAGAGGACCATTTCAGCTGATTACATGCAGAAGGTGCCGAAGAGAGTGTTTTAAAAAAAGTTATAAATTTAGTTTTTTTTGTATTTAGTGTAAGTAAGTTAATGTCTAACCAATCTGCTATACACGACATTCCCTTTTCAGCCATATCTATGGCCTCAGCCCAAGACCCACCGCTGAAAAGAGCCACAGTGTCGTCGGCGTAACAAATCAAGTCTGAATTTTGTAGCTGTAAGGAAAGAATGTCATTCATATATATTAGGAATAAGGTGGGCCCGAGGATACTCCCTTGTGGAACACCAAAACGAATAGGCAGCTCACTACTGCTACAGTCGCCGACCCGAACGAACTGTGTCCGATTAGTAAGATAGCTTTCGAACTAATCCAACGCCGAACCTCTTACTCCAAGATGATGTAGTTTTTTTAGGAGAATCGGCGCAGAGACGGTATCGAAGGCTTTGGCAAGATCGAGGAAAATCCCTATACAATGCTTACCCTGGTCAAGTTGCTTAGCAATTAAACTAGACAGCAGTACTACTGCATTTTCAGTGGACCTACCCCTCCTGAAACCGAACTGCCTGTCAGAGAGAAGGTTGTTGTTTTCCAGGAAAAGTGTCAGGCGTTTATTAACTACCTTTTCTAAGAGTTTGGAAAAAATGCAAAGAAGTGAAATAGGACGGTAATGGTCAGGATTATTTTTTTTACCATTTTTAAATATGGGAGTCACCGAAGACCTTTTCCAGGGATCGGGAAATGAACCCGAGGATAAACTAAGATTAAATAGGTGTGCTAGCGGAACACATATAAATTCACTAATAGCTTTTATCAATGGTGGCTTATAACCATCTGGCCCGGGCGAACTGTCATTTTTTAAGGAATGTATGAGGTCTCTCACTTCCTGCGGATCGGTCGGGGCAAGAAAGAAAGAGTGGGATGGGGTTCTATTTGGAAGATAGTTCAACGCTAAAGTCTGATGTGTAGTATTTAGCCTATGCATAATTCGATCTGCCAGCTCCACCCCTACAGAGGCAAAATGTTTATTAACTGTAGTAAGTGATTCTTGACTATTTGCGGATATTTTAGTAAGCTCGTTGGCATTGGATGAATGACTAGGATACTCACAAACGCGCTTTATGGAATTCCAAAGTTTCTTTGGGTTATGACAATTACGAGATAATTCCTTATTCTCAAAGTCTGCTTTGACATTTCGTAATAGTTGCCCATAAAAATTTCTGTAGCGTGTATAGCTGGTTTTTAAGATCTGGTCATTAGGGCACATTCTCACCTGTAAGTGTAGGTTGTCACGGTGTCTCATACACCTTATTAGGCCAGGGGTCATCCACGGTTTCAGGTTAAAACGGCTGCGGCTTAGTCGGACTACACTACTATACTTGTTTACCGTAGCCGCAACTGTGACATCGAACAACGACACAGCTCTATCAAGATCCATACACCCAGTCACCGGCGTCCAATCAGTGTCTTTTAGTTCTGCCGATACTGCCTGCATGTCAACACGAAAAACTTTGCGGTCGCGGCTATGACTAGGGTTCTGGTGCGTCACGGTGACCATTGTTAAGTCGTGATCCGTAATCGCGCTGTTGCACACAATACCCGTAGCTATTTGATCGGTTTTGATAAAAATGTGATCCAGACAAGCTTTGCCTCTAGTATCAGCCGTGATCGCAGGCAATAACCCATGAGATGCCATTAGGGACAGATAATCACCAGTTACAGCACTCTGTGTGTCCAATAAGTCGATGTTTATGTCGCCTGCCACCATTATGCAAGGACTATTACTTATACTCCTCAAAGACAAATCAAGGGAACGATTAAAGCTATCAAAATCACGAAGCGATGGCGAACGGTATATGCCCAAAATCGAGATATTATCGACTTGAACCAGCAGAAAGTCGGCTCCCATGACAGGCGGTTCGCGAACTGAAGGGCTCAGAGAGTTATGCACATAAATGGTAACACCGCAACTATTATTCAGGTGATTGGTTGTGTGAAATGGGGTGTAACCTGGAAGCTGATTTATAACTGAGTTTTCATGCAGCCAGCACTCCGACAGAACAATTATGTCAAATGACGTATTGAAACGTTTCAGCGCCAATGAAAAGTCGTTAAAATTATGCTGAAGGCTTCTTATGTTAAAACTAATTATTTTAAAAATATTGTTTACCACAAGATGGGAACATGACTCGATACTATTGATTGAGTGACACTGTATGGTAAATGAATTATCCAATTCTCTTTCTAGGTCACCATCGAATGGAGACAATAAGGTGGGAAATGATCATAAGTTGCAATGAGATAGTCACTCAACGAAGAGAACCGAGTGCATATAACGTTATGTGTCAGTTGGAACATTTTTAATGATACTAGGTCATCCGAGGAAGTACAGTATGTGAATGTGTGTGGTGTATGAATGTACCCTAGTGGAATGTCAGGTGTACGTGTGAGTAGTATGTTGTATTGAGAGTAAGTTACAAAATATTCATGATTTAACGATAATACGCCAGGGCGGGAAGGAACCCGGTACAATTTTATGGAGGCCAGCAGGAGAAACTTAGGTGCGCGTCGCTGCCCCGGATTCAGGGATAGGAGCCAGTCCGATGAGGGCGTCCAAATCTCCTGGCTGCTTAATAGCGACCGCTTGTGCACCCTCCTTTTCTTTGACGTAGATTGTGCCGTTTTTGGTCCAGCAGAATTTGAAACCATGGCATTTGGCGCGCAGACGAGCCTCTCGAAATAACTGCCGGTTCTTCTTCGTTAGGTGCTCATTGAAAAATAATTTACTTTGTGGACCTGGCACTTCTACATCGACCGTAGACAGATTTCGTCGTGATTTTGCTGAGCGGAAAAAGGCATCGCGTATGGGCTTCCGTGTGAGACGCAATATCACGGGTCGAGGCTGTTTGTTGTGACTAGCCTGATTGTGTCTAGTTTGATCTGGTGTGTGTTGTCTTATGGAACTTCTCAAAATTGTAATGTATGTTCGCCGATTTCTCCGTCAATTGTGGACCAATTTCCAAAATTATTTTTTTATTTACTAGAGTATACTCCTGAGGTGGTCTCATTGTCACCAAGTCAGGATTTGATGATGGGATCCCAGGGAAATTGAGGGCAATCCTCAAATTTTATAGGCACGCGTGTAGTGATTTTGGTATTTTCTAATATAACTCGTGTAGGTATTTACCCTCGGTGGTGAAGTGGGACTGATGATGAAGACCACAGATGACTTATGGAACTCCTCAAAGATGTAAAGTACGTCATAGATTCTGACATGATTCCGTTGAAGTAGCAACTAATTAAGTGTTAATTCTGAGATCATTGATGAATCGAAGAAACTCCTCAAATATAATAGCGACAGCCCACATGCTCAACTTGGGGTTTTTCTGAAATAATCAACGCATTTTATCTCGGAATCAGTTCATGTGGTAAATTGGAGGGAAATGTGGAAATATTTCATGTATCATGTGGCTTGGCTAAGAACTGAATTAAAGTCGGTTTAAACTATGTTTTTAAAGTAAATCATCGTTGTAGATATCATTCGCTTGTAACTACGGTCAAGTCTAAAAATAATAAAATAAATAATAATAATAATAATCTTTATTGTTTAAGCCTAACATTACATTTCAATATTATTAACTAGCTGTTGCCCGCGACTTCGTCCGCGTAGAACTTAATACTTAGAAAATATAATGCAAACAAACTTCTATCATTTTAAGGGATGATTTCCGAGGCAAAAACTATTCTATATCCTTTGAAGGGTCTCAAATTATCTCTATACCAAATTTCATCTAGGTACATGGATTTTATCCAAATTTTCACCATTTCATACCCTTAGGGAATGATTTTCGGGATAAAAACTATCTAATGTCATTCTTCGGGACTCAAACGACCTTTATACCAAATTTCACCCCCTTAGGGATTGATTTCCGGAATTACAACTATCCTATGTCCTTTCCCAGGACTCAAGCTATCTCTATACCAAATTGTATTAAAATGGGTTCCATCCGAATTTTCAACCCTAATTTCATCCCCTTAGGGGATGATTTCTGGGGTAAAAACTATCCTATGTCCTTTCCCAGGATTTAACCTATATCTACACCAAATTTCATCAAAATAGATTACATCCAAATTTTCACCCCCCCCCCCCCCCCTTTTCACCCCCTTGGGGGATGATTTCCGGGATAAAACCTATTATATGTCCTTCCCCGGGACTCAAACTATTTATATACCAAATTTCATCTAAATCGGTGCAGCGGTTTAAGTAGCTCCATACGAATTTTCACCCCCAATTTCAGCCCCTCAGATATAAAAACTACCCTTTGTCCTTCCCCGGGGCTCATTTCATCTAAATCGGTTCAGCGGTTTAGGCGTGAAGAGGTAACAGACAGACACACTTTCGCATTTATAATATTAGTATACAAGTATGGATTATTAGTATGGATAGTATGGATTATTTCCGCTTGTCTTCCAAATAGAGGTGTAGCTGTAGACTCACTTCAAAAGAAAGAAGAAACGAAAAACTCATTCAAATATCTCAAAAAATTACGAAGCTACAACCGTTTTAATGTCGCTTGTTAGAGTGAGAAAACGATCAGGGACCGTGACGTCACGATCCTCGAGCGTCATAGTAAAAAACAATCGTTTCATAATAAAGGTGCGTTTTGCGGAAAAGAGACGCAACAAACCCCCTCTTCAAACTTTATACACTTATAACTTAGTGATTACCTATACGAGTATAGCCTCTTGCGTCGTTTTTTTTCGAGATAATACAACATTATGATTATTTTGTTTAGTGTCTACATCCCTATTTTCGATAAGATAAGATAAAATAAGATTTCTTTATTGTCAGAACTGTGTACATTTAGTAGTAAGAAACGGACATAGCTATTTCTATGAAGGGCATTTTAATTTTTTTTTACTGTCCATAACAATATTTTTTTTCTTCAAGAAATTAATACGTAAGTACTTACCCAGTAATTTCCTAGTGGTGGGTCTACTGGTATAATTTCATTACATAACTATATATAAATAAGACTCAGGTAACATGCAAACTATAAATATATGTAAAACAAATTATTATTCTTATTACAGACAACTTTAAAACTCGTTAGTTTATTTTATACAAAAAAAACGAAACTAAATATACTTTGTCATATCATAGTATTTTAAAACAAATAGAAAACTTGTGCTCAAAAATCAAATACTCACTTTGTTCAAGTTAGAACATCATGTTAGCGAAGTAATACTTACCACTTTTTAGTGCAAGTATCAATATCGGTCACGGAGCGAATTCCAACGGTGCGCTATACAGCTATTTGCATCGGCAAGCTCCGCGGTTAGTTCTATGCCGATCGCACTTACATATAGCTAGAAAGGGACGGCACGCGCGGCTGGTGCGATCTCCCTATGCATGTGGGGGTTAGGTACGTTTGTGTGGGTGGTAGTAGTATTTACACACACAAACGCACTACGCGTGTCAAAATACCGAATTCTGAGCGAGCGCTTTTTTGAAGAGCACTCTTAACTTAATAGACGTGACTGTATTTGACACGGCGGTAGGTGTATTGCATGTAACCTATTCGAAACATTTAATTATTGTACTAAGACGATATTATTATGAGTTTATAGAATCGTATTGCATAGCATTAGAGCCAAAAAGCTCGCAATAAATGGTCTAGCGAGTTGAAGAGAAGACTGTTATCATAATTAAGTTAGCTGAACCCTGGATCTTCAGCAAGAAAAAATATAGTATTACTACGTGATCTAGATTTAATTACGATAACTTCGGTCCCAACTAGAACAACCTTAGACTTAGTGAGCTTACCGTATCATCATCGAGTGGAAATGTCTACAGATTATTCTATCGTCGCCGGCGGGAAATTCTCGTTTCGCCCCAAAATAGATTGCCAAAGAGATAAATCTTATGTAATGTCGTATTTATAATCAAAAGGCATAGAAGCGTTATAACTAATGAAGTGGCATATGAAAATGTCTGGGAGTCACAGTCATGTAATTGGTTTAAGTAGCTTAGGTGTTACGTAAGGTAGATGATATTATTAGATTATAATTTTACGCGCTATTAAGAGTGCTCTTCAAAAAAGCGCTCGCTCAGAATTCGGTATTTTGACACGCGTAGTGCGTTTGTGTGTGTAAATACTACTACCACCCACACAAACGTACCTAACCCCCACATGCACAGCGAGATCGCACCAGCCGCGGGTGCCGTCCCTTTCTAGCTATATGTAAGTGCGATCGGGATAGAACTAACCGCGGAGCTTGCCGATGCAAATAGCTGTATAGCGCACCGTTGGAATTCACTCCGTGACCGATATTGATACTTGCACTAAAAAGTGGTAAGTATTACTTCGCTAACATGATGTTCTAGAACATCATGTTAGCGAAGTTAGATAACTTGAATAAAGTAAGTATTTGATTTTTGAGCACAAGTTTTCTATTTGTATTAAAATACTATGATATGACAAAGTATATTTAGTTTCGTTTTTTTAGTATAAAATAAACTAACGAGTTTTAAAGTTGTCAGTAATAAGAATAATAATTTGTTTTACGGATATTAATAGTTTGCATATTATCTGAGTCTTATTTATATATAGTAATGTAATGAAATTATACCAGTAGACCCACTACTAGGAAATTACTGGGTACTTACGTATTCATTTCTTGAAGAATTTTTTTTTTGTTATGTACAGTAAAAAAAAACGGCCCTTTATAGAAATTGCTATGTCCGTTTCTTACCAAAGGAACTGAAAATTATAAATTATACAAACACAGCTTTTTATCTAGAATACAATTAATTAATGCGTGATTTTATTCAAAAGCCTAAAACCTCAGATGATAAAAAGGAATAGATATGAAACGGGGGCTTGGCGCGTGTCGGTGCGACATGGCCAAATGGGCATGTCACTGCCCACCGCATGTTAGTCGCAATTTGCCGTGAATCTGAAATGTTTTTCTACGTTTACTCAAAATGCCGAATTGTAGCGTGGTTACATGCAAAAATAGGAATGAAACTAAAACCTGCATGAATGGTGGAGTCACGCACCACATGTGAGTATTAGTATTTTCACTTAAGTCAGTAACAACTAATATTTTAATAAATAAACGCAACGCCGCATCATTTCTCGGGATCGAACTAACATATCGAACGAAAAAGCATATTTTTGTTCTATGCGTTGTACGTTGAACGTTCAATACAGTAAACCACGGCGCAATGTATTTAACCACTATGGATATGGACGATGCTTGAATTTTTTAGTGGTACGGCCGCTGCTTGGCGTCGCAAACTAGAGCGGTGCCAAAGTGCAGTTACAATTTACGCGTAATCGATAAAATAGAAGGACGATATCATACTAGTTATTTTATTTCGACTACTTTCGCTGTTTTATTTTATTTAATTACTTGTTTTGGTTGGGTGCCTATCTTAAAGGTAACTAATAACATACTAATAAGATTAAAAGGCACAAAATGTTTACGGTACCTACTAATAAGATTTTCACTAAGTTGCAGTATGAACGGTAAATAGACATATTAAAATTGTATATACAAGTATATAATTTAGTTGCAAATGGCTTCAGAACAACTTAAAATGTGATATTATTACCAATAATTTATTTTAAATGAGTATTTTTTACTTTCATTTGAAATGTGATAATTGAAGAAGAAATCTCGGTTTCTTATTACAGTTTTCCAAAGAATTCGAGTAGGTACTAAAAAAATGGATAGATGCTACTGGCAGAGGTCCTACCTGGTTTCCTGTACAGAGAAGAGTTAATGTGTTCATAACATTTTCAAGAAAAATGTTTCCAACCTCTTAATAAGAGCCGTACACTTTTCGAATATTTGACACCTCGCTTGCTTGAAACCTTGGTGTAAAATGTATGGTAACACATCTTCGCACATCTTTGGTGGATACTCGCCCTTAGCCTTAAATCTCGTAATATGAGTAATGGACATATTATTTCGCGCCAAAATGCGAGTCGGATCGGCCTGGTACCTACAGGTCAAAAATATCGATGTGACCAGAGTTTTAAATGTATGTGAACACGAACTTATAAAAAGCCGTTTATGTTACTCTGTAGGTATTCGTCAATATTTTTTACTTTTGCGATTTATGGTATGTTAACAACCCGTGTTATTTAAACTTGTAGCTAAAAGTTTAAATACCACCACATAAACTTACCATGTTGTTGAAGTTGTTACCCATCAATATCATAACATAATATTAATTTTAATATCAATGTCGATAAAACATAATTTTAACGTTTGTCGCCCCCCTAGTGTAGTGCGTTTAAGCCAATCACAGCCCTTGTTTGCATGTTGCCGTAGACTCACTGGCAACGCCCGAGTCTTTGTTTTTACACGGTTCAATGTGTGTGCCTGTGGGCGCTGCGGTGGGAGAAAACTGGGGACATCGGTTTTGGTTGAAATTAAGCAGTACGGCACTTCTCCCTTTTTTTATGTTCTGAGCCTAAAACCTATGTCACTTATTAGGATTCCGTACTCAAAGAGTAAAACGGGACCCTATTACTAAGATTCCGCTGTCCGTCTGTCTGTCTGAATGCCTGTCTGTCCTTCTGTCACCAGGCTGTATCTCATGAACCGTGATAGATAGAGATTTTCACAGATGATTTATTTCTGTTGTCGCTATTTATAACAAAAAATACTAAAAAACAGAATACATCTTTTTATTTTTATTTTAGTTTTTATTTGTTTCTTTTTCTTTTACAATCTTACACAAATCGACCTTGCCCCAAACTAAGCAAAGCTTGTACTATGGGTACTAGACGACGATAAACATACTTATATAGATAAATAAATACTTAAATACATAGAAAACATCCATGACTCAGGAACAAATATTTGTGGTCATCACACAAATAAATGCCCTTACCGGGATTCGAACCCGGGACCTCCAGCTTCGTAGGCAGAGTCACTACCAAGTTACTAACTAGGCTACAGGGGGCTCCTATACAACAAACGTGATTTTAGATATATATATTTTGCCGTTTTTAGATATAGATAATGGTACGGAACCCTTCGTGCGCGAGTCCGACTCGCACTTGGCCGGTTTTTTTAACATTTATTTCGAAATAAAGAGACTCGGAAATGTCGAAGGGAAGGTCAATCGTCGAATCCGACTCGGCTGGGCAGCATTCGGGAAGCTACGGCACATCTTTTCGTCCAATATTCCGCAGTGTCTCAAGACGAGAGTCTTTGACCAGTGTGTGTTGCCAGTGATGACATATGGCACGGAAACGTGGTCGCTTACTATAGGCCTCATAAGAAGGCTCAAAGTCACTCAAAGGGCAATGGAGAGGGCTATGCTGGGAGTTTCTCTGCGCGATCGCATCACAAATGAGGCTATCCGCAGCAGAAGCAAGGTAACCGATATATCCCTCCGAATTGCTAAACTTAAGTGGCAGTGGGCGGGGCACATTGCACGTAGAACCGATGGCCGTTGGGGCGGAAAGGTTCTGGAGTGGCAACCACGTACCGGAAGGCGCAGCGTGGGTAGGCCCGCAAGGTGGACTGATGACCTGGTAAAGGTCGCGGGAGTCCGCTGGATGCGGGTGGCGCAGGAACGGCCATTGTGGCACTCTTTGGGGGAGGCCTATGTCCAGCAGTGGACGTCTTTCGGCTGATATGATGATGACGATGATGATGACTCGGAAATGTAATAAAACCACGTAAAAATCTCCCTTTCCAGTGTAAACCCCCGGTGTGTGTTATTATTATATATAAACGAAAATAATAACTAAATGCAAGGTAGGATCGTGCTGTACTTAACAAACGCCATATAAGCTTGTTTTTTAAAAAGTTTTTTATTCATCTTGTTATTTTCAATAACCCTGCATATTATGTCGCTGGTTCGTGGGTACTTGTACAGACAAATCACACAAACCCAAACAAGATAGGTCTATCTATTTTAGTTTAGGAGTTCCCATGACCACCTTCCATCATCAGATCCTGGAAATCATCCATCACCAAAGTGTTTACCAAGACAAAACAGATGAGCCCAAACTAGATGGGTTTATCTAGTTTAGTTTAGGAGTTCCATGACCACCTTATAGCTCCATCATCAGACTCTGGAAATCATCCAGCACCAAAGTCTTGCCGTGCCATGACCAAATAAATGAGCCCAAATTCGATGGCTTTATCTTGTTGAGTTTAGGAGTTACTATGGCCACCTTCCGACTCCATCATCAGACCATGATATTATGTCACCGAAGATACGCAATTGTAACTAATTTGAAGATTTCACCCAAACTCTTATACATACATACATACTAACAAGGTGGACTGATAGTAACAAGTAAATAAATTAAATCTATCAAGTATCACGATCACTCGTACAATAATAATTGACTATAGAACGCGTAGTTTAGACAAAAGGATCCAACCCACAAGACATCACCATTGAAATGTATGACTTTTGTTTTAGGTAGAAGGTTCAATTTTAAATGTTACGTATCCGGTGGGTTTGAGCCTTTTCGCTACACTACGTCATATATGGCAGCTATGCAATTCATAACTTGTCTCGATTAGCCTCACGAATGTATCCCCAGTATAGTTTGACCCCGAGGTTGGTAACAACTATGCCTAGTCGGAGATCAAAATAATATTATTTTATCTGAAGAGTGGCCGGTTAGCTTCGTGAATAGCCACAAATAAACACACTACACGTCTGTCTCGGAGGGCTATTCAGCCGGTACTGAGATAAATTCCCGCGCGACGGTAAATTTATACTAGTTTTGAATAATTATTTATAAATATAAATTTTGACAAAAGTTATATTTTTTGGACTGGATCTTGTTGGTACAAGCATGAACTTTAATGTTGTGTAAGATTCAATACAAAAATTATTCAACAATAATGAGAAAATCCTTGAGTTTTCAGTACGATTTTGTTGACAAATATGGTGTAATTGAGAACAGTTTACATATATATACGTGCAGAATAAGGAAAGTTCGAGGCGGCTAGGCGCAATGGCAACATATTACGCTAGTGAAAATAGAAAAAAACAAGTAGGTTCTCATATAACATCATGGAGTATTAGGGGCTCAAACTTATGACTCTGCGCTCTCTTCAGAAAACTACTGTCGGTAATCGGGTATTTTCGGTTAAAGTATTCAGTTCTTCGTAAATTGGAGGCGGCTAGGACCAATATGAGGAGTTTACCTATGCAAATAAGTAATCAGGATCTAGAAAAAGCTCTCCGTTTCTTAGAATTACAACGTCAAAAATCCGTCATTCTCGCTTATTCCTGACCAAAAAACGAGCGCCCTCTTAAGAAGACAATAATTTAAACCAGTTATTAGTACCTAATTGTTAGCGACGCGTTCCATTCCTCATATATTGGTTTGTGTTGGCAACAAAAGTGTTTACATAGTTTAGATTTAGAAATTAAGGTAGTTAGCAATAAGGACCGAAATATGTAAGTTTACCCTATATTGTTTTTGTTATCGCCGGCCGGGGCAGTCCGCTACCAATCGCGAGCCACCCCGCACGGCTCTGCTGTAATTTTGAAAATAAATAACCTCATATAAGTTTTCACCGCCTTTAATTCCTCGCGTCAGTGCCTACAACCAACAAAGTGGTCTTCGAACCAGATCATGTTCCACACGCCATCTAAAATGGAAACACGCGGTGCAAAAGCGCGTCGGGAACAAGCCGAACGCATGGCGCTCGAGCGAGAACAAAGGCCCGAAAGTGAGGTTAAGCCGCTAACCGACCAAACCACGCCCGAAAAACCGTTAGATCCCATGGTAAGGAGGTTTTTAATGAATAAAATTGCTACAACTAGCATAAAATCGGAACCGATGTTACAGTATAAACACGTTCCTCAGACAAAGCCTGCCACATCGCACATCGGCGTAACTTCAAGCAGTAAGGGCTCACGAAAATCGTCGGCATATAAAGAAGCCAAGCGGAAACAATTACTTCTAGAAGCCGCAAAAGAGAAGGCTGCGATAAAAATGGACCTAATAGATAAGACTTTAGACGCGAAACTTGCAGCACTTAGTGACGAGGAGGACCTAGATGAATACAGTTCACAAATCGATGGCAATTTACCTCCTCGGCCCTGCAGTGAAATAGCGGAGTGGATTGAGCACCAGAGTAACCATAAAGAACCACTAGAGGAGCAGCAACCCCCCAACAATGGAGAAATAACGGGCGCGCTGCACATTCCGGTTCCATTATGGAAGCCAGCGGATGTCGTGCCAACTGCATTCACCGAGCCTGCTCAGCACAGCGCTGGGCCCAGCTCGGCCCCGCACGCCGCTAGCACCACGCCGCCCGCGCCGTTCACGGCCGACGGCACCGTCGCCGCGCTCAACCACACGGTACAACTATTGGCTGGTGCACTTAAGGACCTCTCCACCGGTAGCAATCAGGTGCCAAACGCTAGTTTTCTCAGCCGCATCAGCACGCCTAAGGACTTACCTGAATTTTCAGGCGATCAGTTAGAATGGCTACAGTTCAAACAAGCCTACGACGAGTCTACTGAGGTCTGTAAATTTACCGATAAGGAGAATTTATGGAGGTTGCGAAAATGTCTTCGCGGACCCGCAAAAGATGCTGTCGCAGCATTGTTTATCAGCGCCACGTCACCCGATCGAGTAATGTCGACGTTGGAGCTACGTTTCGGAAATCCCGACAGCATCATTTCTCGCATTTTACAAGACATCAAAAGGCTGCAGCCTCTGCCACTCGAATATCATAAGGAAATTGTTATATTCGCAATAAAAGTTCAAAACATTGTGGAAGCCGTTCGAGCAGTAGGACGTGAGGAGTACCTGCAGGGCATGAATATTGTCTCCATCATCCTGTCCAAGCTTCCCACTGTGCTCATATCTAAATGGTCAGACTACAGTTTCAAACTAATTAAGGATGCACGGATATCAAGGTTAGTCATTCTATCGGACTTTCTTAATGACGAAGCGATGAAGATATCTACGACGGCTAGTTTTTTTACAACTACACGCAGCGATAGCTATAGAAATAAACATAGCGAACAGTCAATCTCACGTATACAGACTGTTTTACTACAAACCGAAGAAGGTAATTCTAAATGTCTGTTTTGCCGTACAGCTGTGCATAAGTTAACAGAATGTAAACAATTCAAGAAAGCGCTTCGTAAGGTGCGATGGCAACACGTTAAGAGAAACGGCTTATGTTACAAATGCATTATCTCCAAACATGAACGCGACACGTGTAAAGCCCCTGCGTGCGACAGGGACAGCTGCGGAGCTCCGCATCACCGCTTGCTACATTATCCGGTAAACAACAGCGCGCGTGACGTCACGCCGCTCGCGCCGTTATCGAGTGCAAGTGCACCGAATACTAGCTCCGCGATGAACGAACTCGTACCCCGAGAATCCGCATTCAAACCAGTGCCAGAAACATTAACGCACATTAACGCGAGTGACAGTAAGGTGTTATTGAAAGTGGTACCTATCCGCGTTCATGGACCTAATGGTGTGTTCTCGAGTACCGCCCTTCTTGATGACGGTTCGTCTGTCAGTTTACTGAGTGCTGCATTGGCGCGGCGCGCCGGTTTGCGCGGCAGCGCGGGCACGCTGCGAGTGCGTGGCGCATTCACCGATAATGAACTGGTATACGAATCAACCGTCGTGAATGTGAACCTTACGGGTATAGACAATAAGGTGCATAATTTAAGAATGCGCTGTGTTGATGAGTTAGATTTACCGCTGCAAGGCTTATCTATTTTGAAATGTATTAAGTCATCTCACTTAAATGACATAAAAGATAAGTTATGTACATCAGATTCAAAGCCTGAAATGCTGATAGGCCAAGATAATTACCATTTGTTGTTGCCTTCACAGATTAAAGTAGGTAAATTTAACGAACCGTGTGCTACTCTTACCCCCCTAGGTTGGTGCGTCCATGGAAAGGTATACGTGCCGCAGGGCGTCCGCCCGCCCACCGAGGCCGAGTCTAACCTTTTTATTGCAGAAAGCGAAGAGGGAACGGCCACTGCAGAGGGTGACAATCTGTTACGACAGATCCACGACGAGGTCCGTAGCTCGTTCATGCTCGAGTCGATGGGCGTGATGTGTGCGCCGCGGGAGAACGCCGAGGACGCGCGCGCCGTCGCGCTGCTGGAGCAGTCGGCGGAGCTGCGTGACGGCCGCTGGTATGTCGGCCTGCCGTGGCGGGACGCGCGTGCCATGCCCGACTCCCGCCCAAGCGCGCTTATCAGGATGAAGGGAATCGAGCGCAGAATGAGCAAGGATCAAGGATTCGCCGAAAGGTACCGTGAACGAATTAGTCATTTGTTAAAAAATGATTACGCCAGGGAACTAACGGACATCACGGTCACGCCGAGGACCTTCTATCTTCCTCACTTTGGCGTGGACAACAAAAATAAGAAGAACCTTCGTTTGGTCTTCGACTTAGCTAGTCAGGTAAGTGGTCGTTGTTTGAACGATTACTTGTTCACCGGGCCTGACCTTTTGTCACCACTTTTAGGTATAATGCTGCGCTTTAGGGAACACAAAATAGCAGTAACAGGTGACATCAGGGACATGTTCTTAAGGGTCAAGATTCGAGCAGAAGATCAGCACGCACTGAGGTTTCTGTGGAGAAATAGCCCCACCGAAGACATTAAGACGTATGTGATGACGTCACTTATTTTCGGTGCCTGCTGTTCTCCGTTTGTCGCGCAGTTCATTAAAAATAAAAACGCGCGGCGGTTTGAGTCATCATATCCCGCCGCCGTCGACGCCGTCGTGAACTCGCACTACATGGACGACTACATCCACAGCCTCCCCGACGAGGAGACGGCCATCGAAATGGTAAGGAATGTCAGTGATATCCACAAGGCGGGCGGCTTTGAGATAAGAAACTGGACGAGTAACAGCGTCGCAGTTTTAGACAGCGTGCCAAAGGAGACCTTAGGTACTGCTGCTGTAAGGTTCAAAGTCGGCCAACAACACGAAAGCGAGCGTACCTTAGGTCTCATTTGGTATCCTGCTCAGGATATGTTAGGTTTCGATATGTCGTTTAAACGCATACCGGACGACGTACTTAAGGGTGAGAATAGGCCTACAAAACGTCTCATGCTAAGAGTTATAATGTCAATTTTTGATGTACTAGGTTTCTTAGCACCTTTCACGATTCAAGGGCGAATCATGCTACAAGACGCGTGGCGATCACATATGGATTGGGACGACTACATTCCGGACGAGTTATATCAAAAGTGGCGGAAATGGGTCGACCTACTTAAGGTAATTAACGATATACGCATACCTAGATGTTATAAATCAGCTGATCGCAGTCACTATGCGCCGGGCACCTCGAGTGCGACGCTGCTAAGTAGCACGGGTCTCGCGCATGACAACAGCGCGCCTATGCCGAGCGCTACGATCGGCTACGAATCCGTAGCGGCAGCTCCCAGCGCTACGATCTCCGTAGGTTATAACAATCTTCAATTGCATTTATTTTGTGACAGCAGTACTCGAGCTATGTGCACCGTGGCTTATTGGCGGTGGGATATGAATAGTCATATTAAAGTTGCATTTATTGCTAGTAAGTGTAAAGTAATGCCTGTAAAGTCTTTAACAGTGCCCAGGGCCGAGTTACAAGCTGGTTTATTAGCTGCAAGGCTAGCTAATACTATAGGGAAGGAACATAAGTTAGTTCCGGGCAGTCGATTTTTTTGGTGCGATTCCACTACAGTACTGCACTGGATTCGCAACAATACGCGCAATTATAAAACGTTCGAAGCGAACCGGCTGGGTGAGATCGACGAGTTATCGCGCGTGGACGAGTGGAGGTACATACCTACTAAATTGAATGTTGCTGATTTATCCACGCGGGAAACTTTCGATCACACTCAGCTCAGTGAATGGTTCGCGGGTCCGAATTTTTTATATGAAAGTGAATCTTCGTGGCCGAAGGACGTTATCGCATCACAGTTGACCACTACAATGCCTGAATGTGTGGCTATGGTACATGAAGCTTCAACTGGACTGGCAGTGCCAGACCCCCTACGGTTTTCTTCTTGGCTTCGCCTAAAGCGGACCATGGCCAATGTACTAACATTTATAGACAAGTGTAAGGGAATTTCAGGTCAAGTAGATTGCATCACAATGGACCGTGCCGAGCAATTGTTGCTAAGGCACGCGCAGATGGAATCCTTCGGCGAAGACATCGCTAAAATTAAAAATGGTAAGCCTTTACACCGCAATAGCAGATTGATCTCTTTGTCACCACTACTTGACGAACATGGTCTGCTGCGCGTGGGTGGCCGCATCGACGCTGCCACAGATGTAACCATGGACGTGAAGCGGCCGGTGATACTCGACGGTCGGCATCCCGTCGCTAAGCTGATTGTCCGACATTACCACATACAGGCGGCCCATGGAAATCAGGAGACCGTGGTCAACGAGGTGAAACAGCGGTACTGGGTATTACGCCTTAGACCTACCGTGAAGTTCGTGTCATCCAGGTGTATGCTGTGCAGGATCCGCAAGTGTCAGCCTCGAGTACCGCGAATGGGTGACTTACCTAAGGGTCGGATGGCACACCACCAGCGCCCCTTTTCATACTGCGGTTTAGACCTGTTCGGCCCGATGGTGGTTGTTGTGGGTCGTCATCGTGAGAAGAGGTACGGAGTATTATTCACTTGCCTGACGGTCCGCGCGATCCACATTGAGCTGGTCTCCTCGCTGACTTCAGACTCGCTCATAATGGCGCTGCGGCGGATGGCGGCAAGACGTGGCTGGCCGTCACACCTTTTCTCTGATAACGGTACTAACCTGAGGGGTGCCCATACTGAGCTGCAGCGGTCGATGCGTGAACTAGACACCGAAGAGCTGAAACGCCAAGGTGTTAACAAAGGTATGGAGTGGACCTTTATTCCCCCTTCTGCCCCTCATTGGGGTGGGGCATGGGAAAGACTCATACGTAGTGTAAAGACGTCACTTAAAGTCGTCTTGCACGAGCGTGCACCACGGGACGAGGTATTAAGCACGCTTTTAGCGGAAGTAGAAAATATAGTTAACAGCCGTCCCCTGATGCACGTCTCAGTCGAGACAGGAGGTGTAGAATCACTTACTCCAAACCACTTCCTTCTCGGCACCTCGTCAAATCTGCCTACCATTGGTTCATTTGACGGTTCTGACCTGTACCTGCGGAAACATTGGCGTACGGCTCAGAGGCTGACCGATATGTTCTGGCAGAGGTGGGTGAAGGAAATTTTGCCTGACCTTCTACCGAGAAGAAAGTGGCAAGAGGAACAGAAGCAGCTGCAAGTGGGTGACCTCGTTCTTGTGGTGGACCCTAACTCCCCTCGCAACTCGTGGCCTAAAGGCTTGGTCACACAGGTGTTTCCCGGCAAGGACGGGCGCACGCGGCTGGTGGAGGTAAGGACCACCACAGGGACGTGGCGACGGTCTGCGGCGCGCGTCGCACCTATCTCTCTGGGAGATGAGTGCTGAATCAGCACTAGGGTGGGGAATGTTAGCGACGCGTTCTATTCCTCATATATTGGTTTGTGTTGGCAACAAAAGTGTTTACATAGTTTAGATTTAGAAATTAAGCTAGTTAGCAATAAGGACCGAAATATGTAAGTTTACCCTATATTGTTTTTGTTATCGCCGGCCGGGGCAGTCCGCTACCAATCGCGAGCCACCCCGCACGGCTCTGCTGTAATTTTGAAAATAAATAACCTCATATAAGTTTTCACCGCCTTTAATTCCTCGCGTCAGTGCCTACAACCAACACTAATAATGAATGGTCGGAATGGGTAGTGCTATCTCGGGTAAATGACCTTAAACATTGTACAGAACATGGATAAGACTTAGAATTTCCCTACTCCAAAAAATAGTCATTGTAAATACATCATTCATTTACTTTCGTTTAACAGTTATAAGTAAAAATAATACAACTATAAAACAAAACACGTAACATTAACATCAGTTTATTAAATTAACATTATTATATTAGTTATTTATTTCACATCTTTCGTTCCTTACTCTCCTTAGAATTATAGTAGCAAACCATAATTTTTTCAATATTTTCTACTGTTAATTTATATGTAGAAAATGACCTTTCAACATCTACTGATGTCAGCGGGGCAAATTTATAAAACGAAATGTCACCAGATGCAGTTTCTTTTTAAATAATTTCTGCGTATTCTGTTATAGTTTCTAGATCCGGATTACGAGACATGACCGCCTCAAGTTTGGTTTCAATGGGCAAACTAGTAGACCAATTTATGACCATCCTAATTTTATCAAAATCCATTAAGGCATCGACCATTGACATATCACGTTCCTGTAAACGAGTCAAAACAACCTCGATAATATAAAAATTTTCATGAATAAAATCTAAATATTTTTTAATGTTGGCTTTTTTAAGCACTTGTTTAACATTTTTAATAGAAACTGCATCTGAAGTTCTTAATTGTGACACGACCGTATTTATTTCATTAACATAGTAAGACACTGCAGCGACCCAGGTCCCCCACCTTGTAATTACTGGCTTAGGAGGTAATGGCAAATTTGTATGAATTTCCTTTAACAGTTGCACTCTACTAGGTGACTTTAAAAATACTTTTTTCAAGTTAGCGATCAGGGTGTCTACATCCGGATATTGACATCTTATTTGCTCTGCCACCCGATGCAGAGCATGAGCTAAGCATGTAACATGTTTCATTTTCGGTAAGACACTTTTTAAAATTCGCCCCGCCTTTAACATATATGCAACGCTATCAGTACATAATAGAAGCACATTATCGAGTTGATTTTCATAGGCCACACATTTTTTTTAAGCAGTCTGTTACAAATTTAGCAATATAAGTAGTCTCCCCATTCACTGCTGCTAGCACTAAATAAGTTTTTTGGGAAACAGTTGCATCCAAGGGCTTCACTAATAAATGGTCCACGTATGTACCTAAAAAGTCTGTCGTCTCATCAAGTGATATCCAAACTTTTTTATTTGCTATTTCACGGTGTATAGCAGATATTCTAGCTTGATAAAACTTTTCCAGATATACTTTTCTTATCGTTGATTCACTGGGTAGAGTTCGAAGAGGCTGATCTTCACAAGCACAGCAAAAGTACTTTTGATAGAAAGACGTAAATGCCGGATTTTCGATTTGCACCCATGGGATATTGCAAAGTATGAGGAACTCGATAAGGTCGAAGTAAAACGCTTCATCTGGTTTGCGATGCAATCCTTTGTGTCCTGCCACATGTATTTTCACTGTACTCTTTCTACACCCTATATCAACTTTACATTGTCTACAGCGTATTAAATGTCTTGTCGAGTCATACTTTAAGTCGGGATATAATTCAATCCAACTAAGAACAGTTTCTTTCTTCGTTTTCCGAGGCATGTTCAATTAAGTAGAGAGATCTAATACTGTTCTTAATTAAACCAACAACACTTCAAGTCCAATCAGATGCAAATCGGATTCCAGTTAGATCCAAAATAGTCACAATAAGAACTTAACTTACTTAACTTTAGCGATAATTGAATTTATATATTGACAACCGCTTTAGCCTAGTTGGTAGTGACCCTGCCTACGAAGCAAGAGGTCCTGGGTTCGAATCCCGGTAAGGGCATTTATTTGTGTGATGAGCACGAATATTTGTTCCTGAGTCATGGATGTTTTCTATGTAAGTATTTAAGTATTTATTTTTCTGTATAAGTATCTATATCGTCGTCTAGTACCCATAGTACAAGCTTTGCTAAGTTTGGGACTAGGTTGATTTGCGTAAGATTGTCCCCAAACATTTATTATTTATTTATTTATATTTATTTATTTTATTTAAATATTTATATGGTACTAACTGCACATGACATTGACGTGCATATATTATGAAGTTGACATTGCAATCGTTTTATCTATATTTAACTGGCCAGCGTATCACAAAATAGGTTTAAACTAATGTCAATTATTAAATAGATAGAGGATAATTGGAACATATTAAAGTACTAATAACTTTTTTATTCAGTACAAAATCAGTTGAAACATTGAAAGGGACCCAGTAACAGTCGTAGCACCTGTAGAGCCTTATGTTCAGGGCATACAAATCTATAATACTCGTATATCAAAATTCTAGGGCATTCAACTAAACATATTTTCAATCGTTAGGCCCGGGGTTCTTTAAAACATTATTTAAACCAAATACAAACTTAAAATGTTCATTCAAGTCCCCGGGCTAAACACCTTATCCATACTACGCTTACGCACCGATATTCCCCGAAATGGCACTAGCAATTCCGATCACTGCTAATAATGAAAATTGTTAAGCGACTCGTTAATGTACCTGAGAAATTCTAGAAAAGTTTGTACAAAGTTAGCACGACTAAGAAGTCCGACCGAAGAAATTTCCTTTTTCTACTATTTTTTAAGTAGGTAATTTCTAAAACAATGTTTGGAGATTCTTTAGAATCAATAAAATACTTATAAGTATAACAAAATCTCAATCGTTTAAAATAGTAACAAAGTTCATATTATATTATATTGACGTGTTAATTTTGTACAAACTTTTCTAGAATTGCTGTCCCACGACTAAAATATCCTAGACTTAATACATGTCAAACAAAATTGAAAGAAGTTTTATGCAGACTCATTAAATACACGTATATCCCGCAAGAGTTAAATTGAGACTCGAGCGCTTACTAACGTCATACAAACGAAGTCTCAAGTTGAATTGAGACTCGAGCGCGTAATAACGTCATACAAACGAAGTCTTACCTAAGTTAAATTGAGACTCCAGCGCGTACTAACGTCATACAAACGAAATCTCAAGTTAAATTGAGACTCGAGCGCGTACTAACGTCATACAAACGAAGTCTCAAGTTAAATTGAGACTCGAGCGCGTACTAACGTCATACAAACGAAGTCTGAAGTTGAATTGAGACTCGAGCGCGTACTAACGTCATACAAACGAAGTCTCAAGTTAAATTGAGACTCGAGCGCGTACTAACGTCATATAAACGAAGTCTCAAGTTAAATAGAGGCTCGAGTGCGTACTTACGTCATACAAACGAAGTCTCAAGTTAAATTGAGACTCGAGCGCGTACTAACGTCATACAAACGAAGTCTCAAGTTAAATTGAGACTCGAGCGCGTACTAACGGCATACAAACGAAGTCTCAAGTTAAATTGAGACTCGAGCGCGTACTAACGTCATACAAACGAAGTCTCAAGTTAAATTGAGGCTCGAGTGCGTACTTACGTCATACAAACGAAGTCTCAAGTTAAATTGAGACTCGAGCGCGTACTAACGTCATACAAACGAAGTCTCAAGTTAAATTGAGACTCGAGCGCGTACTAACGTCATACAAACGAAGTCTCAAGTTAAATTGAGACTCGAGCGCGTACTAACGTCATACAAACGAAGTCTCAAGTTAAATTGAGACTCGAGCGCGTACTAACGTCATACAAACGAAGTCTCAAGTTAAATTGAGGCTCGAGTGCGTACTTACGTCATACAAAAGAAGTCTCAAGTTAAATTGAGACTCGAGCGCGTACTAACGTCATACAAACGAAGTCTCAAGTTAAATTGTGACTCGAGCGCGTACTAACGTCATACAAACGAAGTCTCAAGTTAACTCTTGCGGGTTATACTGGAGACTGATAGCTGAAATTAATTGCCCTCGTTGGATCCAAACTCTAGAGTTTGAAGCATCGGCGAAGGGTCACCTTGCTATATTTTATAGGCTGTATTTTGGAGAGTGTGACAAGGAGCTCTCTTCGACTTTTCTATATCAGACCATTAAACGCCGTAATAGGTTTCCACCCCCACATAGTTGAATTCCCGCCATGCTGACCCTCGCGATTTAAGAAATCCTTTTTGATGTGCATTGGCTCCATTTGGAATTCTCTTGCGACGTCTGTATTTCCGGAATCGTACAACCTTGATGTATTCAAGGCAAATGTGCACAGGCATTTTCTGGGTGAGCTTGATCCATCTAAGGCATTGTCAAGGTACCTAAACGGCAATTCCATTATTTATATAAATATGTCGAAACGAGCCTTTAAATACCTATTAAGTACCTTACATCCGAAGTTGCAAGTTAATACCAAGCTTGTAGGTTAAAATTTGGTTGCGTTCATAATTGTCGGCTAATTTCCTGACCGGAACTGTGAATGTCACAACCTACATCACGTCATATCACTGTGAATAAACGATTAAACGCCACGGTCGCCGAGAGCGTTTGCGTTGTTTAGTTAGGCAGCAATTTTATTAACGACGTAACATAATTATATTTGTTTTCACCTCACCAGCTCGGAAAGGATTACTTAATCGCTCAAAATTTTTTTTTATCGGCTAGCGTGGAAAACGATTTAGAAATTCGAATGTGGCGATCTTTCGTGTTATCCAACTACCTATTGTATATAAATTAAATGAGAGGTCATTATCACACATTCAGAAACTTATGGTGCTATGCTAAGAATAATAACGCATAGAAACGCAGTTCACGCGCAACGGTGAGGCCACTAAAACTCGGCCGTAAATGGCCCAGTACGCCGATCGGTGGAACAAAATTGGTGCGTTTGTGTGCGTATTGGCGCGTGTGAATACAAGTTGATCACAACTACATGAATCCATTTTATGCCTCACGCTTGGCGCGTTGGCCGTATGAAACTATCCTTCTATGCGTTATTATTCTAAGGTGCTATGCAAGTAAAATAATAGAAATATTATGAATACTTATACAGTGAAACCTGGTTAATTGGTACCTGGATAATTGAGAAACCTCTATAATTGCAATCAAATAGCCGGTCACGGTCCCTTGGCAGCAAATACCTGGTTAAAGATCTTTATTCTCATGCGAAATTACAATTTAACTTATATGAGATCATTAAAGACTATTATAATTTAGGGTTAAACGCATAGTTCTAAATTCTAAGTATACAAAAATAAATGCAGGTAAGTTGACAAACGGCATGCTACGTCGTCGGGACGGGACGCGGACAGTCGCTATCTCAGAGCATATACATATATCTGTGGTCGCTATGCAGCAGTATGCCCAGCGCAAAGCGATCACGAACTAATAACAATGATGTTCATGCAATGGATGCGGCATTTGCCCAAGCATTCATTAGACTATACAAGTATGTTACACATTTTTCAAACCACATGCTCGACAATGCCGAATTATAGGTCATGTAAACCCTACCGAAAGCAAGACATTAAATCCCTTGGTATTAGCCGGGTTATAATGTTGTACTGAATTTCATTGTAACCCGCTGGTTAATAATATGATTTCACTTTTCATAATTCTTATTACTATATGCATAAAGTTTAATTTTGCTAAACACAATTTGTCCTAGGCCATGGCCTACTTGATTTGACAAAATAAATGAAGTTTGCCTCCGTGTGAACCCCGGTCCGGAGGAGCGCGGTGCTCGAAATTCGAATTTCGAATCTAGGACCACGGCTTGTGCTTTCGAATTTGGAACGCCGCGCGCCTTCATTTGTTCACGCGTGACGAACAAATCGAGTTCTTGTAGGTGCCTATAGAAGATTTAATTTCAAAAATAATATTGAAAATGTCGAGTGATGAAAGTGTTTTGACTCCTGAGCGTGCGTGCGTGCGTGCGTGCGTGCGTGCGTGCGTGCGTGTGTGTGTGTGTGTGTGTGTGTGTGTGTGTGTGTGTGCGTGTGTGTGAGAGAGTAATTTAATTATTAAGTATATTTTGATTTAGTAAGTTTAAGTTTCAATATGGTGTGTACGTAAATAGAGAGCCCCCCCTCTCTGGAGTTGCGCGCTTTGCACATGGTTCAATATGGTTCAATCTTACAATCCTGAGCATTACGAGGCCTCAGTTGCACCAAACAACAACTTTGCAGCCTTCCATAACGAATACATAACTCTTCTTACTCTACATCTAGTTTAGAAGGACATTTTTAATTAAAAAACAATAGCTACAAATTTGACTTAAATTAAAATTACATATTTTTATTTCATCTACATTAACATTTTCATTTTCATTAACCCCACGCAAATTAATAATTGGCGGTTTGGAAATTACATTTTCCGCTAAATTTTATAAGTAAACCTAACCAATCTCGTACCGAAACAGTTTTGTTAACTAAAATTTCAATTTAAGCTTTTATCAATAGCAGCTGTACCACCAGAAAATTGAAGATTCCCTACTATTTTTATGAACCGAAGCTGTACCTACGAATTATTAATAATTTACCAAATAACGACAATAGAATTAGGTTGGTTTTGTCTAAACCCCATGGAACTCCTGCTTTGGCAGTATCCCGGAAGGAGGCTCGATTAACAGAAAAGGCTGAATATAATAAACTCATATTTAAACTGATCTACAACCATTACCACACGCAGCAGTATTGCATCAAGCTTCATCGTCATTTTCAGCTGGAAAAAAAAATAGTTGATATGTCCTATCCCGCGACAGAACACCAGCCCGATGGAACAATGATATCTGCCGAACAAGAACCAAACAGTGGATAAGATTAGCACAGGACCGATGGCGTTATAAAGAAGAGGGGCTGAATAGATAGATGAAACACGGATGTTTTCAATTTTATAAGCTACGGTAGCCTAGTGGTTCAGGCATGCAGCTGTTAAGCGGCGGTCGTGGGTTCAAATCCCGGCTTGTAGGTACCAATGAGTTTTTCGGAACTTATGTAGGTACGGAAATACTTAACGTTAGCTTTTCGGTGAAGAAAAACATCGTGAGGAAACCGGTCTAATCCCAATAAGGTCTAGTTTTCCTCTGGGTTGGAAGGTCAGATGGCAGTCGCTTTCGTAAAACTAGTGCCTATGCCAAATCTTGGGAGTAGGTGTCAAAGCGGAGCCGGGGCTCCTTTAGGGGCACAACCGGGAAAAACGCTAGGAGGATGATGGATGTTTTCAATTTTCTTCATAGAAACAAAATCGAAGTTGGATCCTAATTTTCCTATTTTAGTTCACCCACTTCAAACAACATTTACATTAAAACAACCATTCTCGAAGAGAATTTTATGTTGTTATCTCGTGCGCAAAAGACATAAACGTGTCTCTTACACTTATAACATTCAGTGATTTTATATCCGCACATCATGTGTAAAATTAGACACATTAATCTATCGCTGCCAGTAGGAGGTACGTACGTCGGGTAATGTAGCGGTCGTT
The DNA here is from genome assembly GCA_963854355.1 of Epinotia brunnichana. Lineage (NCBI taxonomy): Eukaryota > Metazoa > Arthropoda > Insecta > Lepidoptera > Tortricidae > Epinotia > Epinotia brunnichana. The sequence continues at coordinate 18,334,454 of OY977939.1, forward strand.
AATGGGGTCGCTACAGTTGCTGGTAGTGAACATAATTTCACCGAGCACACAGAAACCGACGGCTGAGAATTTATAAATAGCAAGCTTGCGTTCATAGTTGCAGCTCGGGACGGTTATTATTCAAACGGAGGGCATGTGTTGTGTTTGAATCTTCGCGGAAACCTCCATACATAGTCTAAGCATTTTACGGTCCGGTTGTATGGCGAAATGGAAATAATTTATAATAGCAGTTTTTTTTTGCGTAACAGATAAATCATAATTATAGTAATAACTTCGAGACTAAATCCAACAAAATATTAGGTATTTAGATATTTTAATAAATTTTTAAAAATTAATAAATTCCTCAAAAATTTTTAAAAAATGTTAATAACCTTTTTTTTCTGTATTATGATAAATTAATATTTGCGGCGTAATATTGATGATAAATCGCGCAAAAAATGTTCCCGATTATTACCTTTATATTCAGTTAGACACCATTTTTTTTTCTATTACCATATTTTCGTGTCAAAAAATAATAATAGACTGTAGGTTCCTTCATTCCTTGGTGTATGTAGTGGACACAAACATTACAAACCAATCACACACTAAACAACAACGGAAGGTGGATTTTAGGGGGTTAATATTATTTAACAATTTCAAAAAATGCAAATTGATCAGTAAGTTTTGGGATTTTCATCATCGACACTCTTTCATTGAATGATGTACGAATCGACTGATAAAATACTTTGCAACTAATGTTTTTACAAACACCTGTTAAAGTAGGTTTAAAAGTGCCGCGCGCGAGCCGCAGAGCAAACGTGATTGGCCGATTGCATGCAGCGGGGCACCGCGCCGTCCGCCATATAAATATGTCTAAGTAGGCACTGCACGAACCGGCGCGCCGCGATTTGAGAGTTTAGCGACACGATCTAACGCGTACGATCAATTATCAGTTGTTTATAATAGTTAAAATTCAATTAAGTTGTGAATCAAAAGATTAAAAAAACCGTCATATATTGAAATTATAATTCTATGTTTTTAAAATACCTACCGTAGACCGTACAAAAGTACCTACTTAGGTAGGTTTTGATACAGATTTTTTTTAGGGTTCACTTAACAAAATATGTACCTAGTTATAGCCTCAGATCATAGAAAGAAGATCTGAGGTTAAAGATGAGTCTTGTTGTTTCATTGTAGTTTTATCAATGAAATAGTGTCGTAGTGCCGGTTAGTGACCAGCTAGTTTAGTGTGCGGGTTTCCGATCTCCTTTTTGGGCAAATATGCTTTCGTATGTCCGGCTGTTCAGCTGTTCCCTATATAGGTCACATCTCTCAACTGATTCTCGTGAAATTTTGTGTGCGAGTTCGATATTGAGCGGGCAAAAATGCTTTCGTATGTCCGGCTGTCCAGCTGTTGCCTCTATAGGTCGCATCTCTCAACCGATTCTCGTGAAATTCTGTGAGTGAGTTCAAAATTAATGGGCAAAAATTTCCCCAGGTTTCCAAACTTTCACTTTAGTCGTATTAGTAAGAAAATAAATTCAATATTTAAAAAAGCAAAAATAATTACTTCCTTAAAAATGCTAATTTGTAATTGAATGGTTTTTTTTTCTTAATAATCACTCCAAGTAAATTTGTTCCTTTTTAGTTAACTAAAAAAAAGTGTACATAACGTAGGGTAGACCAGGGGCAATTGAAACCATTTGCCTTTACAGCATATAACCGTTATATTTTTATGAGTAGAAAGATGAACGCCCAAAATTTTTCAAGGTTAGTTATCTGGTTCCTAAATAAAATGTATTTTGTTACTCTATAATCCATAGTTTTCTGTCAATAATACGAGTATAATACAGAAAATGGGGCAGTATGGTTCAATTGGCCTCACATGACTGTCGACGACTGACTGTGTCTGCGTGTTTGTTTTTACCATTGTCTTGTGTAAAATATTAAAGTACAGTATTTACATACATACATACTGGGAATACTGTCAATTGAAACACTATGTGAGGTCAATTGAAACACTCTAATATCTTCGGCAAAATGAAAGTAGGGTAAACGGTTGAAACAACGCAAATATCTCGCGAACCGTTGGTGGGACGGCGAGGGGTCCAAGCGGGGAAAGAAGCGGACGATCGGTTTGTACACAAAAAACATCGTGACGTTGCTTGCCGCGCGCTTAATTTGTTTGTAGAAAACCCTATTGTGTTTTGATCCCCAAAAGTAAGTGTTTTCACTCGTAGAGTTTTTCAATTATTCTGGTTTCTATTTAAGTGAGAGTATTGAGTGTGTGTTTATGTTTGAAGTGAAGCTTGTGGATCATCTCAGCGTATCTAGTTTTGCTGTATCATTATTCTCATTATTACTACAACGGCTTTTTCCGAAAGTAGGAGGTGGGGACGGTTGAAACAGAGTGATTTTCTTGTATTTTTGACATTGACTAATGAAAGTCTAAGTAAGTTTTCTATTAGTTTATTTACATATTCTTTTCAGGGTGTTCTCTTCTGTACAGGGTGGGCCATACATTTTTGCAAATGGCAACACTGAATATCTTCTATAATAATAAATTATATATTTTTTGAGTGGAGGGAAATTTGACATTAATTTATGCAGTGTTATTTGCAATAAAGCGTTTTACTGATCAACAACGAGCTTTTTGTGTAAAACAGTTTTATAAAAACAACAAATTGTATGTAACTGTTCGCCGCCTATTTAGGAGGAAGCCCGGATCTCACTCCCGCCGATTTTATCGTGCGGGGATATTTATAAAGTCCAGTTCTAAGTTAAAAAACCCGAAGAAAATATCCAAACTCAAGCAAAACATCCGCGATGAGATAGTCGAGATCCCTCGCAGCATGTGTCAGCGAGTTTCCTAAAATCTGCCTAGTCGTTTGCTGGAGTGCCAGTGACGAGATGGGGGTCATCTCAAAGATAAATTATATTCAAGAAATAAATTGCATTACATGTTAGTCACAAACATTTAATGATCAGGAAATTGACTTTCATGGTTTTATTTTCATCAGTTTCAAAAGTGCAAGAATTTTTGGCCCATCCTGTATTTTAATTACTTAATATAGTCTTGTTACGTTTAAAATGCAAACAGTTTATTTTCGTTTTGGTTTAGTTAACTTACTTAAATAAGGTGAAAAATGACTGATAATACACGTAGAGTTTAACTTGTAAGCGCAAAAACGCTAGCTGATTATAAACCTATCCTAAATTATACGTTATCTCATAAAAATACGAATAAAACACATAAAAGTATTATTTTTTGTCACTGTTTCAACTGGCCCCGGGATGGGGATACTTGAAACAAATCGTTTTTTTTTTTCAATTTGAGCTACTACTAAAACACCTTGATCCAAAATTGGATTGCAAGATACAAGATATTTATTCATAAAAGCCAATGTTTTACAAGTCAGTAAGTACATAATTAATAGTATTATTTTTTAATTAAATTAGGATCTCAAATAAGGTCGCCTATATAGCTTTACATGTCTGAGTCTTACAGGAAATTTCAATTTAAAAATTAGTTACTAACTACTACTTGCCGTTTAGTAGATAAAAACACGCTCTTTCATTTGATATATTTTCTTCACCTCACAGATTATAAAACCGGCCAAGTGCGAGTCGGACTCGCGCACGAAGGGTTCCGTACCATTATCTATAAAAAACTATTTTATTCTGTGTTTTTAGTATTTGTTGTTATAGCGGCAGCAGAAATACATCATCTGTGAAAATTTCAGCTGGAACTATCACGGTATCAGTGAGATACAGCCTGGTGACAGACAGACGGACGGACGGACGTACGTTCCCGTTTTACTTTTTGAGTAGGGAACCCTAAGAAGCAAAACTACGGACGATATTCAGTACTACCCAGTCAACTCTACTTATATCTTTTTTAGGGTTCCGCACCTCGAAAGAAAAAGCGGAACCCTTATAGGATCACTTTGTTGTCCGTCCGTCCGTCCGTATGTCAATACCCTTTTTCTCAGGAACGCGTGGAGGTATCAAGCTAGGTATTAAATAGGTATTAGATATTATCAAGGTATTAAATACTCAAGCCTACTGTTCCTTGGAGCTGTGAAAGAATCAAACTTCTAACCTAACGCAATCAAAAGACACAACCATTTATGCCGCAAATTTTCGAAACTCGCAAGGGAATCAAAACCTACAGGGTACTTCCCGTGAACTCAGAATCTTGAAATTTGATACGAAGCAACGCCTTATGGCACAAATAAAGGAAAAATTGCGAAAACCATAAATCCCATAAAAAACATTCCATGTAAACAATAGGCCAAGTCTCGAAACAACTTTACTGCATTTACTAATTTTTGTATAGGTACCTAAAACGTATGTAAGTGTGATTCCCAAGTCACAAAATTTTATTTAGTAATCAAATAAAGATTAATAAGAATGTCTGACTTGGCTCTACGAAATATCTCACCACTTTTTACGGTGAAAGAGTTTCGAGGATTGGCCTATTTTTTACATGGAATGTTTTTTATGGGATCTCATTTCTTTTGTTAGACTTTGTATGGGAATGTTATTTTACCAACCGCAAATAATCGTATGTAGGTATTTGTATAGGATTACAAACTTACTTATGCAGCTTGTATATCTCTGAAACGTGACTGAAATTGCAATATTTTTAGGTTTCTTATGAGTTATTAGGCTAAAAACTAATAATGTTTGAAATATGGAGCTTGTGGGTCTGCTAGAAGTACCTTAGAATTAGCGTGATCATTATCAGTGAGTATGTCAGTGACAAAACTAACGAACTTTGACGGACAATAGTTCTTAAACTAAAAGTTAAAATTGAATGTTATTGATATTGTATGTTAGCCATATTATGCCCTACATGTTCCTGAAATTTCAGGGTTCTAGCTTTAGCCAGCACAAAATTACAGGATGTTGAAAATGGCCTGAATGGCTTCGACAAAAGGATGGTACGGCCGTGCCTCTTTGTTTTGCTCGACTTGGCGGGGGAACTGCCGTGCCCCCAGATTTTTAGTTACATGTTATGCCATGCAATAGGGCCGAGTGGAGAAAAATGCGGGATGCCTTTGCCCAGCAGTGGCTTCCTGTTTCCCAAACAGGCTAAGAAAAAAAAATTATTTCTACGGAACCCTCGGTGCGCGAGTCCAACTCGCACTTGGCCTGTTTTTAATTTTTTTCATGACTACCATAGCATACAATGAGCTCATCAAAAGTTCGCAGGCATATCATAAACATTTATCAATTTATGAGCATCTGAACATCTCGATAAAAACACGGGTGTAAAAAAAAGTATACGACTTTAGTTTCCTTTGTTGCTGCTACCTTATACATTTAGTTTAACCAAATAGTTTTAATACAATTATAACAATATAGATTTGCACAAAACAAGCATAATCATGTTTCATAAAAAGTGCTTGTTTCAACTATAACAATGTTTCAATCATAACCATTCCGTGTACCGATCCCGTGACAAAACGTGTTGTAAACGTCGCGACTAACCATTTGTTTTATTGTATACAAGAACCTTCTCCAGAATGTATTAAATACTTTTCTGAAAACCGCATCAAAATTGGTTCAACCTAACGCGAGATAATCTCGGACAACGTACATACATACATACAAACATACGGGTCAAACTGAGAACCTCCTTTTTTTACAATGACACGCAGCGTGCAGATTTCTAAAAAACCTTCATATTTCCATAATTTATAAACTAGGTCAAAAACTACACAAACAATAGTGAACATTAATAGAACAAACATGTGCATCGAATGCAGAACCTCCTTCTATTTTGAAGTCGGTTACTTTTGGGGACGATTAAAACGCGAGGACGATTGAAACGTTTAAATCGTCCACAAGCAAGTTGTTTCTACCGTCCCCACACCACGTTTTTAACTTCAAGGTCAAATATTACATATAAAAAAAAACTCGAACGCTGATCAACGGCCATTATAAACACTCGTTTATTCCCAGCTATAGCACCAAATTAATTTGATCAGTCAAAATACAAGAGTAAAGTACTTTTTGTTATAAAAAAATATCCACAGCACAAATACTTACTTTTTACCGTGAAAAACTGGTTTGGCTCGTGTACACTCCGGTATCGCACCATCACTCGAGCGCTACTGGCCAAGCTACTGCTCATACATGGCCAACCGTGTGTTCCGAGTGTTGCGTCAGTTGCGTAGGTATTATAGTTTTCGAAAAAATTTCCTTGTTTCAATCATGACGTGTTTCAATTGTCCGTGGTCTACCCTAAGTTATTGAATAATTTCAATTACGAAATAATGTAATTCAGATTACAAATTACGAAGTAGTCATGTATGCAATTACACGTGTAATTCATTACCTACTCGTAATTGAATTAAATATAATACAATTTGTATTTCAATTTCAAACGTAAATTAGTTACGCCCAACACTGCCGTTTACCTAAGCCATTTTTATGGCGTGAATCGTCGCATTCATACTAGCGCATCGTAGAAAACGATACAAATTATCTGTGTAGGTAGGTTTTGTGTCTTGGGGCCCGGGCAGTGCGACCTTGAATGTCAAGACACTCGTTGCGTGCCGACGCTGCGAGCGAATGTGATCCTTAACACAAGCGGAAAGAGTTCAAGTTCAGTTGTAGAATCAAACAGGACTATTCAAATGTGTTTTATGCTTTACGTAAAGCTTTTTTTTGTTGGATTTATGTACTAGTTTAATAATCTATATTATTAAGTTAAATTTAGACACAATTTGTCTCTATAAATATTTTTACCGATATTTTATTGGAGTAAATGTAATTATATGCAATTCTAAACAAAAATCAAAACGATTTTTAGAAAAATAGGTTCATACATTCTTTTTATGAGAATCAAATCAAAGTACTAGTTATTACTATTTTTTTCTACGAACTTATGGCACCTGTCACCCAAGCCATGAAATTTGTTAAATTAATGGCTTTACGTGTAAAAAAATAGTCGGATTTCACTTTTTACAGGTTAAAGACAATAATACTGTCGTGTTGACGATTAAAAACAGCTATTACTATTTTTAGTTAAAAAAATCGGCGTTTTTTTGACACTATTTTTTTATACCTACTTCCGGGTCGAAAGTTTGTTGGATTCGTAAATATAGTATCTTAGAATATGTATTTATGACGGAGAAAAAAAAAACCTGGCTATTATGAATTAATGTTTTGCTAAACCGTAAAATGCTTAGACTAACATCTACGAATGAATTCAAAGGTGTAAAGTCAATTCCCGCTCTTTTATGAAAGGAGGCATGTGTCCGGCCATTGAGGTGTAGGCTGATCACGATGAAGCTTGTAGTTATACTTACCAACGCGTTTGTTCTTAACATAAAAAGGTGTGTTGTGAGGTGGTGCTTCAAGAAAAAATACTGTTACCAACGGACCTTATCTCAAACTAATTAAGTCAAAAGTCAATCTCATTTATTCTTTAAAGTCAAGGCTTGTACGATGGGTGCTAAACAACGATTTAAATAAAAAAATAAGTACATAGAAAACATTCAAAAATTAAAGCATTAACGATAAACCCAATTACCGGGAATCTAACACAGGATCACTAGTATCGCAGGCAGGATCCCTACCAACATGGCTAAACAGTCGTGTAAATGCCAGTAATGCCTGAGGCAACTTGCCTGAAATCATTAGTATGCTAACACAATCACAATTGTGCTTACAAACACATGTAAGCATACTAAGACGATTACATCCTTGCGTAAATAGGTACTTTCACGTCATGGTACATTAATCAAAACAAGGAAGTCGCGAAGGCCATTACTTACTTGAAATGAAAAACAAAACATGTTTCACTGCCTCTAGAGAATATATAAAGAGATATCGGCATTTATTTTTTTCAACGAAGACTTTACTTACTTGCGTTGTTCCTTTTCATTTGTTTATAATTAGGCTTGGGAATTTTGGATGAGATCTATGGAGTCACCATATTAATCGAAGTCAAAGTATATACTAAACATTATATACATATATAGGTTATATGTATAAGGGCATTTTTATTTCAAAGTGTACCATTTTATTTGAATAGGCGTCATTCCATTACTTAAGAGGGCTACTTTACTATACAAATAGTAACGGAATGGACGTAACGGAACGAATACTTCGCAAATTAAAACACGTGTTTAATACACTGTTTTTACCAATTGTAATAGTATTTTACTGAAATCATGGTTAATGATAATGACAGATTAAGATAATTGAGTCGCATTAGCAGAAAAATTATAGGAACCTTCGTAATCTCGTAACGGAACCAGGACACTAGTTTTTGGGTCCACCCCTCGACGCACCGTTCGCGCGCGATTTCTAGCCTCTACTGACAGTTTGTAAACAAAACGAATAATGTTACCTAACGGTATGTGATGCTAGATGAAAATAAACACCTATTTTGGTAATAAAAATACCTCGTTCCCACACCCCATCACTGGACAAGATTATTTTTAGTTTATTATGTAAAAAATACTTAAGCGAGATAAATATAAGGTTGATTTATGAACATTTATGTTTTCCACTATCAAAAACAAGTTTTTCCAAGCACAATATACAAGTCCTAATACTTCGAATCGATACTTGAAGTTGGCTTTCCACAGGTGGACAGGCGAAAATTGAGGGTCGGCAGCCAGAAAAACCAAGAAAATTTGCTAAATTTAATGCTAAATGATAGGTTTTTTGGGTTTTCATACGATTTTGATATATTATTGACGTTTTAAAATCGCTACAAGTACAATTTTTCAACGTGTTTCGTATTTGTAGGGTGTCAAAGGCACTGGACACGCCAAAAACATTAACGTACAAGAAAAAAAAAATTGCCCATAAGCTATTTTCTACAATCCTGAACAAAAAAATGAGTTCTACACTAGAAAAGAGTCAACCCATCGAACAGGCAAGATTTAGAAAGGGCTTCTCTACAATCGATCATATTTACACACTCGAGCTTCTTATCGAGAAATACCAGGACTCGTGGTATTTCTCACGAGAGAAGTATTTAGACCGTTCTACTTGGCATATATCGATTACAAAAAAGCATTCGATTCAGTGTCACACAACTATATACGGGAAACTATAACAACACAAAATGTGGAGCAGGAATATATATAAGAGTAATCAAAAGCATATATACCTAGAAACAGCAAAAGGAGAGTTAAACTAGAAACAGCCGGTTCCTGGTTCCCTGTATAGAGAGGTGTAAGACAGGGGAACCCACTTTCACCTATACTATTTATAGCCACATTAGAGAATAATAAGCAAGCTTGACTGGAAAGAAAGCGGCATTAAAGTAACAACGAAGTACTTAAGCCACCTAAGTTTTGCCGACGACTTGGTGCTGATATCAGAGATAGGAAACGAACTACGGCACCTGGTAGAGTCATGAAATAAAGCTAGCGAGCTCGGTGGCCTAGAAATGAACCTCTCTAGAACTAAGATAATGACCAACAGCACCAAGGTACAAATATATTATGTCGACGACGAGCCACTTCAATGTACCGAAAAAAAAATTACTTAGGCAAACAAATAAGCTTCGACAGATCAAGCAATTACCAGGAAGTTGAACGTAGGGCACAGCTAACATGGAATAAGTACTGGAGCTTAAAGGAAATATTTAAGAGCAATATGCCAATCAACCTCAAGACCAAGGTTATGAACTCATGTCTTATACCATGCCTGACCTATGCTTGTCAGACGTGGAACTTTAACAGCAATATAAGAAATAAAATTACTACGTGCCAACGCGGAATGGAGCGCAGTATGCTAAATATAAAAAAATATAAAAATAATAAATAAAAAATACGAAACATCACAAAAGCAACAGACGGTCTGGCACAAGCTTTTACATTAAAATGGAAGTGGGCTGGACACGAAGCACGCCTTCAAGGTGGACAAAAAGTGTGACAGTATGGAGGGGGCCAGTAGGCAAAAGAAAGAAAGGGATACCTAGCAACAGGTGGGAGGATGAAATGAAACACACAGCGGGTCCAAACTGGTTACAAACAGCAAAACCCAGAGAAGACTGGCTCACTTTAGAGGAGGCATTTACCTGCACAGGGGTTCTTGCAAAATAATGAGTGCAACAAAAATAATAATAATATTTTAAACTACCTAATATTCTTTATAAAACTTAACTTACTAACATTAAAAATAATTAATTACTCAACTTTTGATACTAACATAACTACTCTGTAAACTTAATTCTGAAAGAAATAAAAGGCTTTATTATTTATATATATCTTCTTCAATTGTCTATATTACTCATAACCTTTATATGTCTGAGCCCCTGAGGAGGAACTGGCTTTTAGAATAAGTTTTTCATAATCATCATCAAAATGGTAGTTGATATAATAGTAATGGTATATACTTAGACTTATGATAAAATTAATTGCACTCTATTAGGTATCTATGATTTGTTTATTGACGACATTGATTTAATATATTAAAGATACACAATCCCGCATAAAAATATTGCTATAAACTGTCCCACTATGACATTGACAGCTGTATTCGGATAGATACATGCTAACATCGCTATTTTTTACCTTGAACATTCATGCAAAAAAAAGCTCAATATACTAGGTGTCAAGTGTCAAATTTGCAAACTAACGTTTCAAAATATTCAAAACTTTTTAGTGAAATCGCCATCAACATAATATTTACGAAGAAAGTGAACATCGGACGAATGGAGTAGCATTACACTTTTATACTGTACTAGCTGTTGGCCGCGACTTCGTCCGCGTAGAACATGTTATCGTCTAAATGTTTGTATATGGAAGGAATGTAAAAAAACATTGAAATTAGTTTTGTAGTAAACAGTCTAAAACCGAAGTTACAAATTACTTTCGAAATGTCTTGCTCTTTATACAAACTTAGAACCCCCTCTGAACCCTCATAGTAAACAGTCTGGAACCGTAGTTACAAATTTCTTACTTTAAAAATGCCTTGCTTTCTATACAAACTTTGAACCCCTCTTTAACCTTCTTAGGCAAAGAATTTAAAATAAATGCTGAAATAAGTTTTGTAGTATTTTAACCCGTCAGGTGTCAGACCTCCCGTCCCAAAATATGCTCGAAATGTCCCATACAAACAAGAAACGGCCGAATTTCCGCTGGAGATGGGAATTTCACCTACCCTAGAATAATTGATATGTGATGTGTTATATATCATTAGAGAGCTAGATAGATTTCGAATTCGGCACAATATGATATAATAGCCGCACTTACTTGTAGTGAGAGGTATATTTATTTATATTCCAAGATGTTCGTTTTCCGTCACCTCCGTCACAAATCATACACAATTTCCACTCAATGTATAACCAAATATCACATTTTACATACACTAAAATTATACTGGCTAGTTTATGCGTCAGTTTTACGTAAATTCACTACTAAAAACCTAATAATTACTTCACAACAAATATTTATTAACGCGCACGTGCGCGCACGTTGTAATTTGCGCCGCGGCAAACCGCAACTATCATGGCAGTGACCGTCGTAAGTACAGTCGCGCAGGGAACAAAATCACAAATTTAGCTAAATTCACAAAACCTTACACCAATTTAATATATGAAATGAAATCCTGAGAAAATGTGCTATAAAACTATTATTTGTTCGGAATGTTTCGAACAATTGAATATTAGGAAACAGATGAATTATTGCGTCATTCAAACTTAAGGACTTTTTACACTAGGAAACAATGTCGTGCGGCTAAATTTAACATTAAAAACAAAAACCTTATTTAATTGCCAGTAATTTGATATATAATACATGATATAAACATAATAAGCGTTTAAAAGATTTTGACTTTATGTACGGTTCACACACAGCACTTTCTCACCAAATGCAAGTGATGGCCGCCGAATTCCGACAACGCAGAGAAAAAAAATATTTACACGTCACTGTTGGGAATTTTGATTGGTTAAACATGAAATTTCTGTGCTCTGATAGTTGTTATTGGCTAGTAAAATATCTATTAAGCTGCCACCATAACAAATCGATGTAGAAAAATTAGACCAATCAGCGAATTGGTCTGTAGACTAACGGTGTCTACTGGACACTACCGGTACAAAATTACGGTACAGTTACAAATCCCTTTATCTCCAATCAAGAGATAACTAAAATGAGAACTATTGTGTGACATTTAAGTACCTACTTACATCCAAGACAGGTATTGCAGATTTAGTCAGTCTACATAAAGCCTTTATTTGTGGTATATACGTCTGTGGTACGAAAGTGGGTCAAACACACAACAGACGACTTGTTTTATTGAAGTGGATACTTCTTTGCTCGCGTTCTTGTATAGGGGTACAGTTCAAAATGTATCACGTGACTTCCGGAATAACTTTTTGTAGAGAAGCCTAATCTGATTTCAAATAATTGTTTGTTACATGTTTTAATCCTTCTTTATTTGCCATTAGTTGTTGATCACAAAATGTTATTTAGTTTATGTGGCGGACATGAAAAAATTGCTGAAATGACCACCATTTTCAATGTATCGCGAGTCAAATGAGCTTTGTCAGTCAATGTTGCCATTACTTACACCGATTTATCTGTACTTATACAGATTTTAGTGAATTAGTTTAGATACATATTTTACGGGTAGATACAGCCAACAAAGAAGTATTCTTTTCCAAAGTACTTAAACTTAATTAACGGTTGTATATCCGACACAACCCGCTTCTTTTTGGTTTGAATTATTGATCACGCTAATATTGCGACCCATTTTGCACGTCGTAGAGGATTTCGTGGAAAGCTTTTATTAAAAAATATAAGAAATATTATTATAAAAACTTTTTTGTCATAAGTTAAAATAAAGCAACACCATTTATTAAAATTAAAAAAGTTACAGCTACTCCATATAATTTTGTTCTGTGATAAGTCTTAATTTGTATGTACTAAATAAATTCCTAAAAAATATGAAATAATTATAGTTTTAACTAGAACCTGTTTATAAATAAATAGAACTTACGTAAAATAAGACATTCCATCCTTTATATTTGGTTTTCCGTTATTATTTTTGCAGATTTTCACTGCACATTTCGTCATGACATGATTGACAACTGCCACTGTGTGTGGTCAGAACAAGACTAATAGCCACAGACTACTAAGAGATACCTAATAGCCAAACTACTGCCGAAGTCGATTTGGCATTAGTTTTGACTTGCCATTTTTTCCTGCTGATTGTGTATCTCTATATATTAAATCAATGACTGACGATGATGAAATAAATGAATCTAATCTATTCAAAACAACTAAACATAAGTTAGATTTTCCTTATTATAATGGTTTTAACGTAGAAAACGATTCAAACATATTTGTGGATTTTTATGGGGTGCGAAGGCATTTATTTATTTATTTAAATAGTTACACAGCATATAAGTCGAAACGAAAAGAGCACTGTGAAACCACAGAAACTAGTAGGTTATGTGACTGTACATAATGAAGGGCATCAAACAAGCGTGTTTTAATGCCTAATTATGTACAGTTATATACACTACTTTATCTATCCACATATCATAAGCCTCTATGATGCATTCAGGAGCCGCATATTATGACCGGCATCGCGGCGTTGTTTTCTGGCAGCTGTCATAGTTTTTTTTTTAATTCAGAGACAAACTAGAGTCGTATTCAACTATCATATAGTTCGACATCTTACTTACGTGCGACATTTGTCAAATTTGTATGCAAATTGACAATTCATTTCGAACCAAACGTCATCTCGACTGATATTTGAATAGAGGTTGAATCAAATTTCTTTGTTTTTCAGAGACGTTCGAAATTTGAATGTTATAATATTATCGAAATTCAATGTTATTATTTAGCTATAATAACATTTTCACAGATAAGAAATTTGTTCTAACAAAACAGTCTATTTTTATGGTGGTCATAATGTGCGGTTCTTGAACGCATCATGGAGGCTTTATGATATTTGGATAGATGAAAAAATATAAATAACAATAACAATACTAATATACACCGTGGGCCCGAGGAACCCGATAGATTTTAACCACTCATTCCTGAGGAGTAAAAAATATTTTCACTCGTTCTATTCGAAAAACAGTCTTTTCTAGCCCGTTTATAGGGAGCAAAACTTGTTTTTGATTAGGTATTATTAGGTATGTTGTTTCAGTAGCGTACACACAACACTTTTATTGAGTGTTTTTTTTAAATACCGCGCTGTTTTATTCTTGGAGCGTTTAGGTCCTAATTTTTTTTTCTTTGAACGCTTTTGAATAATAATATGATTAATAAATAAAAATATAATAGCTACGTGTTATTTCAAACAATGTTTATTTGATAGGTATAATATGATGACTAATAAATATAAATATATTAAGTATAAAAAGTTTAAGACCATGGCAAAAAAGCCGTAACAACAAGTTCGTATTTTTTATAAAAAAAAACCGTCGTGACTAACGACTAGCACGTAAAAGCATTTCCTAAACTAATATTTTCCATTTAAGATGATGAATTCATCCAGTTCAACTGAAAATTAAACGTTAACACCGGAATTTTTTAAAATCGAAGCAAGAAACGTCAAAAAAACGTCAGTAACAAAGCCATATTCTTTTGAAATACTGACTATTACTTTTGGTATGAAAATATATAGAGTTAGGTAGTTTCCGTTGAACTAGAATCATGAAATTTTGCAAGGAGCAAGATCTTACGTAATTTTCTCTCGAATAATTTCAAAAACTGGCAATTTTATAGCTATATCGCAAAATTTGGCCAAAATGGCGGATTTTTGGATTACGTTAACTTAGAATGTATTCGATTTTTTATAGCTCTAAAGAACTTGACTGTTTGATATCAATTTTAGGGTTCCGTACCAAAAAGGTAAAAAAGGAACCCTTATGGTGCGACTCTGTCCGTCTGTCCGTCTGTCCGTCTGTCCGTCTGTCCGTCTGTCCGTCTGTCCGTCCGTCCGTCTGTCACAACGTGTAATATCTCAGGAACTACTTAAGCTATCATTTTGAAATTTGGAAAAACTGTTAAAAGGGTTAAGATACGTGTATGGAAAATGAAAAAATTAAATATACATTTTTTTTATTTTCTGTTTAAATGACGAATATGAGGGGGTTAAAAAATCAAAGTCTAGTAAATAGATCAAGTGGGGTATCATATGAAAGGGCTTGAGTTGCACTTTCTAAAACCGTTTTTATTTTTTTTCTACAGTGGTTAAATTTTGATTTATTAAGGAAAATGTAGAAAAAAATGCCATCCTATCAATTCACTTTAAAGTACGTGATTAATTGTTCAGTTATAAATATTAGACAAGCCATTATAATTAACACGCTGTTTTTAATTAATTTATTGTTTAACAATCATGAATTGTATGTACCTCGTAGATGCAAATATTGGTTACTGTTTTATCAAGTAACTTTCTACAGTTCGATACCATTTTCCTTCGGACTAATCACATCGTCCATGTGACGGATGTTTTCATTGTTCGCTACTCCACTATACATATTACGACTGTAGACGGACTATATTATATCGCGTCTGCAATATCTCATATCTGTGTATTTCTCTTAGGTTTCTTTGTTTTTTTGTAAATTATGACGTTAAATAAATGCATTACCTTTCTTCTTCTTCTTTCTTTCTTTCTTTCAAAGCAAGTTTACGTCACTAAAACAGTCACAAAGAGTAAATTATTCGGAACATCTGTGATTTGTGAAACGAGACAATGGAATAACCCCGTATTGGCGATTCCAAAATAGGTCTATTTTTTAGTTCAGCAAACTATTTAGTTTGAACAAAAAATAATAACGAGCCCGTCTGAGAGAGCCCGTAGGTATCTTGATTTATTGTAGAACTGACGCGTCGGGCGATAAGTACCTCACCGCACTAACCCACCCCATATAATCATCTTTCAGTGAATTGATATTTTTTTGGTCTGATATTTGAACCCACCTTCTATAATGGCCTATTAGAACTATTTAGTTCGAGTTGGTCTCACAATGACAAGGAACTCAAGTCTTATGCAAACTCATATGATCATATCGAATGTATTAAAATGTGGTGTACTTACATAAGTTTTTTGATTTCCCAGCGAAGGCAGTTAATTTTTTTGGCTGAATGCACCTGAAAGAAAAAAAAAATTATTCTTGTCAGACGATCCAGTTATTCAAAGGATTTTATGGTCATAAGGCCAAACATATTAGTACATTATGATACAAGTGTGCTATGTTGGTTATTACACTCGAGTCGGTTTTTAAGCCTGAGCCGAAGGCGAAGGCTTAATGGAGACGAGAAGTGTAATGACCAATGCTCACGTGTTTCATACGACGTTTTTCAACACATTTGCGAGGAAAAAAATATAAAAAATAAAAAATGAAAATGTTAAAAGATATGTAATGAAAAGGCACTAGTGTGATAATGTAATGTAAAAGTCACGGCATGGGTAATATTCTGCATTAT
This sequence comes from Epinotia brunnichana, assembly GCA_963854355.1. NCBI lineage: Eukaryota > Metazoa > Arthropoda > Insecta > Lepidoptera > Tortricidae > Epinotia > Epinotia brunnichana. The sequence goes on from OY977939.1 coordinate 18,350,860, forward strand.
TTTGCTAATATTTAAAAAGATATGTAATGAAAAGGCACTAGTGCGATAATGTAATGTAAAAGGCACGGCATGGGTAATATTCTGCATTATCAGTGTAAATACGCTGTAATAAGACCTACTTTACGAGCAGGTGTGTTGAAAAATATTTAACGAGTCTTATCAACAGCATCATTAGTATCATTACCATCAGATTTTTACGAACACGATTTTATAAAAATACATATTTTATATTGTCTTATGAAATAATGTGCATACGGTGTGATCTCTTTATTCACTGTATTTTCAAATATAGATCGGTAATAATAGGTCCAAAGGTAAATTCTATATAGTTAGGTAGGTTAATTGTTATTTGGCAGAAGGCGTGTACCGCCGACATGTACGCCATTAATGGAAAAGTTGAACAAATTAAGTAAGTTGAGTTAAACGTTTCAGAGAGAAACTTGGTATTTAAGTCGGTAGGTACGTTGCTTGCCAATGAGTCAACTCATTTCTCAGATCTGGGCTACTTATTACATTTTAAAGAATATTTTACAGTAGGTACTCATCCGATATTGAAAAAAAACTTGTCACGAGCGAGTCAGAATCGCGCACCGGGTTCTGCACAAATTTGTTTTGTTAATGCTTTATAACATTACACTGTAAAATATCAAGGAGGCAGGGTTTCTAAGCATAATTTTTGAAGTTTTCTTATGCATTTAAAATACTCGTAATATGCAAAGCAGTGTGAGGGAATTAGGAATAACTAGTTGATTAAGGGACGGTGTGGAGAGTAAGATTTGATTGGTTACATATAAAAGAAGACTTTAGCTAAACCATCGATCATTACTTCAATAGGAAAGAGGCGATCTATGTATTATCTACATAAGTCTGTAAAAGGCTCAGTAATATATTTATCTCCACTTATAATAAATCTCTAAATTAAAAAAAGAATCAGCCAGTTTGGAACTAAGCTTTGCGCGGTACGAATGTTCTCAGCATCCCATGAACGGAAAAATATGAAACATTTTATATAGGTACATTATTATTCTAGCTGCAACTTAGGATAGTTTTTATCCGACTGCGACATTTAATTAATTTTCCGAAATATACGACTTCATTTAATTTTTCATTTATTTTTATTGAAATCAAACGCTGCTCCAACTGTCAGCTATAAGAAACGTCAAATTTTCGTCAAAATGGCGGAATTGCTTTGCCTTTCACTTATTAATAATTTAAATCCAGTCTACGATAGACCTTTACGATACACATGCCAAAAGTTGAACCATAAAAAAATATTCGATTGTGATATGAGAACTTATATGCGCAAATGTCGCATTATGGCGTGATTTCAATTAAATTTTTCAACAAATTTGAACAATATAATTAACACGAATTTGTTTTTTTTTAATGGCAATATGCCATTGCTCTTTGCGCATTCTGCCAAAGTGCCTGCGGCGCTACCACGAAAACCGCAACTCGAAGTTCGTATAACTGCATCCCTGTCACTCGAGTATAATTAGAGCGATAGAGATACCCGAACATTTTCGAATTCCGTAGTTCGTGGTTATAGCTCAGGAATCGAAACTACACCCCGTAAGCCGCGTCCGCTGCGCCATGTTTTCGTGGTTTTTAAACGTCAAACATGTTTTGCCAATCAAAACAAAACCCTATTTGTTTGCCGAACCTGACGGAAAACATGTTAGATGTTTAAAAACATGGAAAACATTGGTGCAGCGGACCCGGCTGTAGGTAGACACTAAATAAAATAATCATAATGTATCTCGAAAAAAGGATAATAGAGAAAAAATCAACGGAAGAGGTTATATGTATAGGTAATAACTAAGTTCCAAAATTTGATGTTCTGTCCCTTTTCCACAAAACGCACCTGAAAAGATTGTTTTTTACTATGACGCTCGAGGATCTTGACGTCACAGTCCCCGATCGTTTTCTCACTCTAACAAGCGACATTAAAACGGTTTTGAGATATTTGAATGGGATTTTCGTCATCTTCTATCTATCTATACCTACATATAAATGCCTATGTCCTGACTGACTCACCCACTCACTCATCAATGCACAGCCGAAACTACTGGGGCTAGAGAGTTGAAATTTACACCAGAACTACCTTTTACAACGTAGGCAACAGATAAGAAGGGATTTTTGGAAATTCTACCCCTAAAGGGGTCAAATAGGGGTGCAAATTTTGTATGGGGGAAACTTTAATATTTTAGCAAGAAACTCAATACGTTGTAGAAAGCTTACTTATTAGAATACAAATAAAGTACTGTCAGCGTTTTGGAAAATTCAGCCTCTTAGGGGGTTAAAAAGGTTTGCAAAGTTTGTATGAGTGAAACTTCTTTTTGAGATAGAAGCTTAAAAGTTTGTAGCGTTTTGGAAAATGTTATGAAAATGGGGTAAAATGTAGGTAAAGGGGATTCTTTTGAGCTAGAATCTCAAACCTTTTTAAAAAGATTACATAATAAAATAAAATAGAATACTTTCAGCGTTTTAGAAAAGTCCACCCCTTAGGGGTGTATAAAATATTTTTTTTTAGCAAGCGACAAATTTATGTTGAAAGATTACTTATTACAATAAAACTTTCAGCGTTTTGGAAAATTCCACCCCTTCCAAGGGTGATTTAAACGGGTGAAAATTTGTATCGAGGAAACTTTTTTTTTTTGAGCTAGAGACTTGAAATTGTGTAGAAAGATTATTTATTAGAATACAAATATATCGGTAAATTACTTTCAGTGGTTTGAAAATTTCCAACGCTAAGAGGGGGATAAAGAGGTGCAATGTTTGTATAGGAAAACTTTTTTTAGGTAGACACTTAAAACTGTGTAGAAAGATTGAGTACCTACTTATTAAAATACAAAAAAATACCTACTGACAGCGTTTTTGAAAATTTCACCCCTTAAGGGGTTAAAAAGGGGTGCAAGGTTCGTATGGGAAACACTTTTTTTTAGCTAGAGACTTGATAGTTTGTAGAAAAAATACTTACCTATTACAATAAAAAAACCGAGTGTTTTATTTTTAATTTTTCCCTGAAAAGCGTTCAAAGTTTGTATGGAGAGCAAGAAAATTTTAAAGTATGATATTTGTAACTTCGATCTTAGCCTGTTTAGACTACAAAACTTATTTTAGCATTTTTTGAAATATATCCCCTAAAGGGGATTATAAGGGTGTTCAAAGTTTGTATGGAGAGCAAGCTATTTTTAAAGTAAGGGATTTGTAACTTCGGTTTTAGACTGTTTGCTAAAATAATACAAAACTTATTTCAGCGTTTTTTTTAATTCATCGCCTAAGAAGGTTAAAAGGGGGTTCGAACTTTGTATAGAGAGCAAGACATTTTTAAAGTAAGAAACTTGTAACTACGGTTTCAGACTGTTTACTATGAGGGTTCAGAGAGGGTTCTTAGTTTGTATAGAGAGCAAGACATTTTGAAAGTAAGAGATTTGTAATTTCGGATTTAGATTGTTTTCTAAAAGACTAGGCACAAAATTAATTTAAATGTTTTTTTTTAAATTAATTCCTTCAACAAACATTTAGACGATAACATGTTTTACGCGGACGAAGTCGCGGGCAACAGCTAGTCTTATTATATGTATGAGCGAGGAGATCGTATCGCCACATTTACGGCTTGTCTTACCTAATGGTCTTAGAGCGGTTACAAACTTGAATGATACAAACATGTGTAATGATAATTTAGAAAGCACGGCTTGGTTAAGTAATTGGTTTAATTTTTTTTTCAGTACGTGATCGTCTTAATTCTTGCAGTGGTGCTGCAGTGCTTCGTTATGTATAAAAGCTTCACAATGGATAAATCCGAAATCGAGAGACATGTACGCAAGGACCTAGAGAAAAAGTTTACTGATCATCAGTCTTTTCATGCGTACGAAGAATCAGTAAGTGCAAATTGCTAAAAACCGAACTCAACGAGCTACGATGCCATAGACACGCGCTGACACAGAACACAAATACACATGTCAAATTAACTTATCTTATAATACATACAGTACCCATAACAAGTTCCATTTGTACGTCTTTGATCTGGTTGCTTATTAGAAAGTGGCCTCCGTGAATTCTTTCTGTATACGATCAATGGCGAGAGAGAATCCTTTTTTTGATTTCCATGAAGATTTCGGTTTATGTCGTACATACCAAGTCGTACTTAATTTTAGTGTCTATCTTTAGGATGTCACTTTTTACATCCGCTGATTTTATTATTATTATTTATTGATCTCGAAAAAAATACTTATAGCTTATAGTTACATATTTTACCTCGCCAAACTGTATTCACATTTTGTTGGCGAGTGATGCGCTCTCTCATTTTAATACATTTACAAATTATACCTACTTATTTAATCCACACATTTATACCACTTCACTGGCAAACACGCGTACGGCTCGCCTCGGCATGCGCCCGCCATTGCATATGGACGCTTGGAACTCCCGGGATGTCACATGATCGTTCCCGACCCTCCAAAAATGTATACACGTAAATTTTCTCCACCTATCTCCTAAATTTATCCAGAGACATCTCTCTGACACGTTTTCAATATTTTTAAAATGTAAGATCGGAGAACTTGAGTTCTCCACGTTGCATTGCTAGTTATTGATAGCTAAGTACTTGACGTAACGCAATTTTTAGATGGAATGCTGCGGTGTCGACGGTTTTGAAAACTACAACGTAACAAAACTGCCGTATTCGTGCTGCAAGACACCATTGGCCAAAACTGAATGCACGACGACGCCGTACTGCGCTTGCCCCGATTCTGACAGTGAGTGATATAACAAAGGAAATAAAAATATTTTTCAAGTAGTAACCCAACTGCTTCGTTACAACATACATTATAGCTATGTCACTCCCACGATTAAGGGCCCGGCAATATGTCTGCGGTGCGGCGCCGCCGCAGAAAAACGGTGCCAGGCCCTAAGTGGAATCCAAAGACACCTAATGTTATTTCAAAATCCATGAGCCGTTTAGACTCCACCCGTGAAATTTAATTATTCTTGTACACATACATACCTACTGCCAGCTGAGGCAGTCGGGTAAAAAACTACATACTTACATTGCAATATTTGCAATATATTGAACGTTGCTAATATATTGAATATTTTAATGAAGTCGGAATTTTCGTTAATTCATTAAATTAAGGCCATAGCTAAGTTAATGAAGTACGCTAATTTACCCTATTTAAAAAAAGCCCACTTACCGGTAACCACCGGTAACGCACTGTATTTACGTCATGTGATAACAGTACGAGACATGTGGCATCATTTAAGTAGCCCTTTAATCGTACAGAGAGATTAACCTAATTACCGGAAGTACTTGGCAGACGGTGCCAAAGATGGCCAACTTTGGCAAAGTTGGGTGGAATTATCTTTAGGGTCAAAACCAAATGTCTACCTGTAGTTGCACCTATTAAACTAAACGGCACCCCACTAAAAGTAGTGGAAAATTTTAAATATTTAGGGCATAAGTAAAGTACTTTCATGTTAGTTGATTTCATGTGTTTATGTTACCTAGAATCTATACATATAATAAAGCTGAAGAGGATCGAAAGTCTGTACATGGAAGATATTCGAAAAAAAATTGGCTAGGGATACTTAGAATCGATAACAGAACACGTTCCAACAGTTTTTAGAATTTTTGTCTGTTTGTCTGTTTATCTGTTTGTCTGTTTATGTGACCGCGCATCACGTGAAAACGGCTGAACCGATTAAAATGAAATTTGGTATAGAGATAGTTTGAGTCTTGGGGAAGGACTTAGCGTAGTTTTTATCCTAAAAATCAACCCCTAAGGGGATGAAATGGGGGGTGGAAATTTGTATGGAGCTACTTAAACCGCTGCACCGATTTGGATAAAATTTGGTATTTAATTAGTTTTAGTCCCGGGGAAGGTCAAAGGATAGGTTTTATCCCAAAAATCTTCCCTGTAGGGGGTAAAATGGAGGGGTGAACATTTGGATGCAACCCATTTTGATAAAATTTGGTTAAGAGGTAGTTTTAGTTCTGGGGAATGACATTGGATAGTTTTTATTCTGGAAATCTTCCCCTAAGGGGGTGAAATGGGGGGTGAAATTTTGGATGGACTCCGTTTAGACCAAATTTGGTAGGTATAGATATAGTTTGAGTCCCGGAGAATGACAATGGATAGTTTGAATCCCGAAAATTATCCCCCAAGGGGATGAAATTGGGATGAAAATGTGGATAAATCCCATTTAGTTAAAATTAGGTATAGAGATAGAAAAAGTCCCAGGGAAGGACAATGCATAGTTTTTATCCTGAAAAATCATCTCCTGAGGGGGTAAAATGAGGGGTGAAAATTTAGATAGAACCGATTTAGAAGAAATTTGGTATGGAGATAGTTAAGAGTCCTGGGGAAGGACTTAAAACATTTTTTAGTCCAGAAATCATCTCCTAAGGGGATGAAATGGGGTATGAAAATTTGGATGGAACCCATTTACGGGTAAAGCGAGTTGGAGTCTTGAAGAAGGACATAGGATAGTTTACTCCCGAAAATCATCCCACTAAGGGGGTGTATTTGGGGGTTAAAATTTGTTTGTGACTCATTTTGATAAAATTTGGCTGAACGATAGTTTGAGTCCCGGAGTATGACAACGAATAGTTTTAATCCGGAATATCATCCCCTCAGGGATGAAATAGGGGGTGAAAATTTGGATAAAACCCATTTAGATGAAATTTGGTAAAGAGATAGAAGGAGTCCCAGGGAAGGACAATGCATAGTTTTTATCCCGAAAAATCATTTCCTGAGGTGGTGAAATGAGGCTTGAAGATTACGATAGAACCCATTCAGATGAAATTTGGTATAGAGAGAGGTCTCAGTCCAGGGAAAGAACATAGAATAATTTTTATTCTGGAATACATGAAAGGAGGAAATCATCCCCTAAGGGGGTGAGAAATGGTGGATGAAAATTTGGATTGAACCCATTTACGGTATAGCGATAGTAAAGGAAGGACAAAGGATAGTTTTATCCCGAAAATCATCCCCTAAGGGTGTGTAATTGGGGGTGGAAATTTGTTTGTGACACATTTTGATAAAATTTGGTTGAAAGATAGTTTGAGTCCTGGAAAAGGACATATGATAGTTTCTATTCCGGAAATGATCCCCTGAGGGGGTGAAATGGGGGTAAAAATTTGGATGTAGCCCATTTAGATGAAATTTTGTATAGAGATAGTTTGAGTCCTGGAGAATGACAACGGATAGTTTTTATCCCAAAAATCATCCTCTAAAGAGGTGAAATAGGGGGTGAAATATTGGATGGAACCTATTTACGGTATAGCGGTAGTTGGGAGTCCTGGGGAATAGGAACATTACATAGGTAAATATATGTATGTGACGTTCCAAGGGTAAAGGTACCTTATGGCGGTAGTTTCGAAGATGTTTTCTAAAACGGGGTAAAAAAGACGTTTTATTATGGCTATTTTGAAAACTATTCGATGTAACATTTTGTTGACGTATCTTTATTTTTAATATAAAATATTTAAATTACAAGTCAGTTAATTTAGTCCTACGGTTTAGTAGAAAAGGTCCTTACGGCCGTGTGATATGAAGATATGCAAAATAATACTGAAAAAAGTCTACATGCATCTATTATGGTGAGGCGGGTCATAGAAACCAAGTTTGCGGCGGAGTCTATTTTGTAAAAAAAGGCGTTCGGAGTAAGGTAATCTATAAAATCATGCAACTCAGCCATAATGACCCTTTCCTTCATACAATCCATACCTACTAATATTACAAATGCGAAAGTAACTCTGTCTGTCTGTTACCTTTTTATGCTTAAACCGCTGAACCGATTGAGATGAAATTTGGTATAGAGATACTTTGAATTCCGGGGCCTTCCCAAAGAGTCCTTACTTACTTAGATAGTTTTTATCTGGAAATTCATCACCTAAGGGGGTGAAAAGGGGGGAGAAAGTTACAATATAAACGAGTTCCGCGCGGACGAAGTCGCGGGCAAAAGCTAGTTACATACAATAAAAGTTATAAAATAATAAGTACTAACTAAACTAAATATTAAAAACTAAATTAAATATAAAATACAACTAACCCAAATCTAATAGTTTAAACCGACTTCAATTCAGTACTTCGCCAAGCCACACAGGTATATGAACATTTCTACATTTCCTTTCCAATTTACCACATGCACTGCTTTCCGAGAGCAAATGCGTTGAGTATTACAGAATAAACCCAAGTCGCTATCTCTGGGCTGATAATATTTGAGGAGTTCCGTTGATTCCTATAGGATCTCAGAATTAACACTTCATTCGTTGCTACTTCAACGGAATCATGTCAGAATCTTTGACGAACTTTACATCTTTGAGGAGTTCCATAAGTCATCTGTGGTCTTCATCATCAGTTCCACTTCACCAAAATTGCGATTTGCGAAGGTAAATACACGAACTATAATAGAAAATATTGAAATCACTACATGCGTGCCTATAAAATATGAGGGTTGCCCTCAATTTCCCTGGGATCCTATCCCATACTCTTTCGAATAAAAAAAGAATTTTGGAAATCGGTCCACAATTGACGGAGAAATCGGCGAACATACATTTAAAAAAAAACACATACAGTGGAACATATAACCTCCTCCTTTTTTGAAGTCGGTTAAAAATGGCCCCTGCGGCATTGTGACGAATATGCTGGCAGCATTATCTCGCTGAATAGCTAAGCTAATTATTTGTGCGAGTTAGCTGCCAGCCCTGCGGTCACCGGTGGCATCTATAAGCCTCTTCGACATCTCCTTGAAGAGGCTTAAGGCTCCAGGGCCTCACGGACCATGGGTCTCGACGATGTATTACCTACATATTAATGTCGCTATCACTAAACGACAAAGACTCGCCTTCATCCACTGTTTTTTTTTTTTTCAAGTATAACCTGCCCACTCGGCTCCACGCGCGTATTTCAAAGAACGCAGGCATTCCCGTGGGATAAATCATGGCATATGTCCATGCTAAAAGTCCATTCTCCAAGCGGGCGCAATATTCTTTGAAATTGGATAAGTAGTTCTGGAGATTACCCAAAACATTCAAACTTACAAAGCTGCAATAGGTATCACAAACTTTTCCTCTTTATCTCCACTTATAATAAATCTCTAAATTAAAAGAAGAATCAGCCAGTTTGAAACTAAGCTTTGTGTGGTACGAATGTTCTCAGCATCCCATGAACGGAAAAATATGAAACATTTTATATAGGTACATTATTATTCTAGCTGCAACTTAGGATAGTTTTTATCCGACTGCGACAATTAATTAATTTTCCGAAATATACGACTTCATTAAATTTTTCATTTATTTTTATTGAAATCAAACGTTGCTCCAACTGTCAGCTATAAGAAACGTCAAATTTTCGTCAAAATGGCGGAATTGCTTTGCCTTTCACTTATTAATAATTTTTTCTACTCCTGTACCGTTATCTGTCATTTATATAGGCTGTAGCTCAAATACAATGACACCACTAATAAGTCGTCGAAAAACTCTATGCTCTATGGCCCAAAAACGAACTGTTTAGCGTACTTTTTTGGTTCATACATTTTTCATAAAAACACTGTTCAACTTTTTTTTAATCGGCCGCTATATTGCAGTGGTGCCAACTTCATAAACAAATATTTCGAAATAAAAGATTTTTTTATGATTTAACATTTGTATATTATCAATTATTTACTACAATAATAATAGATCATCATCTATTGTGTGTTAAATTACATGTTTTATAAATTCTTGGTATTATTTATAAAAATAAACAGTTCGAATTCGGTCCGGGTCCGGATTCTGTTTGGTTCGGATGGCAAGTGCAAACAAATTAAAAACAAAACAAACCATAAGCAATAGCTGTCACATTCCCGATTTCCCACCAAAATACAGTTCAAAATGAAAAGACGAAAGATGATAAAGTATTAGTCCTAAACTATTAAGATTTTATTCGTGTTTGTGAAGACAAAAGTGTACGTTCCTTATAAAATGGTCGAAGAAATTAATAACTGCACTCCTGAAGAAATTGCGTGAGTAGCAAAAGTATGAATAGAAAACTTGCTGCCTAAAAAGTTTAACTATTCTGTAGTCTGCTATTTATTTAATATTTGTCGTAGAAAAAGTATTGTATGCAACGGTGTATAACTGGTCTAAAAACGCTCGTGGCGTCTTTAATTGCGATGCTCGCCAAGGCTCGCATCGCAACCCACGCCACTCGCGTTTTAAGACCCTTCTTATAAAACAGTTGCATAAAATACTATAAATCCAGTCTACGATAAACCTTTACGATACACATGCCAAAAGTTAAACCATAAAAAAATATTCGATTGTGATATGAGGACTTATATGCGCAAATGTCGCATTATGGCGTGATTTCCAAAAATGTATTAACAAATTTGAACAATATAATTAACACGAATTTGTTTTTTTTGAATGGCAATGGCACGCGCTCTTTGTGCATTTTGCCAAAGTGCCTACGGCGCTACCACGAAAACCGAAACTCGAAGTTCGTATAACTGCATCCCTGTCACTCGAGTATTGTTAGTGCGATAGAGATAGAGATACCCGAATATTTTCGAATTCCGAAGTTCGTGGTTATAGCTCAGGAATCGAAACTACACCCCGTAAGCCGCGTCCGCTGCGCCATGTTTTCGTGGTTTTTAAGCGTCAAATATGTTTTGCCAATCAAAACAAAACCCTATTTGTTTGCCGAACCTGACTGAAACCATGTTAGATGTTTAAACACATGGAAAACATTGGTGCAGCGGACCCGGCTGTAGGTAGACACTAAATAAAATAATCATAATGTATTTTCTCGAAATAAGGATTATAGAGAAAAAATCAACGCAAGAGGTTAGGTATATGTATAGGTAATCACTAAGTTCCAAAGTTTTATGTTCTGTCCCTTTTTCACAAAACGCACCTTCAAATGAAACGATTGTTTTTTACTATGACGCTCGAGGATCTTGACGTCACAGTCCCCGGTCGTTTTCTCACTCTAACAAGCGACATTAAAACGGTTTTGAGATACTTGAATGGGATTTTCGTCATCTTCTATCTATCTATACCTACATATAAATGGCCTGACTGACTCACCCACTCACTCATCAACGCACAGCCGAAATTACTGGGGCTAGAGAGTTGAAATTTACACCAGAACTACCTTTTACAACGTAGGCAACGGATAAGAAGAGATTTTTGGAAATACTACCCCTAAAGGGGTCAAATAGGGGTGCAAAGTTTGTATGGGGGAAACTTTATTTTTTATAGCTAGAGACTTAAAATTTTGTATAAATATTACTTATTAGAATACGAATAAAATACTTTCAACGTTTAGGAAAATTCTGCCCCTAAGGGGGTAAACAAGGGGTGCAAATTTTGTATGGGGGAAACTTTATTATTTTAGCAAGAGACTCAATACGTTGTAAAAAGCTTACTTATTAGAATACAAATAAAGTACTGCCAGCGTTTTGGAAAATTCAGCCTGTTAGGGGGTTAAAAAGGGTTGCAAAGTTGGTATGAGCGAAACTTCTTTTTGAGATAGAAGCTTAAAAGTTTGTAGAAAGATTACTTATTACAATACAAATAAAAAAAAAAAACCGTTTTGGAAAATTCCACCCCTAAGGGTATGAAAAAGGGGTACAATGTTGGTAAAGGGGATTTTTTGAGCTAGAATCTCAAACCTTTTTAAAAAGATCGCAAGCGACAAACCTTTGCTGAAAGATTACTTATTACAATACAAATAAAGAACTTTCAGCGTTTTGGAAAATTCCACTCCTAAGGGTGATTAAAACAGGTGAAAATTTGTATGGAGGAAACTTTTTTTTTGAGCTTGAGACTTGAAATTGTGTAGAAAGATTATTTATTAGAATACAAATATGTAGGTAAATTACTTTCAGTGGTTTGAAAATTTCCACCCGCTAAGAGGGGGATAAAGAGGTGCAATGTTTGTGTAGGAAATTTTTTTTTAGGTAGAAACTTAAAACTCTGTAGAAAGATTAAGTACCTACTTATTAAAATACAAAAAAATACCTACTGCCAGCGTTTTGGAAAATTTCACCCCTTAAGGGGTTAAAAAGGGGTGCAAGGTTCGTATGGGAAACACTTTTTTTTAGCTAGAGACTAGATAGTTTGTAGAAAAAATACTTACCTATTACAATAAAAAAACCGAGTGTTTTATTTTTCCCTGAAAAGCGTTCAAAGTTTGTATGGAGAGCAAGAAAATTTTAAAGTATGATATTTGTAACTGCGATCTTAGCCTGTTTAGACTACAAAACTTATTTCAGCGTTTTTTTAATTCATCGCCTTAGAAGGTTAAAAGGGGGTTCGATTTTTGTATAGAGAGCAAGACATTTTTAAAGTAAGAAATTTGTAACTACGGTTTCAGACTGTTTACTATGAGGGTTCAGAGAGGGTTCTTAGTTTGTATAGAGAGCAAGAGATTTTGAAAGTAAGAGATTTGTAACTTCGGTTTTAGATTGTTTTCTAAAAGTCTAGGTAGAAAATTAATTTCAATGTTTTTTTTTAATTCATTCCTTCAACAAACATTTAGACGATAACATGTTATACGCGGACGAAGTCGCGGGCAACAGCTAGTAATAAATAACTCTTAATAATATTAAATAAGTAGTATTCCATCCAATGTTTGGAAGTTCTTCACTTTCCAACCATGCATCTCTTCTTTACAAAGCTTTACCATTGTGCGGAGCTAAATGTTTCATTTTTTTCAGAATATTTTTTATACTTCTGCCTCTTCAAATATTTTATATGGGAACTTTATTTGTTCTTATGGTACTCAACATGTTTTTTTTTATTATTAAGAGAAAAATAGAAAAAAAAAATTACAGCACATATTTTTGAATTTAGTTTACTTTAGTTTAGTCATTTACTGACTAAACTAAACTAAATTCATAAATACACTGAAGAGCAAATAAACGGAATCACTCTGCACGTTTGGCTTTTCCGCCCAATAACTTTTTCAATTTTCATGCAATCCTGAACAAATTGGTACCAAATGATAGCTGAGAGTGTAGCCTACATGAAAATGCATACATTTTTCTTGATACCGGGGTCAATGACCGAGGAAAACCCTTATTTCCTAAGATTGGGCAGAAACGCCTGGGATAATCGTAATACAAAAAAATTAAGACAGACATTTTTCGTAATAAAAAAAATTATTTAACAAATTCACTACTTTGTGTTCCCACCGCTAGCCCTTTCTACACATGTTAAACGATTTTTCATCGGCCTAATCAATTTCTGCACGTAGAATTGCGGAAAAGTCAAAAGTCAAGTCAAAAGTCAAAATATTTTATCCAAAATAGATTCATACAGAACACTTTTTGAAGGTCAAAGAAGGAATCGCCGCCCACTCCTCCTGTAACGCCGTTTTCAGCTCCTCAATGTCGGATGGTGCAGGATCTCGCTTCCGAACGTTCCTCTTCAGGTAGTCCCACATGTGTTCGATTGGGTTGAGGTCCGGGCTAAGAGCTGGCTAGTCCATGACGGGGATGTTGGCCTCGTTCACGAAATTTTTGGTGACCCGAGCGTTATGACAAGGGGCATTGTCTTGCATCAGGAGGAACCCCTCGCCCAAATTCCTAGCGTACGGGACCACATGCATTTCCAGGACTTCGGTGATGTACCTCAAATCAGTCAAACCGCCGCCCCGGCCCCCACCAGGCACGAAAACGAGCTCCGTCCGTCCGCCGTAGGAAATGCCCGCCCAGAACAAGACAGAACCTCCGCCATAGGCGACGGTCTCCCTGAAGCAGCATTGTGTATACCGCTCTCCAGTAGGTCGATCACGTAACGCATTGTACGAACGTCGGGTAGGTCTAAATGTCACTTTTTATATGGAAAATTGATAGTTAAATTGTACCGACGCTCGTTCGGAACGTTACGTGTTTACCCCCCTGGTCTCCGGTAGACACGTCCTCTTCTGTCGCAGCCGTTCAAACACATCCTGGACTCGCAAGAGAAAAGAACGGGGGTCCATTACTCAATGGTCCAGTTATTGTGTCGCTGAGCAAATATCAGTCGAGCTTCACGGTATCTTGGGAGCAGTTTGGGCCCGGTGGCAGGCCTTTTTGGAGTCAAGTTCGCTTCCTTGAGTCTTCTTCTAACAGTCCATGAGCTGGCAGTCACTCCTCGTACGTCCCGAAGCCGTTGCTGGACTGCAACTCCTGTCAGGTGACGATTTCGGAGAGCGGTAGTAACGATGAATCGATCATCCCTCAATGATGTGCACCTCTGGCGGCCGGTCCCTGGTCTTCGAGCAAAGCTGCCAGTCTCTCGGAACTTTCGATAGACTTTTGAGATGGCATACTGGCTCAAATTCATCCCGGCAGCAACAACACGTTGGCTATCCCCACGTTCCAGCAAAGTGACGATTTGGGCGGCTTCAGCTTCGGTGATGTCCATTTTTTTCAGGTACTGTTCACTGGGTAATTAGCGGAGATGTGTACTGGTCAACTTCTGATAAGCGACTGATAGCTCTCCCTTCCCCTACACCTTTTTTATACCCTTTAATGGGTGTTCAATTAGTGACCTCAGCAACGCGTAAATTTCAACCAATCGGGAAAACGTTTGTAAACTGAAAAATCCTGAACCGATTTTCATCATTATTAATTTATTTTAAAGTTAAATGTTTAGGAAATATATTTCCATCATTAGAATTCTGAGAAAAAACTTAAATTTCAAGATACGACGGAAAAACTGAAAAATGCGAAGTGATTCCGTTTATTTGCTCTCGAGTGTATGTGTATCTTCCTCCTATATATTATTATAGGATTTATAGGTTTATAAATAATTCATACATCACGGTCATCGCGTGTCAAAGATAAACTAAACTTTGCCGATGTAAATCAGTTTGTCGCCATGGGAATTACCCGATAACTTAGAATAATAACGCCTAGAAACGCAGTTCACGCGCAACGGTGAGGCCACCAAAACTCAGCCATAAATGGCATAGTACGCCGATCGGTGGAACAAAATTGGTGCGTTTGTGTGCGTATTGGCACGTGTGAATACGAGTTGATCACAACTACATGAATCCATTTTATGCCTCACGCTTGGCGCGTCAGCCGTATGAAACTATCATTCTAGGCGTTATTATTCTAAGCCCTATAAATGTATACACTCGCTGCGATCCCTATGACGAAGAATGAAGGTTATTAATTGTACGAAGATGACAGCTGTCATAGGGATCAAGATTCGCCGCAATACGTATAGATTAGTTTGCGAAATAAACAGTATACTTTGTATGTATTATCCTTAGAATCATTAATCATGGAGTACATCTGAATCTTCTTCTTTGTCTTGACCTTATCCCACATTTAGAATGAGGTCGGCTCTCCTTATCCCACGGCGCCAATACTGTCTTGGGTCGGGTAATTGGGCTTTCTTCACGAGTTTGGCCATACTGGACCATCACGTCAGGGGGGGTCATCCTCTTCATTTCTCGCCTTCCGGTAGAGCCAGCATTTTCTGTACGACGTGGTCATTGTTCCTCCGCACAATATGGTCGTACCACCTTAGGCGGGTTTCTGTTCGCTTTTCGGGAATAGAAGCAACCCTAGATTGAGTACATCTGAATGTCTGTCAATAAACGGCATTGACTTAGAATTTTAATTTTTTCACAGATTCAAGGAACTGCGAAACCATTCATATTAATGTCAACTTGATAACACAACGTGTTGCTCAGAAAAAGGGTCTCTACTTTTGAGGTACTGAACCCTAAAATCGGCTGGCTGAAATGTAGGGAAAAACCAGGCTAAACACACAGATTTATTTCCAAATTTGTTGAAAGAAAAGGTTTGGGCGAAGACTAAATTGAAATATACGGATTGCGAAACGTAAAGCTCGAAAAGATTGCCGCTCGTCCAACCTCTTTCACTTGTTTTGTTTTGGCGTCCGTTGCGATTGTCTGTAGGAAAAAAAGGGTAGGTCCCACAGAGTTCAGCAGGTCGATCACGTAACGCATTGTACGAACGTCGGGTAGGTCTAACTAAATGTCACTTTTTATATGGAAAATTGACAGTTAAATTGTACCGACGCGCGTTCGGAACGTTACGTGATTACCCCTCAGAATACCTGAGGGGTAATCACGTAAAGCTCCAAACGCTCGTTCGTCAAGGAGCTTTTTTGTTAACACATTCAGTGCTGCGAATCGCTACGCGCTACGCTAGTAGCCGATGTCCGTGATTTTCCTCGTATGTAGCGGTAAGCGTCTACGGCGTAGGGACTCCATCGGGTTCCCGGCACTGAAGGAATCGCTACGCGCTACTCTCGTAGCTGACCCCTGTGTTTTCCTCGTA
The DNA here is from genome assembly GCA_963854355.1 of Epinotia brunnichana. Classification (NCBI taxonomy): domain Eukaryota; kingdom Metazoa; phylum Arthropoda; class Insecta; order Lepidoptera; family Tortricidae; genus Epinotia; species Epinotia brunnichana. Next base: position 18,367,156 of record OY977939.1, read on the forward strand.
TGTACCGAAAAGCGACTACGGCGTGGGCACCCGCTAGACGGGTTCCTGGCAGTGAACGTGTTAAGAGATAAAAAATAAATGAAAGAAAAGCAATGCACAATGAGAAAAAAAAATTGGTAGTCTATAAAGTCGGTTTCCGGACGATAATTTTACGTGGTAACGTCATAAAGCCGAACGCTCGGCTCATGCGGAACGGGACAATGAGTCTTACTTTTTTGTGCGTGCTGCCGGTGTTCATCGATTTATAAGATTTATCACGTCGAAAATCGTAAGTAATGATTTTTTTTAGGCGACATTCATTGTTTGTTCCTTATTGTATCAGTTAATGAGCTTTGAGCGAGAATGGCTGATTTACGATTTGATCACACGGGGTGGAAACCGCACAGGCGGTTATAATTGATTGAAACTTAGCCAAAAATACAGTATACCGCGTGCGGTGTTTGTTGTCACTTTATAATTCATTTGAAAGTACATTGATTAAGCATAATTAATAGGATCCCGTCGTGCGGGCGCCTGAGGTAGGATCAAAAGAGAATAATCACTCAATCTACATAATATATATATATAAAGCGCATACATTGAACATAATGGATGTCAATTCCGTTTTACTGTCGAGAAGTTAGTTGAATATGTTTTAATCTTGATACCACAAGACTAGAAGAATATGCTTGGGTATATACTATTGATAAAGAAGTATTTTTTCTGAAACGTATACCTATATGTTATAGGTATGTACGTTATATTGTGAACACCGTCAGTTTATAATCTAACACGCGATATTATAAACTGACGTAAAATTGTGAACTGTCAAAACCGTTCGTATTTTAACGCATTATTTTTCGTTAGTTTATAAACTATCAATTTCGAATCGCATACACAAAGACTAGGTAGATTAGGTTAGTTAGGTAGCTGCAGTTGTCCAAAGGACAAATCGCCCAGATATAGGAGCCCCGCGCAGCGGGGCTCCGTCAACATTGCTGGATGACGAAATAAATGGAATAAAATTTCTGGATGAAAAAAAACAATCATGTTCTGACTTAAGTGGAAGCTGATCAGCGTACATGCTGCGTTCCGAATCATACCAATTTGATTCAGTTCACAATTTGACGATCCGTCATTGATAGTTTATAAACTAACGAAATATAATGCGGTAAATTGTGAACGGTTTTGACAGTTCATAATTTTACGTCAGTTTGTAATATCGCGAGTAAGATTATAAACTGACGGTGTTGATAATCTGACGGTAACATGTATATATATCTTTAGAACGGGAGTGACTGAAATTGCAAACTGTAAAGTAGTACCCACTTACATCTATTTGGGAGTCTTAATCTCGAACAGTGGTGGTGGATGAAGTAAAACGACGTATGGCTATACCAAGAACTGCAATGGACAAAATGAGTAAGAATCTGGAAGAGCCGTAACATCACCAAAGCTACTGAAGTCCGGCTAGTACGAACTCTGATATTCCCCATCTTTTAAATCTTTTAATATGCTTCTGAAACGCGGACGTTGCGAGACATTGAAAAGAAAAAGATGCTTTAGAGATGTGGTGTTGGAGACGAATGTTGCAACGACCTTGGACGGAATTTTGTACCAATGCATGTCTCAATACTACAGGAACTCTGAATTAAGCAGCGTCTATCGGACTTGGTCCAATCTCGCATCCTCAAACTGTTCGGACACATTTCAAGAGGCAACAACAACGACTCCATAGAGCGTCTCGTCGTCCAAGGCAAAGTGGAGGGCACTTGATCGCGTGGACGATCGCCGATGCGATGGACCGATCAAATAAAGACAATGACGAGCATCGGGCGATAACCTCCAATAGAGAGAAATGGCGCGATATCGTGATTCGTGATGCGAGCAACAGCGGCCACCCCAGCAAGCGACACTACATGTTGACCACAAACACTCTGACAAGAGTGAAACAACTGAGAAGAGAAGACGTTATAGAACGTACGACGTTGTAATAGGTAGGTATATAAACTGGCCCTTCGGAATGGACAATTGGACATAGGCTATATTTTATCACACACAAGAAAACAACATTTTGTTGTATGCGGACGGAGCCACGCGGGCCGAGAACCGCCGGATATAGCTCATGTTCATACTCAAGCTCCTTCCTATATATGTAGGTATCAACTGGTGGAAACCACAAAACTCAAGTAAACATAAGTGACATGAGTTTCTGAAGGTAATAAAGGAGGTTCCGAAACCCTTCCAAGTGCATCATTTTAATTGGATCTGGAAAAGAGTTTAAATGCTTAGTAAATTATGCCTTCTATTCCAAAGGCCGTTGGAAACACGAGGTTGAGAATGTAAACAGTCGATTTTCGGTAGTCACACACAAATGTGCTGCGCTCGACCGACAATAAACCGTATAATTTACGATGTTAACATGCCACACCGGCGGCATTAGGTGGGTCAACAAACAAATTTGAGGATGAAACATCATTAGAACCATGGAAAATAAATCAAGAGGACCACCACACATATCTACACAGTCGTGTTCCTTTAAATAAAAAGCCTGTGGTTAGTTGCATATGTTCTTTTGGTGGCCCATAAGGCTCTCAGCAAAGTTATCCCAAAGCATAATATATGTAACTGGCCGCGCTGCATGTCAAACAAAAGTAAAAAAAAAAACCGGTCAGTGCGAGTCTGACTCGCGCACCGAGGGTTCCGTACAAACGTTCATTCACCATACCCGTCACGACCCCACACTGAAAAAAATGTTTGCATAACTGTAACAAAAAATTTGGTTACTGCTTACTCAAAAATTGGGACTTGCGAACTAGGTGTTATCTGTTACAAAACCGTGTTTTGCTATTAGTGTTTAGGTATTTACAGCTTAACTATTTATGTTAACTATAGCAAAGGTGTTAGTCTGGATTTAATTGAAATGTTTTGTAAGTATCAACAAAACGAACAGTCAGATTCAGGTAGCTATTTTCGATACTAATTATCTAACAATTTTACAGTTCCTAACCAAACTGTTCATGAATGTATAATACTTATTTTCGCCTACAAATAACAAAGTGCTTTGTCATAATCAAATGAACCAATTTATTCTTAGTGGTTTTACGGTTAAGTTGTTTTCTTAACTTAATTAGCTATTAGAAGCCAGATTATTTAGCTGTCAGTAGCCAAATAATTTAGATATTAGTAGCCAAATAATTTAGATATTAGTAGCCAAATAATTTAGATATATGTAGCCAAATGATTAAGATATCAGTAGCCAAACTATTTTGCTATTAGTAACAAAATTATTTTGCTATTAGTAGCCAATTTATTCGTTTAGCGGTTACTTATTTATTTTGTTTACCAATTACCATATTTTCGTTGTAAATAAGATTATTTGGTCGGTAACCAATAACTAAACTGTTTGGTTATCATTAGCTTGACTAGTTTAGTTATTTGTAACTATAATCAGAGAGTACAGTCAGAATCAAAAGTAGCTACGCAAACGAAGATGTCATAAGTCTTTATTAAAAGGGAATAAGAGCTTTTGACGTCTTCGATTGCGTAGCTACTTTTGATGCTGACTGTACCTACTTATCGAGTTGTAATAGAGTGCTAAGTCAAAGAAAAAAACGTGCCGCGAAAATTACTGTTTCACGAGATGTCGCCACATTCGGCGGGCATTTATTAAGAATGCCCGCGGATTGGGATGCCATCTAGTGAAACACCTAATTTGAAACACAATTTATTTCTTGGAAGGTCCAATCTCTGCACTCTATCACAACTCGATACCCTCTGATAAAATGTAAGTATACCTTTTTACAATAGGTTCCTGTCAATGTTTCAAAACATTGTTTCCTCTATTGTATCATTTATCCAAAAAATCATCTGACAGATTTTTTTAACTTAAGCTTATCAATATTGTTTGTAAGGTCATCTTATCAATTAATTAAAATGCCAAATCGGCCAAACGAAAGTTTGACAAACGATAAATCTGGGAAACAATTTTTGGAAACATTGATATGAAACTTGTTTAGGCCTAGTGCGCCACGCTTTTCTAGCCAATCACAACGCCTAACAGGTTGTTATCTATTTAAAAAGTTAATCGGACTTTTAAACGAACTATCACTGACTAACAGAGCATTCGTATTTGATATTTGAGTATATTGGGCTTGTATTTTTACTGGGATTTTATTTGATGTCATGCCTGCCTCAAGTAAGTACTTAACTAGAAAAAATACACACCCAACATACTCAACATAATGACAGGTATACTCACATTGTGATTACAATTAATTAAATTTTAAAAGTATAGTCATATTAAGTTGTATTACAATTATATTATTGTTATCTCCACTTATAATAAATCTCTAAATTAAAAAGAATCAGCCAGTTTGAAACTAAGCTTTCTGTGGTACGAATGTTCTCAGCATCCCATGGACGGAAAAATATGAAACATTTTATATAGGTACATTATTATTCCAGCTGCAACTTAGGATAGTTTTTATCCGACTGCGACAATTAATTTATTTTCCGTAATATACGACTTCATTGAATTTTTCATTTATTATTCTTAAAGTATATCGCCGCCACATCTGTCAGCTAAAAGAAACGTCAAAATCACAGTAATAAGAAATACTACGGACAAAATGGCGGAATTGCTTTGCTTTTCTTTCGCCTATTAATAATTTTAATCCCGTCTACGATATACATTGACGAGACACATAGGTACCAAAAGCAAATATAAAATTAATCGATTTTGATATGCGAACTTATATGCGCAAATGTCGAATTAAGGCGTAATTTGTACAAATGTAACAACAAATTCGAACAATATAAACTTGGTTTTTTTGAATGGCACGCGCGCGCGCTCTTTGCGTATTCAGCCAAACCACGAAAACTGAAACTCGAAGTTCGTATATCTGAGGGCCTAGCGCCAACGGCATTCGAAGTTTTCCCTCTCTGTCGCACGAGGCGATATGACGCTCGAGGATCGTGACGTCACGGTCCCTGATCGTTTTCTCACTCTAACAAGCGACATTAAAACGGTTGTAGCTTCGTAATTTTTTGAGATATTTGAATGAGTTTTTCGTTTCTTCTTTCTTTTGAAGTGAGTCTACAGCTACACCTCTATTTGGAAGACAAGCGGAAATAATCCATACTATCCATACTAATAATCCATACTTCCATACTAATATTATAAATGCGAAAGTGTGTCTGTCTGTTACCTCTTCACGCCTAAACCGCTGAACCGATTTAGATGAAATGAATGAGACAAAGGGTAGTTTTTATATCTGAGGGGCTGAAATTGGGGGTGGAAATTTGTATGGAGCTACTTAAACCGCTGCACCGATTTAGATAAAATTTGGTATATAAATAGTGTGAGTCCCGGGGAAGGACATATAATAGGTTTTATCCCGGAAATCATCCCCTTAGGGGTTGAAGGGGGGGGGGGGGGGGGAGGGGGGCAGAAAATTTGGATGTAATCTATTTTGATGAAATTTGGTGTAGATATAGGTTAAGTCCTGGGAAAGGACATGGGATAGTTTTTACCCCAGAAATCATCCCCTAAGGGGGTGAAATTAGGGGTGAAAATTCGGATGGAACCCATTTTAATACAATTTGGTATAGAGATAGCTTGAGTCCTGGGAAAGGACATTGGATAGTTGTAATTCCGGAAATCACTCCCTAAGGGGGTGAAATGGGGGGTGAAAATTTGGATGAATCCGTGTTTAGATGAAATTTGGTATAAAGGTCGTTTGAGTCCCGAAGAATGACATTAGATAGTTTTTATCCCGAAAATCATTCCGTAAGGGTATGAAATAGGGGGTGAGAGTTTGGATAAAATCCATGTACCTAGATGAAATTTGGTATAGAGATAATTTGAGACCCTTCAAAGGATATAGAATAGTTTTTGCCTCGGAAATCATCCCTTAAGATGGTAGAAGTTTGTTTGCATTATATTTTCTAAGTAAAAGTTCTACGCGGATGAAGTCGCGGGCAACAGCTAGTAAACAATAAATACTACATTGTAAGTAAACGGTAACGTCACATGAAAAACAATCATTAGGTTTTATTAGACACAACTTGATATGAATATTTTAAACGAAATTGTTCATTTCTATAGGAAGCCTATAATAAAATTCATGGTTACAAAGTTAAGCAAAGTTTTATTGATCAGCAATCTAGTATTAACAGTTTTATTTTTAGAGTATGTTCTATCTGATAAAATTAGTACAAATACATAGTTTTTATATCCCTCTTTAATTGTTTAGTATTCATAATCATTATTATATTATAATTCTTCTCATAATTCTTTCAGTTTTATAAGTGATTCTTAAGTAACCGTTACATATCTATTTCATCCAAACTTGCTAACACTCAAACACGAACAAAATTAACGATAATATTTAAAACAACTTATCTATAACTATTACAACTGGCTACTATTACTACTCTTCTACTGACTATTTATGTAATATATCTTTTACCATTTGAAGTTACATTAATATGATTAGGTACATGGGATAACAATGTATCCTGGAATGCAAATACTTTTGATTCAGTTTGCGAATCTCCACTTCAAAACAATGCAAGTGAAAATCAAAATGAATTGTCATTAATAGTTTAAATTCAAAAATCACTTGGTCATTATTATAAAAAAAAATAGTAACACCTAGGTCATCATTGGTATCAACACCTTGAATGAGAATTTAACCGGTCATGGTGGCGTTCTTTGGGGGAGGCCTATGTCCAGCAGTAGACGTATTTCGGCTGATAATGATTGTTTACAATTGATACAAAGACCAAGGCACAAAGAAAAATAAATTGGGATGTAGACACTAAACAAAATAATCATAATGTTGTATTATCTCGAAAAAAACAACGCAAGAGGCTATATAGGTAATCACTAAGTTATAAGTGTATAAAGTTTGAAGAGGGGGTTTGTTGCGTCTCTTTTCCGCAAAACGCACCTTTATAATGAAACGATTGTTTTTTACTATGACGCTCGAGGATCGTGACGTCACGGTCCCTGATCGTTTTCTCACTCTAACAAGCGACATTAAAACGGTTGTAGCTTCGTGATTTTTTGAGATATTTGAATGAGTTTTTCGTTTCTTCTTTCTTTTGAAGTGAGTCTACAGCTTCACCTCTATTTGGAAGACAAACGGAAATAATCCATACTATCCATACTAATAACCCATACTTCCATACTAATATTATAAATGCGAAAGTGTGTCTGTCTGTCTGTTACCTCTTCACGCCTAAACCGCTGAACCGATTTAGATGAAATTTGGTATACAGATAGTTTGAGCCCCGGGGAAGGACAAAGAGTAGTTTTTATATCTGAGGGGCTGAAATTGGGGGTGGAAATTTGTATGAAGCTACTTAAACCGCTACACCGATTTAGATGAAATTTGGTATATAAATAGTTTGAGTCCCGGGGAAGGACATATAATAGGTTTTATCCCGGAAATCACCCCCTAAGGGGGTGAAAAGGGGGGGTGAAAATTTGGATGTAATCTATTTTGATTAAATTTGGTGTAGATATAAGTTAAGTCCTGGGAAAGGACATAGGATAGTTTTTACCCCAGAAATCATCCCCTAAGGGGGTGAAATTAGGGGTGAAAATTCGGATGGAACCCATTTTAATAAAATTTGGTATAGAGATAGCTTGAGTCCTGGGAAAGAACATAGGATAGTTTTAATTCCGGAAATCACTCTCTAAGTCTCACTCTTAAATGGGGGGTAAAAATTTGGATGAATCCCGTTTAGATGAAATTTGGTATAAAGGTCGTTTGAGTCCCGAACAATGACATAATGTAGATAGTTTTTATCCCGAAAATCATTCCCTAAGGGTATGAAATAGGGGGTGAAAGTTTGGATAAAATCCATGTACCTAGATGAAATTTGGTATAAAGATAATTTGAGACCCTTCGAAGGATATATATAGAATAGTTTTTGCCTCGGAAATCATCCCTTAAGATGGTGGAAGTTTGTTTGCATTATATTTTCTAAGTAAAAGTTCTACGCGGACGAAGTCGCGGGCAACAGCTAGTATTATAATAAGCCTAGCTTAAACTGTTACATATTTATAAATTATGACACATTAAATTTCCAGACGTTTTGCTACTAACTCGTTGTGTTCATGTCAATCAAATAATTTTACTTTCGACGAATTGGGAATTCTAATTAAATAGACTAAATATAATTAAATAGACTATCACTTATATACTGATAATGATCAACATAATTCTAAGGTACTTCTAGCAGACCCACAAGGTCCAAAATTCAAACGTAATTAGTTTTAGCCTATTAATTCATTAAAAACCTAAAAATATTGCAATTTCAGTCACGTTTCAGAGGTATAAAAACTGCATTATTAAGTGTGTAATCCTATACAAATACATGCGATTTGTATTTATTTGTATTTATTTATTTCACCATAAAGTAATATGTGCATTACATGGTATGTCAGTAACAATTTGTAAAAATAAAAGAAATAAATTACAATAAAATCAAAATGATACTTATAGCTAATAACATACAGTTCAAAATGTTTGTAAGCTAATATTGCTTGTTAAAAATTCTGATACGGAGTAAAAGGCATGTTTCCTGAAATAGTGTGATATTTTCTTCTTAAAACTATGAATTGGCAATGATGTTATTTCGAAAGGTAATTTGTTGTACATTTTTATCTTTAGAAAAGCACCCTGTTTTTGACATTTTGTAAGCCGCAACTGTGGTAGTACCAATTTGTGTTTAGATCGCGTATTATAGTTATGTATATCAGACAATTTAGGGAGGCAATCCGTTTGTCTGTGTATTTCTAAAAGGGAGTTGTAAATAAATAATGAAATGACCGTCATTATGCCCAGCCTCTCGAAGTGTGGTTTGGCTGTGTCTCTTCGGTTGACCCCGCACATGATCCTGATGGAACGCTTCTGAAGCACTAGTATTTTTTGAATCTCTGATGCGTTCCCCCAGACAGTTATAGCGTAATTTAGTAATGATTGTATGTATGCATAATATACCGTTTTTAATGTTTCTTTATTAATTAATGGTTTTAACTTTAGTAATGCAAAATTTGCCGAGGATAATTTATTGCTGAGTTTTTCCAAATGTTCTTTATGTGTTAATTTACTATCCACTATATATCCCAAAAATTTCGTAGAACTTTGGTAAGTTAGCTCTGGTGTATTTTTGAGAGTTCGAGAATTGGTTTGATATTTTATACTTATAGTTTTATCTGTATTTAAAACAATGCCGTTTGCCTGAAACCATTCCTGGAGGATATGCTGGGCCTGTGTCAGCTGTGCTTCCATTGTATTAATGTTTTTATGTCTCACTCCAATATGAGTATCGTCAGCAAACAAACTGACCTGTGCCCAATCTGGAATATTTGATGGCAGATCGTTGACGTATATCAGGAATAACACAGGACCCAAAATCGAGCCCTGTGGTATTCCGATGTCATTGTTTCTGATCCTCGATTTGCTTGACCCAATCTGTACAATTTGACTACGGTTTTGCAAGTAGGAGGTCATCATTTTGAGAGCCGTCCCCTTGAACTTGTAATGTTCCAGCTTCCTCAGAAGTATATCATGCCGCAAGCAATCGAATGCCTTGGATAGGTCACAAAATATGCTTGCACATTGTTGTGACGTATCCAATGATTCAAGTATGAAATCTATTACTCGTCTAATAGCTGTTCCCGTACTTTTATTGGCTCTGAATCCGTACTGACTGGATGTGAAAAGATCATTATCTTCGAAGAAAGCTACAATTCTTGATTTAAGGGCTGACTCCAGTACTTTCGAAAACACCGGTAAAATACAAATTGGTCGGTAGTTGTTTGGGTCCGAAGCGTTGCCTTTTTTATATGAAGTAGAAGTAGAAGTAGAAGTAGAAAAGCTTTATTCAACATCACATTACACGAAATTATAATTAAACATTTAAACATTAATACATGTGAACCTTAAGATTAGAATTAAAATATAAATTTAAAATTAATGTTACAATTTTGATGTGTGTGTGTGTGTGTGTGATGTTAAAAAGGAGCTTGCCTCAGCATAATGTTACAGCGAGGTCACTGCAACGCTGGTTTTCAGGCAGACCCTGGTAACTATGTACATCCATTTTGAATTGCTCGCTGTTTGTCGGGAACGAAATGTCTCAGTTATTGTATGTGTGTGCGTGTGTTTGGCTTTACTTGGAATACGAAGTGTGTGATGATTGTAAGTAGGTATGTTTGGATATTATATAATATATATATAGGTACTACTCTGCCATTTTTCAGTACATCTGGAAATACACCTTCCCGAATACAACAGTTTATACTGTTTAACAGTAGTCCCATTACGGTATCATTAAAGATTATTATCTTGAGGAATCTCGTGTCCATTTGTAATATGTCCTTAGATTTTTTAATTTTTAACTTGCTCAGAATTGTTCTTAGTTCTTTAAGCGTTAGCGCATTAAATTCAATATGCTTAGTCGGTATTTTACAGTTGCTGAGGTATTTTGAGCAAGATTCTGGTGATGTATCTAAATGTCCGCTTACTCTATGAGCTATAGTCGTAAAGAATGTATTGAAGATGTTCGCCATTTCTTCATGGTTAGTTGTGCAAGTAGAATTTTCATCAATATATAATTTATCAGGCATACGCGAATCTTTATCCGATGCACATACAGTTTCTTCTTTGATTATTTTCCAAGACTCTTTGATTTTATTAGCCGACTTTTGTATTCTTTGAGAATGGCTTAGTCTTTTCGAACATAACATAACTTTTTTAAGTTCTTTTTTGTAAGCCTTTATTCGTTCTTTTCTCTCGTCCGTGGGTGAGAACTCTTGGAGCAACTCCATGTTATTTAGATTTTCTTTCGAAATCACTATACCTTTAGTTATCCAAGAATTAAAATAAGCTTTGGTATTTACCGTTCTTTCGGGAAATGCAATATTGTAATAGTGGGCAATTCCTTTCATTAAGACGTCTACTTTATCGTTAGCATTATTAGTATTTAATACTGTATTCCTAAGATTAATGTCATTGTTGAAAAGGTAGTGAAAATAATTACAGTTACTATTACTAAACACTCTGGTAACTAGTTTATCGCAGCTTAGTCGTTTAGATCCAGGGCACTTTACTTTAAGCTCAATCGCGTTGTGATCAGATATCTTATATTCCAGGACCCTGCCTTCCACTGTGCTATTACTAAAGTTAATAAAGAAATTATCAATACATGTCGCGGAATGGTGCGTAGTCCTTGTTGGTTTTTTTAAAACCGTTTTAAACCCAAAACTTCGTAGAATTGTCTTAAAACTACGTACGGACGGAATTTTTTTCAAGAAATCTAAATTAAAATCACCTGTAATAACGACTTGCTTATTTTCATGTTGACTTTTTGCTAAAACTTTTGAAATAGTTTCTTCAAATACTTTTATATCGTAGTTTGCACGGTATACAACAACAATTATCATTCGCGGTGACTTCAACTCGATTGCTGTAAGCTCACAGTGTTTTTCATTCGATAAACTATTTATATCACTCCGTACTCTGTATTTAATACAATTTTTTACTAATATTGCAACACCGCCATGCTTATTCTTGCTTCTACAGAAAAAAGAAGCAAGATTATAGTTTTTGAAATTTACTATCCGGGTTTGTAACTCCGTAAGCCATGTTTCCGTTACACAAAGGACATCACAAGATGTATTTATCGCTAAAATTTCAAGGTCTTCTAACTTATTTCTAATACATTGGACATTTGACTGAACTATAACTAAATTATTCCCTCTCGACTTGTCCTCACTATTTACAAAGTTACTTTTGCAGTTCCTTCCTGCAAAACTATACAAACGTTATTTGCGGTTAGTAAAATAACATTCCTATACAAAGTCTACAAAAAGAAATGAGATCCCATAAAAACATTCCATTAAAAAAATAGGCCAAGTCTCGAAACTCTTCCACAGTAAAAAGTGGTGAGATATTCCGTACAGCCAAGGCATTCTTATTAATCTTTATTTGCTTACTAAATAAAATTTTGTGACTTGGCAATCACACTAACATAGTTTTAATGCAGTAAAGTTGTGTGATTCCCAAGTTGCAGAATTTTATTTAGCAAGCAAATAAAGATAAATAAGTATGCCTGACTTGGCTCTACGAAATATCTTACCACTTTTTACTGTGGAAGAGTTTCGAGACTTGGCCTATTTTTTACAAGGAATGTTTTTTTGGGATTAATTATTACATAACATTAAAGCAAGCAATTGTGAAGAAGCAAGAAGTAATAATTTTATTAACAATTACAAAACTCAGGTAGGAGAATTAACTAGTTGCTATTTCACTCTTAGCCCACCAATCAATACTCTAGGTGCTTTACTGCCAGTCTGGTATTGAGAAAGTAAAGGTCATAGCAGTGCGTGCTTAAAAAACCGGTCAAGTGCGAGTCTGAACTGCGCACCGAGGATTCCGAACAAACGTTCATACACCATACCTGCACGTCACGACCGCATTCATTATTGAACAATTTTAACAGCTCATAGTAGAAGTTACTGTTGTACAGCGCCATCTGCATTTTGGTACTAATAACATGCAACCTAGTATGTCTGTTTATCAGCGATAATTTTTTATTACGCTTACTGATTTCGATTATTTTTTTTATTTGAAAGGAGGGACGCTAACGATAATTTCATAGGAATTTGAATACGTAAAATTTCATACAAAAGTAATAAAATTACAAACATAATGATAAAATAATGATTTTTGATAAATAAAAAAAAACGCAAGACAGAGGTATCGTTTAATTTTTCTGTATTATTTATGTTACTCTTAATCATCTACATCTACACTTGTAATAAATCTCTAAATTAAAAAAAGAATCAGCCAGTAACATTTCAAACTTTTTTTGTCACGAATGATCTCAGCTTTCCATTAATGAAAGAATATGAAACATTTTTTATAGGTAGATTATTATCCTGACTGCGACTTAGGATAGTTTTTATCCGACTGCGACAATTAATGCATTTTTCGAAACATTTGACCTCATTGAATACTTAATTTCTTTTTCTTGAGGGAAATCGCCGCCACATCTGTCAGCTTTATGAACGTCAAAATGGCGGAATTGCTTTTCCTTAATTTCACCTATTAATAATTTAAATCCCATCTACGATAGACCTTCACGTGACACATTCCAAGGATTAAAGCATAAGAAATTAATCGATTCTGATATGAGAACTTATATGCGCAAATGTCGTATGAAGGCGTAATTTCAATAAATGTTTCAACAAATTCGAACAATATACGTAACACAAATTTGATTTTGTTTATTTTTGAATGGAACGCGCGCGCGCTCTTTGCGCATTCAGCCAAACCATGAAAACCGAAACTCGAAGTTCGTATATCTGCATTCCTCTCACTCGAGTAAATGTTAGTGCGATAGAGATAGAGATACCGAATATTTTCGAATTCTGAAGTTCGTGGTTTAAAAGAAAATACGCATGTCGGATAGATCGAAAATAGGGGGTGTAGACACTAAATAAAATAATCATAATGTTGTATTTTCTCGAATAAGGACTTACAATGAAGTCAAATGGAGAAAAAAAAACGCAAGGGGTTTTATTAGGTAATCAATAAGTTATAAGACGTGTCCAAAGTTTTAAGAGGGGGTATGTTCTGTCCCTTTTCCGCAAAACGCACCTTCATATGAAACGATTGTTTTTTATGGTCGCACCACACTTGGGGGTGTATGCCCAAATATTTGTTTTGCATCTTTTTCCTTCCTACGGCAAATGGAAGAGGCAACGACGCAACGCGAACACGAACCATTACTATGACGCTCGAGGATCGTGACGTCACGGTCCCCGATCGTTTTCTCACTCTAACAAGCGATATTAAAACGGTTGTAGCTTCGTAATTTTTTAGATATTTTAATGGGTTTTTCGTTTCTTCTTTCTTTTGAAGTAATAATAAATTTTGAGTCTACTCCCCTATTTGGAAGACAAGCGGAAAGAGTAATCTATATTAAAGATGAGTCATGTGAAGAAATAGATACCTACAGGAAAAATAACTGTACGGATTGGCAGCAAAAAGTATACTAATTAACTATATTATGGAAACAATAGTACATTACTTACCAAGGGCGGTTAAACAAAGAATGTCTCAGATCGTAGGTATTTGACGCCCGAGCCGAAGGCAAGGGCGATTGTGTTCGTGTGTTGGTCCAAGACGTCTTATCATTCTTGACTTGTAGTAGACGCATCGTGTCGCCATCATCACGTGTATACAAAGCTTAATAAAAATTTAAACGTTTCTTACGTTGTCTGGAACGCGCCCAATACCACCTGTCATTCGACTTCTTCGTGCGCGCCGAAAAATCACGGATTTATTAAATTTCTAATAAGAAGCATAAAATACAAGTTAATTACAAGGTTTTTTCCATCATCGTCATCATGGGAAAACATAAGAAGAGAAAAAATGAAGATGAGGAGTTATTCTCGTTATTTAAAAAGTTTACCAAGAAAATGAAAAAACGACACAGGACGCCGACAACAAGCGAGAGTGACACCGAAAACAATGCTGAAGGTAAATATAATAGGTTTTATGGTATACAAATACAAATTTGTCTCATTCAGTAACGTAAAATACCTTGGTTTTTTTTCACACTCCGTTCATTTCATGACACATGAAAATAATGGTAACGGAAAAACGAATTCGAATCATTTTCAAGCATAGTAATTACACTTATAGCTTAAATATCGTATGTTAAATTATACGTTTTGTGGATCTACTCGTGTGGTAACACTGCGAGTGTTATTCGTGAGGTTTATCCCAAATCACAAATAGCAATGAGGTTATGTTCGTGAGGTGGTACTGCGAGTCCCATTCGTGTGACATATTCCCGTTATAATATTATAAGGTCTGTGGATTCACTCATGTGGTGGTATTAAAAGTACTATTCGTGTGGTTTATCTCTTACCTGATGATATAAGAGCATTAAAATTATTTTTTCATTGTAGCACCATTAAATGGTCAAGAGGCTCTAATAGAAGAACCAGAGATATCTGAGGCTGACCCTGTTCCAGTAGACCTTGGTGCAGAGATATATGAGCCTGATTTGGTTCCAGAAGTGCTTTGTGCAGAAAAATCTGAGGAAATAGATGAGGAGATTTTGAATCTATTAGGGGAGGACCCAAATAAAAAGTCCTACTCTGAGGCCATACACAAAGACATTGCCACCAGGTGGCAACATATTACTGGTAACGGGATAGAAAAAGAAACAAAAACCGAATTGTATAAATTACACCCGCTACCAGAAAACTGCCTTTTTCTTGAGGCCCCTCAGCTTAATGCTGAGATTAAAGCAGCTGTATCCGATCAAGTTCTGAAAAGAGATAAGGCAATGGAGCAACAACAGAACTCACTAGGCCAAGCAACAGCTTGTATCGGAAAAGCCCTTGATATTCTAATAAAATCAAAAGAATGCAAGGAGGCAACAAAAATCCTTAGTGATGCTGGGCGCATGATGTGTGATCTGTATCATACAGAATCAATGTCACGCAGATATCTTTTACAATTTGCCTTGAATAAGAGCACAAAAGATATTGTTACCCAAACAAAAGTTGGAAAATATCTCTTTGGTGAAAGTTTGCATGAGGATCTCAAAGCTGGAAAGGCTATTAATAAAACTGGTTCAGAAATCAAATACAATACTACTCAAGCTAATAAGCAAACAAAGCCAGCTACTTTAAACTCACGGGGCCCGCCTCGAAGATACCGACCACAATACACTCCGAGTGCGGGCAATCAATTCAACAACAGACCTCAAACAGCATATCAGAGGTGGCCAGCACCCCAACGAGGTCCAGCACCCCAGCGATGGCCAGCTCCCCAGAAGAGATACTGCCCTCCGCAAAAGAAAATCTAGAGGTAAAAAGACTGTCATCTTACTATTATAACTGGTTGTCCATTACTAATGACAAGACTGTTTTATCCTGGGTTGAAGGATATAGAATACCATTTGTACATACACCGCAACAAATAATATTACCTGAAAATAACTTGAAAGGTACGCAGGCTGAAGACATGCAATGCTCTATTTCCCATCTACAAGACATTGGTGCTATAATTGAATGCCAACCATGTAAGGATCAGTTTCTTTCTCACATTTTTTTGACCCCAAAACCAAACGGTGATAAGCGGTTTATTTTAAACTTAAAAAATCTTAACAAGTTTGTAGATACATCTCATTTTAAACTTGAAGATATTAGGACTGCCACTAAACTACTCTCAACCAATTCGTTGATGGCAAAAATTGATCTTAAAGAGGCATATTTCTCAGTAAGTGTTCATAAAATATATAGAAGGTATTTAAGATTTAAATTTCAGAACAAAATATATGAATTCCAAGTGCTTCCATTCGGATTATCCACAGCACCCTATATCTTTACAAAAATGATGAAGCCGGTTATTGAGCACTTACGAAAACAGGGCATTGTGTGTACAGTTTACTTAGATGATATACTTTTCTTTTTTGATAGTGTTTCAGAGGCAGGGAAAGGTATAGTTAAAGCTTGTGGTTTATTAGAACACCTTGGTTTTACCATAAATTATGATAAGAGTATGCTTGTTCCTAAGCAAAAATGTAAATTTTTAGGATTCGTGCTAAACTCAATAGACATGACTCTAGAATTGCCCCCTGAAAAATGTTTAAAAGTTGAACAGGAATTATTATCCTTTTATACTAAAGATAAATGCAAAATAAGGGAATTCGCACACTTGCTTGGGTTACTAACTTCAATATGTCCAGCAGTTAAATATGGCTGGGTCTATACAAAAGCCTTTGAAAGACTTAAATATCTAAATCTACTTAATAATGACAATTACAACAAAATTATGAAGTTGCCTAAGTTCTTAAAATCAGACTTTGACTGGTGGCTGAAAAATATAAAGGCACCCTGTAACAATATTAGGTGTGACCATTATGAAATAGAAATTTATTCAGACTCTTCACTAACCGGATGGGGTGTGGCTTGCAATGGCAATTCGATGGGGGGATCATGGTCAATAGAAGAGGCAAAAAACCATATAAATTACTTAGAACTTCTAGCTGCTTTTATAGGACTAAAGACATATGCAAGTAACTTAAAAAAATGTCAGATACTTCTGCGAATAGATAATACAACCGCTATATCTTACATAAATCGCATGGGAGGAGTGCAATTCCAGCATTTGAATATTCTGGCTAAAGAAATTTGGCAATGGTGCGAAACTAGGAATATTTTCGTGTTTGCGTCCTACATCCAGTCTAAAGAAAATTGTATCGCAGATGCAGAGTCTAGAAAAACTCAAACAAACATAGAATTTGAATTAGCTGATTATGCATTCCAGCAGATAGTAAAAGTATTTGGCAGACCTGACATAGACCTATTCGCTTCCAGAAGTAATAAAAAATGTGACAGGTACATATCCTGGAAAAGGGATCCGGATGCTTTTTCTATTGATGCTTTTACCACTTCCTGGTCTGAATATTTTTTTTACGCATTTCCACCATTCTCACTTCTATTAAAAACACTCAGAAAAATTATCAATGATAAAGCTATTGGTATTGTCGTTGCACCCCACTGGCCAACCCAACCTTGGTACCCCTTGTTCAAAAAATTATTGTGTTCAAAACCAATATATTTCGAACCTAACAAGTCATTATTAATTTCTATCAACAGCACGCCCCACCCGCTTCACGAGCGCCTTACCCTGGTTGCAGGAGCCTTGTCAGGAAAGCATTAGAAAAACGTGGCGTTCCTGATATGTCGATCGAAATTATGCTAGCTTCTCTAGCAGAGAACACTATAACACAATACAACACATGTTTAAAGATATGGTGGTCATACTGTACAGACAACAAAATAGATTGTTATAGTGCTGGGATCCCAGATATATTAAAATGTTTAACTATGATGCATAATAAGGGCTCGAAATATGGGTCTCTTAATTCCTTTCGTTCGGCAATTTCGTTAATAGTTGGACAACATGTTGGTTCAAATGAACTGATAAAAAGATTCTTTAAAGGAGTCTTTCGGCTAAGGCCGAGTAACCCAAAATATGACATTACCTGGGATACCAACACGGTGTTGACTTATTTAGGTGGCCTTTACCCTAACAATAAAATATCATTAGAAATGTTATCAAAGAAACTGGTAACCTCCCTGGCCTTAATAACAGCACACAGGGTACAGACTTTAAGCCTCATCAAATTAGAAAACATTAGTTGTTCAAAGGAAAAAATTATAATTAAAATCACTGACCTTATCAAAACATCAAGAGTAGGTGCAACTCAACCTGCCTTAGTCATTCCTTTTTTTCTCGAAAAACCAGAAATCTGCCCTGCACAGTCATTGGTTGACTACATTAAAATGACTGAAAGATTGCGTTCTAATAAATCAGGACAATTATTCGTAAGTTTCAAAAAACCATACGGGAGTATAGGATCACAAACTATTAGCCGCTGGATCAAGGATATAATGACCAAGAGTGGCATAGACACTACTAAGTTTACTTCCCATAGCACACGCCATGCGTCTTGCTCCAAGGCAAAGGCTTTGGGTCTTAACATTGACGTGATTCGAAAAACGGCAGGTTGGGGTGAAACATCGTCAGTGTTTGCGAAGTTTTATAACAGACCGATTGTTCAACATACATTTGCAGAAACTATTCTAAATTCAAGTCTCACATAAGTTTGGAGAGGTACAATTATATTATAGTATAGTAATTACAACCGTAAATTTATATTACTAATTTTATTAAATTGAGTACAAGAAGAAATGAGTACATGTTATGTTATAATAATAGAAATTTATATTATTAATTTGAGTACAAGAAGAAATTGAGTACATATTATGTTAATTCATTTTAATTTTAGTACAACGTTAAAATGTTAAATAATATACGAAGTATATAAAAATGTGTGTTATATTTCACGACTCTTTAAACATCCTACAAGTCAAGAATGATAAGACGTCTTGGACCAACACACGAACACAATTAGAAATCAAACGAACTTACCAAGTGAAGTTCGATGTTAATTGTGTGAGGGTGTTGGTCCAAGACGTCTAGACTCCCGCCCATGCCCCTAATTATACTAATTCGTTCCCTAGCCTTACAGGTCGTGAAATAAAAACTTTAAACTAAATGACAGGTGGTATTGGGCGCGTTCCAGACAACGTAAGAAACGTTTAAATTTTTATTAAGCTTTGTATACACGTGATGATGGCGACACGATGCGTCTACTACAAGTCAAGAATGATAAGACGTCTTGGACCAACACCCTCACACAATTAACATCGAACTTCACTTGGTAAGTTCGTTTGATTTCTAATAAATAAGGTTTGAGTAGACATTTTTAACGCTAATATTTAGATGAAATAATTTAAATGTGTATTATTTTTCTAGTTAAATTGGCAATTTAAAATCATTGAAATTTGTTAATAATGTGTTATTTGTTATGTTCAAGTCGATTCTACTTAAATAAAACTGCAAAATATAGCAAACATCGTTTGTTGTTTTTTTTTAATAATCGTAGTGACAGAATGTAACAACAAACCAAAAAGCAAATGTTGCTTATAGTTTATTAATGGCTGAACGCCGTGATGCTGTGCCACTAATAAATGTGGAATGGAAAATAAAAAAGACCATCTTGCAGGCCTAAGCCTCCAATTTTGCATGAAATGTAATTATGTGTCTCTCGTCTCTCCGCACCTGAAACGTGATACTTGGCTGCCTATTACCGGTGTTTGCAGTGCCTTATAAAGCCTATTTTGACGTTTATACGTCAATATAGCTGCGCGTTTGAGGAGACCTATCGTAAGTGTCTATATGCGCATGTAGGTGGCAGTCCAAAGCGGAAGCGGAAACAGGCCTGCCTAAGTATGACATTCAGGAAAATTTATTTTTACGTAGTTTGATTATAACTGAGACTACATTTCCACGTTAGTATATTCGTTATACAATTGATTCGGCTAAAAAACTTACTATTTATATATACTTTATTATTAAAACAGAAAATTGAATTTACGGTTAGAGCATTTTACATGGAATGGAACGTAACGTAGTGTTTATATTCTCTTTGGTACGCAACCCAACCTTGCGGCATATGTCACGTCATTGTCAGACTGTCATCGATAATCTAAAAATGGTTTCATAATTGCCTTTAATTATTATTTATCGTTAATTATCGTGTACTAGGTACGATTGCGCTGATCGCTTGGACCTGCTGTTTTCTCATCTGGACCTTGATTTGGTAATATCGATTGTAAGTCAATAATATTATACCAAACTCGTAATAGGATACCAAACTGATGTACCGACTTCTTGAATAACTGTTTCATGTTCGTAATTGACTGTGATTCCTTGAATAAAATATATTATAACTCATAAATTGTCTTATTATTTTAAATTTATTCGTTAAGCAGGAATTAGCATATTATACCTACACCAATATGCATGCATGTACGTACAGGTAAAGTGTATATGTGTGTGTGAGTATTTCCGTTCACGCACACATACGTACACTTGACGCACACATATGAACTTACTAAAGCTAACTCTTGGGCAGTAGACCAGACGAAATACTAGATGACTCGCGGCATGCAAAGCCTTGACTGACGTCTCTATCTCTATATATTCATAGTACTCTTTGGCCTATTATAAGGAACGTAACGTCAATATTTCATTGCATGTTTGAGAAAAGTACATTTTCATTTTGACACCTCATGTCACGTGTCAAGTCCGTCCAAGTTTCTTCGTTTTTCCGTTCATCGCTTACTGCAACCTCCATCGCCACTGTTGACACTTTTTTTTTTTTTCTCTCTATTGTTTTAGGAACATTTAATCACTTAAGATTACGTCAGTTCCATTGTACCTTAACCTAAATTACTAAAGCTATGTATATCTACCTACGTATTGGTATTATATTGTATAAGGTATTCTAGCACAAATAAATATATAAATTTGGCTTCTTCTGAGGTCGGGGCTGCTAGTATACACTGAAATGCACCTACATCTAACTTATTAATATTGAGTGATGTGATCAATACTTGCCTATGGTTTTCATTCCGGGCACACTCCGTCAATATGTGTTGAACATCTTCTAACATGTTACAAATTTCACAATTCGGTGATGGTACTTTTTTCATTAAATAAGCAAATGTATTAAGCGGAATGTGTCCGGAACGGTTGACACTTCTTGCGCAAAGGGCTGCGCATCGCTGTCGTGTGTCAAGAACTCATCGTCAATATCGTCATATTTATGATTTACAGGCAAACGATCTTCGCAGAATTCGCAGAATTTGCAAAATTCTCGTCGTATTGCATGCTTCAGCTCTTCCCAGTCGCTAAAGGGATCATCAGCGCGTAACCAGAGAGCCGCCGTACCGCCCAACTTCTTTTTGGCGATTAAAAATTGCTGCCGGAAGTCCACCTGTAAGGTATCGTTGAGACTTCTCTTCGACTTCTTTGATAAAAGCTTCCACCTCGTAGTCATCGTCCGCCGTAAACAAAGGCAACGTTAAAATTTGATGATAAACATCCAGCGTCTTTTCCATCTTTCCTTTTCTTTTTACACAACTTCCGTCTTAGTATTTCGTCGTTTTTCCGTCGTCTTCAATTTCGTCGTAGTTCCGTCGTCGTCGTCGTATTACATATTTAGTTTCTCCGTAAACACGTAGTTTTCCCTGCATCCCAGAGGGGCCCCCAAATGTAGAGTGGGAGGCAGGGAAACTCGAGAACCGTATAAATCTTATTTATTTACATACATAAAATGCACATCTTTATTCGTCTTACAAACTGAATCATACGTCGAATCATTCACCTTTCTTCAACTGTTCAAACCACGTTCGATCGTTCCTTATTCATCATCTAACAGCCAGCACCATACAAAGTCATCAAAAAGTATCAATCCCACATGTACATATATTTAATTTCTTCATTTTCCATACACGTTTCTTAATCTTCCTAACAGTTGTTCCAAATTTCAAATTTAGCATAAGTAGTTCCTGAGATATTTAACGTTGTGAAAGACGGACGGACGGACAGACGGACAGACGGACAGAGTCGCACCATAAGGGTTCCTTTTTTACCTTTTTGGTACGGAACCCTAAAAATACTGTGCCTGATATAAACTCATTTCTATTTTTCCGATTCAGTTAGGCTTTCAAGGGGGATTAAATTTAAATACTCGAGCCTTTTATCGTTCGCGGAAAAGGATGATAAGTAAAATGGATATTGTTACATACAGATTGTGACTTTTATAAAATTGTTTTACACAAAAAGCTCGTTGTTGATCATTAAAACGCTTTATTGCAAATAAAACTGCATAAAGTAATGTAAAATTTCACTCCACTCAAAAACGATATAATTTATTATTATACAAGATATTCAGTGTTGCCATTTGCAAAAAAATTATGGCCCACCCTGTATAATAACCACATCTCAAGGCAAAGAAGTAGACTTTACGTACCAAAGTTTCGTCTAAAAGAAACCAGTCGTAGGTACCCCGTATTTTATGTGTATCAAAATATTCAACAAGCTTCCTAGAGACATAAAAGACCTACCCCTGAAACAATTCAAGAAGAAACTGTTTATATGGCTATGCGAACCATGTGTCTACTCTGTTAATGAATTTCTAAATATAAAAACTAGTAATAAGTAATCCCTCTATTTTGCCTGTTCTTAACCGACAGCAAAATAAAGGCTATTATTTTGCATGCTTATTTAAGTAGAGTAAGGCGGACTGTACCGTGTATATGTACAGTCGCCATCACATACATAGGTACACTATAGGTGTTCATAAATATCGGCACATGCATTCTAATGCCTTGACAATAGAGGTGTGTTCCGATGTTTGTGACGTGCTTGTTTGCTCCGATGTATGTGATGGCGACTGTACCATCATAATGTGACCCGTATTCCGCAAATAAATATATAATTTCATTTCAACCCGCCTAACGGCCGCATACACACCGTAGACGCTTTCCACTACTTAGCAGGAAACCCATGGGATCGGTTACAATTACAAGCGTAGCGATTCCTGAAAATGTATTTTTTTTGTTAATTTTTTTTTCAGGCATCAAGGTCCATATTATACAAATACCTTACAGGCTAACATACATATCAATATACAACAACACAATAACACGCTATGACAGCCACGCGCGGCGTATGTTCTGGTTGTCAAATAACCGGCCTCGAAATCGCCAGAAAAGTACACCCTTCGGTCAGAACTCCTCCTTCATGAAGGTCGACAGCTTGTCAGTTGGCATTCTCACCACAAATAAATTAAAATTAAATTTGAGGCGCGACTCCAACTGCTCGACCCTCAGGGTGAAGTTGGTCTTCAAAAGCAAGTACTGGACGATCTCTTTGGATTCGTCAAGTAGTGCAGACGAGCCACGTATAATTGAATTGAAAACATTTATTTCAGGCAGTGTCGCGAAGCCACTTCTGGTTACTCTCATGGCCGCGAATGAGAACCTATCAAAACCTAACACTCTCGCTTAGACCTGTATTAGCATATTTTATGCAACTATAAACATACCCTTACAACTTGCGGAATCCTTTATATATCTGACATAGGGGCTGCCGCCTCGTGCGTGCCAGCTCCCTATGACGTGTGGGGACTTTCGTCCCCGAGAATATCCTCCAACCTCCCCTTATAGACATCCTTTACCACACAACTGATACTGTCCCAATTCACACGCTATTGTTCCAGTTACAATGGGGAATGGATGAAAATTTTAGAAGTGCCTGATAATTATTTTGTGATATGAATAACCTTCCATAGCACCAGAAAAAAGTTGCAGACATGTCAGCTGCGTCAATTATTTTTGAAAAATATAAACAGATTACTCACTTACGTTTTGGGGTTAGGACGGCGAATGACACAGTTTCCTTGATCCATTTCAAATTACAAAAAAAAAAAATATCTGACCCTGGCAATGACAAATATAGCTGCTGCAGCTGCTAATATCATTGCCAGTGTCAGTTTACCACGGATTTTTAAGATATTTTTTTGTAATATGAGACGGATCAAGCAAAGTGTCTTATTTGCCGCCCTAAACCCAAAACGTAAGTGAAGAAACTGTTTATATTTTTCTGGTGCTAAGGAAGGTTCCTATCACCAAAAATTTAGGCATTTCTAAATGTTTCATCCATTCCCCATTACCCGGGTGCACCCTTGACTGATGATGATATGGCCTGAGGCCGAGACTACCGAACGGAACTGCCATGTTGTTACGCTTGTAACTAATCCCCTCACACTAAAGAACTCCACAACTAAGAACTGTGTTGTGTGTCTTACAGGTCACGTACATGCGCGACCTGTAGGCAACCCTTATTCATCTTTAGATATACCGTCACGCCTTCCAAAGAGAATGAGACCTGTGGACGCACATAAATACATCACATTATAAACAGTCATCGTCCGATCTGTGTAAGTACATGAACATACGTGTAAATGATACCCAATCGTTACAATATCATAAAACGCATCAAAAGTGATTATGGAAAGAGCTCACACTGGTTTTCCTCCAAATCGCAAAATCGCACTTAACTGTTCGTTTCCAATATAGCCGTGAGGAACTCTGACTACCCGCCTACCCGTCAACATTGTTATAAACATGATTCCTTGTAGGTGTTGCTACATAAAATAAATCGGCTGTTTGAGACATAATTATAAACATCAATGTAAATTAAATACTATCGTGAATCATGATCATGACCATTCACGACAGGCAGAGCCCATAAAGTGTTTGTAAGTAGTACAATAGTTAAACATAACTTACAAAATTATTGTTAGTAAAAAACGGAGATCACAAACACAGCATACTACCTATAGACGAATAGAGAGAATAATAACGAGAATAATGTAATTGGGACTGCCGGCTACTGAATGTGCTAACTCACTCACTGCCAAACGTAGCTTGTCGCGCTACGCCGTAGTCCTTAGCAGCTTACTCCATGTAGCGAAATCGCCCGTAGCTACTGACGCTGAAATGGGTAGGTAACACTTATATACCTATATTAACCCGATACGCATTCTCTGTGCTTAATTTTTTTTGTTCGCTACAAAGGAGAAAGCATCTGCCATCGGCTACGCGCGTAGCGCTACGATAAGGTCGTTGAAGGTGATTAAGGGCGGGTTGCACCAACTTACGATTAAAGACCAACGTTAAATATGGCGCCGGCAGCTGTCATTCCATACAAACTTGTCAAACTTTCCATACATTCAGATTTTAACCCATTCACGGCCAAGCTACGCTCGTAGCGCTACGCCGTAGTCCGTAGCAGCTTAAACTACATATGTAGCGAAAAGCGCCCATAGCCGCATGACGCATGTGTGTTTACGTTACGCTTACTAATAAGTAAGTTACTATTACAGACGGTTTGGTGCAACCCGCCCCAAGGTTTTATTATTTTACTAGCTGTTGCCCGCGACTTCGTCCGCGTAGAACTTAATACTTAGAAAATATAATGCAAACAAACTTCTACCATCTTAAGGGATGATTTCCGAGGCAAAAACTATTCTATATCCTTTGAAGGGTCTCAAATTATCTCTATACCAAATTTCATCTAGGTACATGGATTTTATTCAAATTTTCACGCCCTATTTCATACCCTTAGGGAATGATTTTCGGGATAAAAACTATCTAATGTCATTCTTCGGGACTCAAACTACCTTTATACCAAATTTCATCTAAACGGGATTCATCCAAATTTTCACCCCCCATTTCACCCCCTTAGGGAGTGATTTCCGGAATTACAACTATCCTATGTCCTTTCCCAGGACTCAAGCTATCACTATACCAAATTGTATTAAAATGGGTTCCATCCGAATTTTCACCCCTAATTTCATCCCCTTAGGGGATGATTTCTGGGGTAAAAACTATCCCATGTCCTTTCCCAGGACTTAACCTATATCTACACCAAATTTCATCAAAATAAATTACATCCAAATTTTCACCCCCCCCCCCCCCCCCCCCCCCCCTTCACCCCCTTAGGGGATGATTTCCGGGATAAAACCTATTATATGTCCTTCCCCGGGACTCAAACTATTTACATACCAAATTTCATCTAAATCGGTGCAGCGGTTTAAGTAGCTCCATACAAATTTCCACCCCCAATTTCAGCCCCTCTAATATAAAAACTACCCTTTGTCCTTCCCCGGGGCTCATTTCATCTAAATCGGTTCAGCGGTTTAGGCGTGAAGTGGTAACAGACAGACACACTTTCGCATTTATAATATTAGTATGGAAGTATGGATTATTAGTATGGATAGTATGGATTATTTCCGCTTGTCTTCCAAATAGACGTGTAGCTGTAGACTCACTTCAAAAGAAAGAAGAAACGAAAAACTCATTCAAATATCTCAAAAAATTACGAAGCTAGAGTCTGTCTAATGAAAGTTGAGACTGCGATTTATTATAAACTTTTTAAATGGCAACTACAATTCAAATGTCAATTACGTCAAATGTCACTTTACTGTCGTGTCACTAGTGTCATTTGGAAAAAATATTGCGTTTTTCTTTAACGTTTTTGGTGTTAATTATGAACAAAAGTATTAAAAGTAATACGCGTCAGTTACTTTTTACCATGATTGGTAAATACAAAGAAAAACGAGACGAGCGGGAAGAGATTTTCGATAAGAAAGCAGCGTACTTACGTACGATATCGGATTTCGTAGGTTAGTATCCCATGATAAGTTTTGATACTTTATTTGCAACATATCTAAGAAAGCAACTGTTTCCTAAATACTTACGTATTTTCATTGTTTTTCTTTCAGCGGGTAATATGGAGCTTGTCGAAGGTGTGGAGGAAATTCAGAATGCCGTTCAGAGCTTGAAAGACCTGGAGCAAGATTCGTGTATAAGGAATCAAAATCAATACCTTGAAGAATTGTCGTCTCTTACCGGTAATTATTTCCATGAACAATCTTGGACAATTCGACTTAATCTTAATCTAAGCAAAGTGTTTACTGTGAATATTAAACAAAGTTATACCTACATAAGTTAATTACATAGAGAACATTTAACACTTACGAACAAATGTGTGTGCTCATCGCATAAATAAATGCCCTTATGGGAATTCAAACCTGGTACTTTCAGGTTTTTATAATGAGTGGCACAACCTGCTAGTCTAAAAAAGTCATCTATGTAACCACATACTTTCATTTTGTTTGTTGCAGAAGTTAGTGTCTCTACCCTCAAGAGAATAAAATATGAAGGTGGAATCAATAATAATGTTTGGAATACCCCAGGCAAAAAGAGGCCCCATAAGCCTACGGTGTCAAATTTAGATAGCTTCGACATAAACGCTATTAAAAATAAAATTACTGAATTTTATGCTGTCAAAAAGGAAGTACCAACACTGCGGAGCCTCCTGGTAGAGTTGCGGACTAGCATAAATTTCCTTGGCTGCATTGAAACACTAAGGCGGATTTTAAAAGCAAACGGGTATGTGTTTCAAAAAAACAAGAATGAACGATATGTTCTAATGGAACGCTACGACATTGCTGCATGGAGGCATAGATTTCTTCGGGAGATTGCAGAGAAACGTGCAGCAGGAAAACAAATTGTGTATTTGGATGAAACCTATGTCCACAAAAACTACAAACCTAAAAAATCCCGGCGAGGGCCGGGAACAAGTGGTGCAGTTGAAAGCATTTCGTCTGGGAAAAGACACATTGTTGTGCACGCTGGGCATGAAAATGGTTTTGTCCCAAATGCTCTTCTAGTTTTCAGCACAAAATCTAAACTGGCTGATTACCACCATGACATGAACGCCGGCAACTCCAATAAATGGTTAGAAGAAAAACTCATACCAAATTTAGACAAACCTAGTGTGGTTATTATGGATAATGCCAGTTACCACAGTGTTGTAAAGAATAAAGCCCCAACAACTCAAACAAATAAGCCCAAAATCAAAGAGTGGCTTACAGCTAATAATATTCACTATGAAGAATATCACAAGAAAGATGAATTGTTAGTACTTGTTGACAAATACAAGCCAGAGCCAGTGTATGAAGCCAATCACATACTTCAGCAACATGGCCATGAAGTTTTACGGCTGCCTCCATACCACTGCGATTTGAATCCTATCGAGCTAATATGGAGTCTAGCAAAAAGGAAAATTGCCAAGAAGAACATAGGGTTATCTGCACAAGACACAGAAAAACTGATCCATGAGTCTTTTGCAAGCATAACAGCAGATGATTGGAATAAAATGATCAATCACGTCATTAACGTTGAAAACCAATATAAAGACAGGGACAACATCAAAGAAGACATGATAGATAAATTTATTATTAGTGTGGGAAGTAGCAGCTCGACCACTTCGGAGGATTCAATGGAAGTTGAGATTTTAGAGAGTGAATTTAATTATTCTTCTTAAATATACAATAAGACAGTGAATCCTATGTAATTTAAGAAATTATGTACACTTGTACCTAAGGTGTACACCTTTTGAACTTGATAATAAACTTATCTTGTAAAACGAAGTTAAAGTTTTATTTCATATAACCTGTACTTTTTCCGCTATAACCTCACAAAAATGTGCAAATGGAATTACATAAAGCGAGACCCATGAAGTTAGCCTCACTTTCTAAAAAAACACCTTTTCTTAGACACATTATAGATTAATTACGTATAAGCATCTAATTACTTAATTTGTAATCTGTCTAAAGGTCTTTTATTTTACTGTTAGATGGTTGCAACAACTTGAATGGGATCAAGTTTTTAGGTCATATACACTATACTGGGATTTGGGATATTATCTTACCAACAATTTGGGCAATTTTGAAACTAATCTGTATAGACGTGGCTACACTAAGTAGTAAGACAATTATAATTTTTGTTCAAGTATCATTATCGTTCTTTCGCACTATACTCGGTGTTGCAATACGTCGATTTTTTAAATTTGCCGCTACTTTCTAGTCTCTACTTTCATTAGACAGACTCTACAACCGTTTTAATGTCGCTTGTTAGAGTGAGAAAACGACCAGGGACCGTGACGTCACGATCCTCGAGCGTCATAGTAAAAAACAATCGTTTCATTATAAAGGTGCGTTTTGCGGAAAAGAGACGCAACAAACCCCCTCTTAAAACTTTATACACTTATAACTTAGTGATTACCTATATAGCCTCTTGCGTTGTTTTTTTTTCGAGATTTTGTTTAGTGTCTACATCCCTATTTTCGATAAGATAAGATAAAATAAGATTTCTTTATTGTCAGAACTGTGTACATTTAGTTGTTTTGGGTAAAATAAAGTCCAACAGCTTGCCCATTTCGGACGTACAATATTAAACTTAAAGCTAGTCAAATATACTAAAACAATAACAACAATAGTATTTCCAAATAATTTTAACCAAATTCACACATAAAATATTAATTTAGATCTAAGTATCCGACATCCGTATTTTCTTTTAAACCACGAACTTCGGAATTCGAAAATATTCGGGTATCTCTATATCTATCGCACTAACAAATGACAGGAATGCAGATATACGAACTTCGAGTTTCGGTTTTCGCTGTTTGGCTGAATACGCAAAGAGCGCGCGCTCGTGCCATTCAAAAAAACCAAGTTTATATTGTTCGAATTTGTTGTTATCTTTGTACAAATTACGCCTTAATTCGACATTTGCGCATATAAGTTCGCATATCAAAATCGATTAATTTTATATTTGCTTTTGGTACCTATGTGTCTCGTCAATGTATATCGTAGACGGGATTAAAATTATTAATAGGCGAAAGAAAGGCAAAGCAATTCCGCCATTTTGTCCGTAGTATTTCTTATTACTGTAATTTTGACGTTTCTTTTAGCTGACAGAGTAATAAATGAAAAATTAAATGAAGTCGTATATTACGGAAAATAAATTAATTGTCGCAGTCGGATAAAAACTATCCTAAGTTGCAGCTGGAATAATAATGTACCTATATAAAATGTTTCATATTTTTCCGTCCATGGGATGCTGAGAACATTCGAACCACAGAAAGCTTAGTTTCAAACTGGCTGATTCTTTTTTTAATTTAGAGATTTATTATAAGTGGAGATTAATTGTGATTTCATATCGACGAAAATTCAATATCTGGCAGATTCATTAATTTTGATGTGGATTTGTAGTTTTAGATAGTTAGGACCCACCCACCCAGTCTTAAAATTGTTTTGTATTCTACGTATACAATCATTAATCATCAATAAAACATTTTCATCATCATTTGCAGAATGTTAAACACGACAGCGTGTACGTAACTTGAACTTTAGGCACATAGCCAGGGGCTCATGTGAAGACTGTCTCTGTTAATGTTTCTTGAACAAGTTTGTCAAGAACCCCAAGGACAAACTCGACGAATTTTTGCTTGTTTAGGTTTAGTATCCTCTTTAGCTAAGTTCTGATGAAACAATCTTTGTTTGTTCTTGGAGAATTTGTTTCTTTAGCTTGTGTTTCTTAAGCAGTGCGTCAGTTTCTTTAGTTTTAACTTTCGCCACTTAGGTATAGTACCTACGTCTCAAACTGTAAGAGTAAATCCTCTCAAAAAAAATTACCTCACAGCCAGAGCACAAAATCCTTTTTGCTTACGTTCGTTTGACAGAATTTACTGTTACAATTTCGGATAGAGTATACCATTCATGATACGGGATTAACCCAATGGACGCCATTCTTCACGTACGAAATGGACACCTATACACCATTTTTTTATGAATAAGAGCGCGAATATAAACTTTAGTTGACGGCATGAAGGTGACTTTTACAGCGCACGCCATAATACCATAGGTGGTCTTGGCGATGTGGGAATGACGACACGCAATACTTTTAGGTCTTCTTGGCGTCCAAAGGGTTGCGTTATTTGGCTCGACAACAGCTTGAATTATTACTTATTAGGCATTGTCGTCTACAACACATTTCAAGAGAAGTAAAGAAGGTTAAGACACGTGTATGGAGAATAAAAAAAATAATATACATTTTTATTTTCTGTGTAAATGACGAATATGAGGGGGGTTAAACATTCATAGTCTAGTAAATAGATCAAGTGGGCTATCATATGAAAGGGCTTGATTTGCACTTTCTAAACCCGTTTTTATTTTTTTTCTATAGTGGTTAAATTTTGATTTATTAAGGAATATTTGGAAAAATATACCATTCGATATATTATTCGTATTATTTTAGTTATGAATAAATTTAAAATGTATAAACACCTTGATTAAAATTATTAAAAGTCTCTAAGATTATCAGCCTAAAGTTCATCCAAGCAATAATAGCATTTATGTAGTAAAAATTACTTTACTTTCTTATAATAACTATCATGTTTGTCCAATGTTTTAAAGCTGTTAGGTAGTTTATTAGGGTTCCGTACTCAAAGAGTAAAACGGGACTTACGGTCTTAAGTAATAACTTAAGACTTTGCTGTCCGTCCGTCCGTCCGTCCGTCTGTCTGTCACCAGGCTGTATCTCAAGAACCGCGATAGCTAGAGAGTTGAAATTTTCACAGATTATGTATTTCTGTTGCCGCTATAACAACAAATACTAAAAACAAAATAAAATAAATATTTTTATTGATAATGGTACGGAACCCTTAGTGCGCGAGTCCGACTCGCACTTGACCGATTTTTATATATCTTGACTGCAGTGTATTGTGGGCTTTTGGAAAGCGTTTTTATTTTAGCGGGTGGGAGAACAAGCTGACATTTATATCTGGCACTTTGGGGTTGCTCAAATAAGTGTTTGTTTTTCCATGCGTAAATGGCCAACGTCAAAATATACTTAGGTACTGCTACCCAATTTAGTCTGAAAAGGGCGAATGGATCGGACAGTTCAGTCCCGCCTTGTATTATAGTAATCAATTAGGATTAACACAGACGCCTATTAAGCTGCCTTGCCTCGGCATTTGAGCGAGTATAGAATATTAGTATTTTATGCAACTGTTTTGTAAGAAGGGTCTTAAAATGCGAGTGGCGTGAGTTGCGATGCGAGCCTTGGCGAGCATCGCAATTAAAGACGCCACGAGCGGTTTTAGACCAGTTATAAACCGTTGCATACAATACTTTTTCTACGACAAATTTTAAATAAATAGCAGACTACAAATTAGTTAGCCTTTTCGGGCAGCAAGTTTTCTATTCGTACTTTTGCTACTCACGCAATTTCTTCAGGAGTGCAGTTATTAATTGCTTCGACCATTTTAAAAGGAACATACACTTTTATCTTCACAAACACGAATACAATCTTAATATTCTAGAACTAACAGTTTATCATTTTTCATCTTTTCATTTTGAATAGTATATTTTTTGGTGGGAAATCGGAAATGTGACACTTCTTGTTTATGGTTTGTTTTGTTTTTAATTTGTTTGCATTTGCCATCCGAACCAAACCGAATCCGGACCCGGACCGAATTCGAACTTTATTTTCATAAATAATACCAAGAATTTATAAAACGTGTAATTTAACACACAATAGATGATGATTTATTATTATTGTAGTAAATAGTGTATAATATACAAATGTTAAATCGGAAATAAAAACTTTTATTTCGAAATATTTGTCTATGAAGTTGGCACCACTGCAATATAGCGGCCGATTAAAAAAAGTTTAACATTGCTTTTATGAAAAATGTATGAACATAGAGTTTTTCGACGACTTATTAGTGGTGTCATTGTATTTGAGCTACAGCCTATATAAATGACAGATAACGGTATAGGAGTAGAAAAAAGTATTTTTTAGTACAAATCAATCCTTAAAACGGGTAACCATGGCTACGATTCCGTTTGTCTTGACGTAAAGGTACAGACAGATATAGTGCATAATTGACTACATTTCAAACTATGTAATGATGCCTAATTCGAAAACCATTTCGGTAATTATGTTACCTGAACGTAATAAAGTAGTTTTAAGATTTCATTTCTCACCCGATTTTAAGAAAATCGCGAAATTGTATAAATGTGATTAAGCCGTGTGTGACGTCATTACTACGAAAGTCATATGAAAGGTGTGCAAGCTGCCATACAGAGCCGTAATTTTGACGTCATCATTCGCTACTTTTCAATTTGATATTTCTGAATGAAAATTACAATTTAAGGAGAAATAAAAAAACACGTGCCTCTTAAAAAAACATTTTTTAGCGAAATTTATCATAAAATTGGCTACTTGAGAAAATTAAATGTTGTCAATTGCTTTCCATCGTATTTTCTCGGAAACGTTCGTATTTGTCATGCTACATCAGTCAACCTCAGTACTTTTTGTACCGTGACCGACTGAAATAGCAAGACACGTTCCTACGTTTCCGTGAAAAACGATGGGAAACCATTATGCACTACATCTGTACAGAGATTATTTGAAATACTTGTATTTAAAATGGAAATACAAAATTAAAAATACCTTCTTTCTATTTTGTATTTCAATACCTTTAAAAAAATGCATTTTGTATTTTATTTGAAATACTTTTTAAGACCTATTTTATATTTCAAAAATACAATAGTACATTACTGCAAAGGCCGTGAAGTAAGGGATTGATGGACGAGTTTGGGCTAGACGGCCGAGTCGTAGACGAGGCCGGATACAACGAGTCCAGCAATCCCTGTTCCGGCCGAGGCTTGTATAGTGCTTTTCTCAAACGATGTGAGGAAATAATAAATAGTTATTTGTTATACAAGGGTGCAGTTATAATTTAACCGCGAGTGTGGAATTGAAACACGAGCTAGCGAATGTGAGTGGTTTAAAAATAGAATCCTTTTCACCTCACTAAAGTGAGAAAATTCAAGATAAAAAAATCTAAAAAAGAAAAAAAAAACATTAAAAAATAATAATATTAAAAAAACATTACAAGAGTAAAACAAAAAGGAAAAAAATATTAAAAAAAAAACAAAAAACAAAAAAAACGCCCAAAAAAATGACAAAAACCAAAAAAAGGAAAAAAACAAAAAAATGGACAAAAAAAAACAAAAAAAAACAAAAACATTAAAAAAAAACAAAAAGGAAAAAAACAAAAAAAAAACAAAAAACATTAAAAATACAAAAAAACGAAGAAAAAAAAAAGAACAAACAAAAAACATTAAAAAAACAAAAAAAAAAGAAAAAAGAAAAAAAACAAAAAAGGAAAAAACAACGTAAAAAACAAAAAAAAAACTAAAAAACAAAAAAAAACGCCCAAAAAAATGACAAAAAACAAAAAAAAAGGAAAAGAACAAAAAAAAAATACAAAAAAAAAGAAAAACAATCAAAAAACATTAAAAAAAACAAAAAAAAGGAAGAAAACAAAAAAAATCAAAAAAAATATTAAAAAAAAACAAAAAAAAAGGAAAAACCAAAAAAACATTAAAAAAACAAAAAAAGGAAAAAACAAAAAAAAAGGAAAAAAAAAACAAACAAAACACATTATAAAAAAACAAAAAAACAATAAAAACAAACAAAACATTAAAAAAAGTAAAACAAAAAGGAAAAAAATAGACAAACATCAAGAAAAGAAAATATTTTTTTAAAATCATTAAAAACGATAAACAACACTAAAAAATAAACGAAAAATAACAAAAAAATTTAAAAAACTAACAATTTTTTTTTTTACAAAAAACTAAAACAATTCAAAAAAGTATTGGTGGTTGGCAGTATGTATTTTTTCCTTTGTCTGTTTAATATCAGTAAGCAAATTTAAAAAGTTTGAGTAGCGGCCAATAATGTTTTTAGTTAGGGTTTTCATACATTACTTCTTGGCCTAGGCCAAGAAGTAATGTAGGCAGCCATAAACAAGGAACTTCATGTCTTCATTTCGTGACATTAACGCATACATTTCCGAGCATGTTTGAGAAAAATACTTTACTGTAAAATTTTGCCAACATTACCAGTCAAGTTTCAAATTAACAAACTGAAGATGCGATTGATTTTAATGTGTTTAGTGAAGTGTTAATAAAACTAAAACAAGAATAACAAAACGAGAGCCAACTTATTATGTAACATACTATACAATAAAATGTATTGCAATTATTGCAAATATATGAAATGAAATGATAGCGTTGGATTTCATGTCTTAATTTTAATTAATAAACAACTTATAAAAGTTGAAAAACCCCCGATATTTTCATTTCAAAGTTCAATATTTCAAAAACGGCTGAACCGATTTTGTTGAAACGTAGCTAAGAACCATCTCGATCACGTCAGCTTTCGAATAAAAACTGCATTCAAATTGGTCCATTCGTTAAGGAGCTACGATGCCACGGACAGACAGACACACCCCTCTTTTTGCGTCAGGGGTTAAAAAAACGCGGTCGTACAAAATTTAAGCGCAACTATTTTCTTGAACTCTGTTTGAAACAGTAACAGACTAGCAAACGTCGTGGGTTCGAATCCCGGCTCGTACCAATGAGTTTTTCGGAACTTAGTGATGTATCCAGGGAATATTTACCGTTAGCTTTTCGGTGAAGGAAAACATTTAATTCTAAAGTCTAATTTTCTAAGGTCTAGTTTTCCCTCTGGGTTGGAAGGTCAGATGGCAGTCGCAATCATTAAGACTAGTGCGTATGCCAAATCTTGGGATAAGGTGTCAAAGCGGACCCCGGGCTCCGTTAAGGCACAACCGGGAATAACTCTAGGAGCGTGATGATTTCTTCCGAACTTGAGGTTTCGTTAAACGATCAAGATCATTAGGTTGCATGTAAAATACCACGCCGCAAAACGGGTCCGGCCAGGTATCTTTTGTTATCACTAATCCTATTGTTAACGCCTAATGACCGTCTCAAGTGCATCGGGCCTTCGTATTTGAAATACACTATATCTAGTGGTTAATCAATAATCATAGGTACGGATAAGGGGTTTCTTTATTAAATGAACGTAGCCGAGTAATTTAGTTTGTGTACACCTGTGTATCTGCGTGCTCAGTGTAGAGACAACCATATCCACAGGGCACATTGAGGACATTGGCCACATGAGAATTAGCTCGAAAGAGCTTTCTTAGTCAATATTTAGAGATGTGCCCGCACTAGAGCGCCTGCATAGATGTGTAGACGGAGTGAGTGGCTGAGAGTTCTCAATCTTGCAAATTGAGGTTCCTCACTGGTCGAGCTTCCGTCTTAGTCTTAACAAACCTCCTTACAGGGGGTGCGGTTGCGTTGGTTTATGAAGTAATCAAATATACCTATAGATATATTGTGTGGGATTCCTTGATTTAATGAACCTAGCGTAGTAATTTAGTTATGTACACCTGTGGCCGAGAGCTTAGCGTTGTGGACAACCATATAACCTCGACCTTGCAAAGGCATTCGACACCGTGTCTATTCCGATCCTACTGGCGAAACTTGCACGGGTGGGAATCCTTGGCCTGAGCCTTGAATGGTTTCAAAGTTACCTCTTAGATAGGAAACAGTGTGTCAGGGTGGGAGCTTCGATTAGTGACTCTGCAGGAGTCACTTTTGGAGTTCCTCAGGGTAGTATTCTGGCCCCGACTCTATTTCAAATTCTATGCAAATATGATTAATTACGCTGATGACACAGTGATCCTATTTCATGGACCGAGCTGGGGGAACACATTCGAGACTGCTCAGGGGGGCTTGGCTGAAACTGCTAAGTGGCTACGGAATAACCTCCTTAGTTTAAATAATGTGAAAACTGGTTATATATGCTTCCACACAACCTCTGCGTCACCCCCTCCAGAGGAGCTGCAGTTGATGCTTCACACGTGTTCGTTCTTGAACTCCGTCTCGGCTGGCTCGCCAAACTGTAGACGGTGTCCTAAAATTGCGCGTGTTGAAACCTGTTGGTATTTGGGTGTATTGATCGATGAGAAATTTCCATTTAAACAACATGTAAACATCACAGGTAAAAGAGTGCGTAAACTCATTTATATTTTCAAGCGTTTGAGACACGTTGCAGGTACAGATACCCTAAAAATAGTTTATTTCTCACTTTGCCAATCGATCCTGTCTTATTGCAGTTTGGCGTGGGGTGGATCAGGCACCTCTACGCTTATAAATCTCGAACGTGCTCAGCGGTCAGTGCTCAAAGTTATGTTGCTAAAACCCATTCTATTCTATAAAGATGCCGAGGTTCTGAGTGTCAGGAAACTGTTCTTGGTCAAATCTGTCCTCAGAGCCCACTCCCGGGTTGGTTCTGTCCCTATCCCAGTTGAGGTTCACAGGCTGTGAGGCTTTTCAATCTTGCAAACTGAAAGGTTTCATTGGCCAAGCCATCGTTTTGCCTTAACCGAGGGCTTCTTATCGAGAAGCTTGCCATGTTGATTTTACAAGGGAATCCAACACTTTTGCTTTTAATAATAGCAATATTCAAGTAGGTCACTTCTTACGTGGGGTCGTTACTATAGGGGTTCTCAATAAAGGTATCACAATGGGTTGGTGATTAATCCTCACTAGTCGGCTCAACTGTGCATTCTCATATATCTAATACAACCTTTACTATAAATGCCTTTGAGTTCGATCGGGTGGCATTGGTCACCTACGACATAGTAGGAATTACAACTTCTACCGTTTAATTGAATACGGAATTTATGCCTACATTAGCCTGCACGGATGCGCCTTGCTTAATAAATCTACGAGTTCGTAGATTAATTCTAAGGGACTAGTATATTTGTCCTACCAAAATATTGTAGGCACTACTGACATGGGTTTTATTGTACGACTACTATTAACGTGTTACTATTTCTTTTATAGAATTACAAACTCCCATACTCTTCGAAAAGAGCCTGGGTCGGCTCGCACAACGCAGGATCCTCCGCTAGACGCCATGACACGCCAAGCCACTTCACCAGTGCGAATCACGTATAGCTTTGGTCCAATTAGGTCTTCGAGGGCAGGTATAATATATTCTAGATCAGATCACGACGTATAGGTCTGGAGTTGAGTGGTTTTTTGTCAGACCACTTCTCTTTCCACTCGACTTATCCCTAGTAGACGAGGTGGTCTGTTAGAGTACTCGAGCTCGAGTACTTTAACATAAATAACCAGAGATTCTGTAGCCTTAGAATAGATAGATAGACTCAACCTTTCTAGTAGGGTCGGCCGGAACTTACTCGGTTTTTTTATTCGCTTTGGTACGAGTTAGTTAGTATTCATAGGATCAAAGTGGATATCCAGTGCAATCGAGTCTTGATTTTACTGGACGAATTAATCAAAGGTTCTTTAGCTTCAAAACAAGCAAAATCAATTTGATATTTCTAAGGTAAATAAATGATTTAATTTCCTCGCCCACTATCTGTTTAATTTTTATTCAGTAGCTTTTCCTTCAGGTAGGATTCCATTTTCAGATGACTAAATGTTTCACAGGAGCTTCAGCCTTCAGCTAGGGTTTAATTTAAGCTTCAGAATAGGTTAGCATAAAAGATGAACCATTTAAACAGAGGTTATCGTTACAAAGGACAATTTACTTGCCTACATATTTTTACATATTTAGTTACATGTATAATTATATGTCTACAAAACTTTTCGACTGTCGATGAAAAACCACCGACTTTAAAATAATGAAGAGTTTTCAGTCCAGTCACACTAGGCTGGCTTAATAATACTGAAATGTCATCCTTTAATTTGCCGTGACACACTTACTAACTTATAAAGTAGGTAACAGGTGAAGTTTAACAACTATAGTCTAAGGGTCAGTCCACGTTCTATAAAGTGCACACTAATTTAAACGGGGTTAATCCTATGTAAGTGGCGTCTTTTCTAAACATTGGTGTTTTTTTTTATCGGATCAGCTGTTTTAGATACACAGATTTTACCTCCATCTGATATTATTACATAACTAAGTACCCCTAAGTTGCCCTAGTGGTTTCACCCGGATTTTACAGAGCCTCAGGAAGTCAGGATAAATCCAGTCTATACTAAGAACTGATGATTTTTGAAATCAGATAACTACTTAGTTCTGGAGATAACCCCCTACATATAAAGTTAGGTATAAGCCTACAACTTCACAGATTTTTCCTCTTTATAATATTAGTATAGATATAGATGCCGACATCGACTCATTTATTTTCAATCAAAGACATCGTTTCAAAACAATTACTTTTAATTATTAACACTATGAATCAATAGCTATACACACAGCAAGTACACTTAATTAAATATGAATTACGGTAATTATCAGCTAATTAAAGCGCTGTTTGAAATAGTTCTCCAACACGATTGAAATCAATATTGAGTTACCCCGTGCAGTAATAAAAACAATTGGTATGCGTCCAGCGTCCGCTTCGTTTAATTTGCCCAGCCATCGTAAAATATGCGGGCCAAAACGGAATGCAGAAGTCGACCGTTATGAAAATAAGCTGGCGTGAAAAAGAAGATACATCGTAAAATTTATTTGAACTTCAATACAAACACATGATAGGTGCGAGTATGCTCGCGTGCTGAGGATTACGTACCTACTAGGTCACGATTTGTCCAATGTATTTATTATTTCCGTAAGTATTGTAAAAATATTGTAAACAAGTAACACAAAGTTTGCTGGTTCTATCTGAGCTACAAAAACTTTACATTGACCTTCAGCTATGGCATACCTACCACTTGGACATTTGACATATCCATATCTGCCCAGGTTGGTTGGTTACCTACGTACTTTCACTAAAATATTCGATAAAAAAATAATTACTTTTTCACTTCTCATGCTCGAAAAGTGTGTCATTTATTAGGCTCAGCAAGCTGGGCTAAAGTTGTACATTTAGCCCCTATGTATACATATTTATGATTTTAAAACATTTAAATTTGAACAATCAAAACACTTTAAAAAAACATTTGTATTTGCCATCGACCGATCAGGAAAAATAATTAATTTCAAACATCAGGCGATTGGACGCACCTAGAAACGGTCAGAGGCGTTTATTCTTGGTGTCAATATTTTTTTATCTGTCACAGATAATCTGTGTCAAAGCAGTTTATTAAAAAAAACATACCGCCAAATTGAACAAATTTTTCGCAGTGGAATTTATTATTGATTGTGGATGAATAATCTTTGTTTTTACTATTTTCTCGCAGTCGAAGTGAAAAGTAGAGTGTATAACTCTGGTCTAATAGTAGTTTATGCAATCGTTATATAATGGATGCTTTTTAAGTCGAGTACCACGTTTAGGCCACGAAGCTTGCTGAGTGGCCTAATTAAGGTACGAGACTTAAAAAGCTAATTATTTAACTATTGTATACAATACTTTTTCTACGAGTCAACGGAAATAATAATTTATTAAACAAACTTGGTATCTATTGAATATCGCCCTGCTGAAATGAAGCGCAGCAGCTTAGTAATTTTGCGCGTTGATGTCTTCACAGTTATCTTATACAGCTCCTGGATTCATAAGATGACTGCTGGCGGTTATCTTATGAAACCATACGAGCTCCGTGACGAGCTCGTGGAGCTCCAGGATTAAAAAGTATGTGATCTTAGTTTCGTGTACGAAATCTTAATTCAAAGATTAAAGTCGACGAGTAGAAAAAAGCCATATTACCACTCGAACAAATAACCATATCGTGGTAATATAGCTTATTTTAGACCCTTGGCATACAATCTACTATTCAATAAGCCCGCAAAACACGTGTTTTCGTGTTTCATAATTGGTGGTGGTTTGTTATTTATTGAGATAATTATACAAAAATTTAGTAAACAAATTTAAATAGCATCGTTAAACCGTTTGGTTTGTCTTGATGCTGTAATAGGTGTAAAAACAACAGAACAGAATGTATTCTGGCAGACGATTTTGCTTTTGCTAGAAGCGATCCGTAAATTTTCAGTAGAAAGGATTACCACTATCGGTAAACCTGAGCTTAATGAGACTATTAATTATACTGTGGGTAGAGGGAGTTCTCAATAATTATCCCAGTTCCTCACCTCCTACTGTTTTGGTCATTAACTGGGATAAGCAACATATAAAACTCATAATCACCGCATACCTTAAAAAGGAAGCGTGTAGAATTAGTAGATTGTATAACTTCCTGTTCTAAAATAGAACGATACCACGAGATGGTTATTTTGTGCATAAAAAGTTTAAGGGGTAAAATGGCTTTTTCATCACACTTGCTCATAAACGTTGTAATTCCATGCCTGTATAAAGAAGGACTCCCACGACCTTTACCAGGTCATCAGTTTTTTTGTACTAATCACTACGGGGTATATGGCATAACCGCCAAGCTTGGCATGCGGGTTGGCGATCGCAGTATTTCCACCACACTCCAAGGATGCTGCTGCTGGAGGATGCTGCGCTGGATGGAAACGACAAACGCTTAGCATTTAAATTAAAACGATAAATGCTTGTGATATAAGGCTGAATATTGAAAAATCTATTAAACTATACGAGCGATCGAGTTAAAGATTGCGAGTAAAGTAAACGTATAAGTGACTCGTGCTAAAGTCTAGTTTTTTAGTTCTATGAGTGGCCGCCAGGGTGACCGCCGGTATATAGATTTTTCAAAAAAATGAGTAGTAGCACAGTATAAAGAACTACAACCAGTAGGTAAGCTTCATTCATCTACGAATTTACGCACCCGCTTAGCGTAACCGCTCAAGAGTCAGGGTTGTCAAAAATATGTTTGGAGAGATATTCATTTATTTATAATTACTTGATTCATTTTTAATCATTTCATAAGTAGGTATCTATTCACTCAGATCTTTAAATAGAAATGTACCTATCTGACAATCTGACTGTATTTCAAGAATTTCAAGATGGCGGCAACTTTTTTACGATCCAAGCTCGGGTTCATATTAAGAGGCTCCGCGGACGCTCAGATATCGATTTTAACCAAATCGGACAGAATTTCAAGATGGCGGCAAACTTTTTAGAATCCAAGCTTGGATTCATATTAAGAGGCCCCACCGACCCTCAGATATTGATTTTGAACCAAATCAGACTGTATTTCAAGAATTTCAAGATGGCGGCAACTTTTTGAAAATCCAATATTGGATTCTTATTAAAAAGCCCCTCGGAACCAATAACGATTTTGAAAACGAAAAAAAATGGCCGCCTTTTCTAAACTTATACATTTATATTTAAAGATCTGAGTGAATAGATACCTACTTATGAAATGATTGAAAATGAATCAAGTAATTATAAATAAATTAATATCTCTAAACATATTTTTGACAATCCTGACTCTTGAGCGGTTACGCTAAGCGGATGCGTAAATTCGTAGATGAATGAAGCTTGCCTACTGGTTGTAGTTCTTTATACTGTGCTACTACTCATTATCATCATAACGATTTAAAAAAAAATATTACCATTAAGTATAAGATTAGACGTTTCGCGTACTTTGTAATGCAATACGCGGGCGGAGCCACACGGGCTGTAGAATAACGAAGAGTTTTACTACGTATTTCTTTTTATTACCGGTACCCATACCACGGATTTGGCGTGAGTCGCGTTTACTTTACTCGCTAGCGACTGCGTAAAAGATTTGTATGAAAAATCTATACACCGGCGGTCACCCTGGCGGCCACTCATAGAACTAAAAAACTAAACTTTAGCACGAGTCATTTATACGTTTACTTTACTCGTAATCGTTAACTCGATCGCTCGTATAGTTTAATAGATTTTTCAATATTCAGCCTTATATCACAAGCATTTATCGTTTTAATTTAAATGCTAAGCGTTTGTCGGTTATGA
Source organism: Epinotia brunnichana (assembly GCA_963854355.1). Taxonomy (NCBI): domain Eukaryota; kingdom Metazoa; phylum Arthropoda; class Insecta; order Lepidoptera; family Tortricidae; genus Epinotia; species Epinotia brunnichana. Next base: position 18,409,728 of record OY977939.1, read on the forward strand.
CATTACAGAATACGCGCATCGCGAACGTTGAATAATTCTCCAAGGTCAAGTTGTTTAAAGACTTTAAAGGAATCTATACCTTAAGATTAACGACATTAAGTATAATTTAACAGTGTGCGCCGATTCTCCACTGATTCTCTCGACACAATATGACGGAACGTGTGCCATTTAAATACAAAAAAATACGCGACAATCCAAACTTTGCGGATATGTTGTCAATTCAAAACCCTTATTTTTATACGTTCTTTAATTTGAGATAGGTGTCGATCGGATCTACGGTAACTCTTGACGGAATAATACGTTATCACGCGCCATTTTGCAAGTTTACTACAGTCGCTACGGTATTCTTCGATTTGAAATTTGTGTCACATATGGTACAAATCGAAAGTTTAAATTACGCATCGAAAACTAAACGCTAGCAAGTAACGTTTTGAAGTTGTTTTCGGAGTGTACAACGGCACCATGAGTTACGAATTCGACAGCTTGAATTTGCGACAGTCGAAATCAATTTGAAGCGCGTTTACTCGCTCTTGTCTGTAGTTACGTAACGTAAGTTTTCGATTGTAACTCACACTAGGAGTAAGGGGCATTCAGAGATTGCGGTTCCCCTCTTTCCTTTGAACATAGCCCAAGGGCCATAAAATCCAACTTTATATCGAGACCATAATCCGCACACACGTCTCCTCTTCTATAAATCTTCTAAAAATTGTATGGCCTTTGTATTATTGAATTCGATTCTAAAAAGCGTAGTTTCTGTATAGGCACGAATTTTCTTAACTCAATGTTTGCAGAATAACAGATGTTTACACAAAAACTCATCACTTAATAAGTTTACCTATACGTACCAAGAGAGGCAATAGGCGATACTTAGAGAGACTAAAGCAACCAAAATGTAATATAAGTATTCGAAACGCATTTATCAGACAAGGGCCTTTAACGAAAGGCTATTCCATTACGATGGAATTACCCAATCTAGCGTTTAGTATCCACACATTGCAGTGATGTTAATATTGTAATAACAGCAGCGTTGATACCTGCTGCTCTTGATACGTGAACGAAATTTCCCAAAAGGCTGGGCTAGTGCTATGAATCCATGTTAAATGACATTCTATGTAGATGGCGTTATAGGCCAATCAAATTAGATTTTTTCGAAAAATGAATTCCCAAAAAGCTAGAAATCGTTTTAATACCTTCATTTGGTCCTAAATACGTGTAATCTGAGTTTGCCCAATCCCAGGAGGTGTGCATAAATTTTTGCTCTTTTTACATGTAGCACAAAAACGGTACATCGGACAGAACATGTATTCTGTTCAATATTAAAGAGGGTCAAATTCTGCGTCGAATGAATATCTAAAACATCAAATTCGGTTCAGTGGTATAGTCGAAATCAAAGGTTAGAAACTGGGAAAATTTTGTTGTTTAGGTGCAAACTTCCATTTTGCGACTTTACAAGACCGACATATCTTTGAAAAAAATATACCTGCTGAAAAACCCATCCATTTCACATTACATACATTGACCTTCTTTAATATTGAATAGAATACATTTACCGTCCGTCGTACTGTTTTTGTGCACATGCAAAAAACTGAAAAAAGAGCATAAATTTCGCGGTTATTGGGCTCCAAAAAGTTATCCTCCACCTACTGGGATGATGCAAACTCGGATTACATGCATTTAGGACCAAATGAATGTATTAAAACGATTTCCAGCTTTATGGGAATTAATTCTTCAAAATTAAGACAGTTGGCACCTTGCAGCAAGGTGTATGTATGGAATCGGCGCATTGTTAAATTGGCCGGGTTATACAGGTTTTTTTTATTCTCGGCAAATCGATTCTTACTCGACTAAACAAATTAAATCCTTGATATGAATTCATTGATTATTTCTTCTTGGATATGATATTAAATTCTTGGATCCCAATACTCTTTGAAATCGGAAGAGTAGTGTCTTCGAACTGTGGGGCTACAGAAAATGGGGTTTTCTTAGCGGTGAACGCGCATACTTGCGTCTTTGTGGGGTTGAATTGGACCAAGTTATCCCTCCCCCACTCAGAGACTTTGGATAGAGTACTCTCTATTTCGGTCACAAGTTGTTCGCGACTCTCTACCACAATAGAACGAGGAATGTTTGTGCGGCCCGTGTAATACGTATCCCCAGGTGTCGACGTTTCCAGCGACGTCCAGTTTCGAAGCCACTTAGAGGGCAACGCCAAGCTGGCATCCAAAAAGCTCGGTGTGCTTAACAGAGCAAAGTGGTACTTCTCCCCGGGACAAAGACTTTTCTCCACTTATAATAAATCTCTAAATTAAAAAAAGAATCAGCCAGTTTGAAACTAAGCTTTGCGCGGTTCGAATGTTCTCAGCATCCCATGAACGGAAAAATATAAAACATTTTATATAGGTACATTATTATTCTAGCTGCAACTGAGGATAGTTTTTATCCGACTGCGACAGTTAATTAATTTTCCGAAATATACGACTTCATTTAATTTTTCATTTATTTTTATTGAAATCAAACGCTGCTCCAACTGTCAGCTATAAGAACCGTCAAATTTTCGTCAAAATGGCGGAATTGCTTTGCCTTTCACTTATTAATAATTTAAATCCCGTCTACGATAGACCTTTACGAGACAAATGCTAAAATATAAACCATAAAAAAATATTCGATTCTGATATGAGAACTTATATGCGCAAATGTCGTTTTATGTCGTAATTTCAATAAATGAAATCAACAAATTTGAACAATATAATTAACACGAATTTGTTTTTTTTGAATGACAATGGCACGCGCTCGGCGCATTCAGCCAAAGTACCTGCGGCGCTACCACGAAAACCGATACTCAATGTTCATATATTTGCATCCCTGTCACTCGAGTATGGTTAGTGCGATAGAGATAGAGATACCTGAATATTTTCGAATTCCGAAGTTCGTGGTTATAGCTCAGGAATCGAAAATATGGTAAATAATCATAATGTATTTTCTCGAAAAAGAATTTAAAATAAATATAGTCAAATGGAGAAAAAAACAAAGCAAGAGGTTATATAGGTAATGATTAAGTTATAAGAGTCCAAAGTTTTAAGAGGGGGTATGTTCTGTCCCTTTTCCACAAAACGCACCTTCATATGAAACGATTGTTTTTTACTATGACGCTCGAGTATATTGACGTCACAGTCTCTCATCGTTTTCTCACTCTAACGAGCGACATTAAAACGGATGTAGCTTCATATTTTTTTGAGATATTTGAATGGGAGTTTCATTATCTTCTATCTATTTATTACATAATAAATGCCTATGTCCTGACTGACTTATTCACTCAATCACTCACTCACTCACTCATCAACGCACAACCGAAACTACTAATCTTAGAGAGTTGATTTTTGCACAGTATGTTGCTTTTATAACGTGGGCTAGGGATAAAAAGGGATTTTTGAAAATTCTACCCCTAAGGGGGTAAAATGGGGTGCAAAGTTTGTATGGGAGAACTCAATTTTTTTTTTGAGCTATAGACTTAAACTTTGTAGAAAAATTAGTTATAAGAATACAAATGATACACTTTCAGCGTTTTGGAAAATTCCACCCCTACGAGGGTAAAATAGGGGTGCAAGGTTTGTATGGGGGAAACATTTTTTTTTTAAATAGAGACTTAAAACTTTGTAGAAAGATCAGTCATTAGAATACAAATAAAGAACTTTCAGGGTTTTAGAAAATTCTACCCCTAAAGGGGTAAAATAGAGTGCAAAGTTTGTATGGGAAAAACTACTTTTTTTTAAATAGAGACTTAAAACTTTGTAGCGAAATTATTCAGTAGAATACAAATAAAGTACCTAGATTCAGTGTTTTAAAAAAATCTACCCCTAAGGGGGTAAAATAGGGGTGCAAATTTTGTATGGGGGAAACAATATTTTTTTTAAATAGAGACTTAAAACTTTGTAGAAAGATTAGTCATCAGAATACAAATTAAGTACTTTCAGCGTTTTAGGAAATTCTACCCCTAAAAATAGGGGGCTAAAATAGGGGTGCAAAGTTTGTATGTGGGAAACTATTTTTTTTAGCTAGAGTCCTAAAACTTTGTAGAAAGATTATTTAAATACAAAGAAAGTACTTTCAGCGTTTTGGAAAATTTCACCCCTAAGGGGGTAAAATAGGGTGCAAAGTTTGTATGGGAAAAACATATATTTTTTAATAGAGACTTAAAATTTTGACGAAAAATTACTTATTAGAACATGAAAAATACTACATTCGGCGTTTTACAAAAATCATTCCCTAAGGGGGTTAAAAAAGGGTGCAAGGTTTGTATGGGGAACACTTTTTCTGAGCTAGACACTTAAAACTTTGTAGAAAGATTACTTATAAAAATACAAAAATAAAGGCTTTCAGCGTTTTGAAAAAATCTATCCCTAAGGGGGATAAAAAGGGGTGCAAAGTTTTTATCAGGGAAAGTTTATGTTTTTGAGTTAGAGACTTGAAACTTTGTAGAAAGATTACTTATTAAAATACAAAAAAAGAACACAAATCGTTTTAGAAAATTCCACATCTAATAGGGTTAAAAAGGAGAGCAAGCTTTGCATGGGCAACACTTTTTTTTGAGTTAGACTTAAAACTTTGCAAAATGTTACTTATTAAAATTAATAATAAAGTACTTTCAGAGTTTTAGAAAATTCCACCCCTAAGGGGGTTAAGAAAGCTTTGTATGGGCAACACTTTTTTTGAGCTAGAGACTTAAAAGTGTACGAAAAAAGTTCTTTCAGCGATTAGAAAAATTCAACCTCTAAGGGGGTTTAAAAGGGGGTTCAAATATTAAATGGCGAGCAATAAAATTTTAAAGTGTGAGTAAGAGATTTTTAACTTCGGTCTTATTATGTACGTTAAAAGACTACAAAACTGATTTCAGAGTTTTTCCAAATTCATCCCCTAAGAGTGTTAAAATTGGTTCAAAGTTTGAGTATTTCAAGGCATTTTTAAAGTATGAGATTTTTAACTTTGGTTTTAGAGTGTTTGTTCATAAACTAGAAAATGAACATCAACTTTTTTTTAATTATCCCCTAAAAGAGGGTTCAAATTTTGTATTGAGAGAAATCATTTTCTAAGACGATAAAAAGTTCTACGCGGACGAAGTCGCGGGCAACAGCTAGTATTATATAAGTCTCAAGTCCGTCCCCACATGGAGTATTGCTGTCATCTCTGGGCGGGAGCGCCTGGATACCAGCTTGGGCCTTTTGACTCGCTTCAAAGACGTGCTTTGCGAATCGTGGACGATCCCAAACTTACAAGCGGTATCGAAACGTTGAGTCTAAGGAGAGACTTGTGCGTGTTCTATCGCTTGTATAACGGGTTGTGCTCCGAAGAACTGTTCGACATGATGCCTACGGCTGCTTTTCACCACCGCACCGCTCGCCATCGGCAGGGTATTCATCCTCACACCCTGGAACCTAAATGGTCGCGTACCGTACGGTTTCAGAGAAATTTCCTCCCTCGGACGCTCAGGTTGTGGAATGAGCTCCCTGCCGAGGTTTTCCCAAGGGACTACAGTATGGGTTTCTTCAAAAAAGGAGTGTATAAATTCTTAAAGGATCGGCAACGCGCATGTTGTTGGAGTTGCAAGCGTCCATAGGCTACGGTAATCACTTACCATCAGGTGGGCCGTAAGCTTGTTTTCCACCGACGTGGTAAAAAATAATAATATATAGAAACGTTTCACGTAAAACTATTTACTTTTGATAACATTTTACATGAATTTATATTGAATACGAAAATATTTATTTTATTTTGTATTGGCTGTTTAGAGATTTCATATAAGCCTCGCGGGCTCCACGCGCTTTTTAACTAGTTTTGATGAGTTTTGAGTTGATATTCCTCCGTCATTACAATAGATATATTTATGCCACAAATGTTAAACGGTTCTTCAATACTTTATCTACTTTTGCATAGAGTTTTTTGGAAAAAAATGTATATTTATTTTTCTATGATTTATTCAAACATGGTCCAAAAAAGCTCTGTTTTCGATATTAGTATGTTGTTTATGCACTTTTATGCATGAAATTGACATGTAACTGTTTCTTTTTGACATTTCTAACAACCCAATAGTTTTTTTTTTTATTTTTAACTTATTTTTACAAAAGTTACGTCTAAAAAACTGGTTTTTTGGCCTAAAACTGCTAAAATTTAGTGCCATATATCTCAAAAACTATGAGTTTTGAAGTAAATATGGGATACTATTTCGGTTAACCTCGTTGTTGTTAATACGGTAAGCCAAAAAAAACACGAAAAAACGGACGGTAACAGATCGAAGGTCATTGGGAGCTGTGAGCCCCTTATCACCTGAGCACGCATTGCGCGAACTTCACGAGTTGCATATGTATAATTTCACAAATATTAGTAAACATTGTTGATGCGTGTTTGGTTATTATTAAAAATGTTGACTCGTGGTGATAGCTGTGCTGATGTAATTATCAACATAGCTCACTTGTATCACAATGTACCTACTATTATTTCTAATTATTATATTTTCGATTTCATCCATCACGAAATGCGAATAACGTAAGTAAATGATTAATCATAAATGATAACTTTGAATTGGAATTAACTTTCGTGTAGTTAGAATCCGTTTAGGTACCTACTCGTAAAGGAATAGCTATAATTATGTCCTACCTTGGACGAATAATTATTACACCTCCAAAATTCTATTTCAATAGTGAATTCTCGTCAGCAAACTAATTTTCAAATTACCAGAGCGTGAATTTCAACTACGAGCAAATTCGAGATGCTTATATTTATTTTAGAGGAACATTCTAGTCGTAGGTTACAGGTTCAAATTGCGAATACGTGATGTTAATAAAAAACCTACCTATTAATTTAACTGTTCAGTATTTTAAAAATGGTCCAGATTACTACTCAACAATATACCTACCTTCCTTATTAACCTTATTAACCAGCGGCAGTCAACTGGACATCTTTTCCCAATCTGAGAATCGATTTTTGCCCGCATTAAGCCGCTACTAGGTACAACATCCGTTTCAATTTAATTGATGTGCACTGAATATTACTTATTTTGTCAAAACTGTTGTATTCTAGGCAAATAGTAAATTATAATTTGCAGGGTGATCCACTCGGGCCAACAATTAGTGGCATCTATCTGTACACGACATAAAAGTCCAATATACGGCGTTTGATAACTAAAAGGTGTCCTTTGGCAGAGTGAATCCCCTGAACCCCCAGATCGTTTCAAGAACCAAGTTTTTTTTTGGAAAAATAAAATATTATTTAAAGAATACGTGAGTCTCTATTTATAGATTACTGTACCAAAAGTTTACGTAAATCGCATTAGCCAGTGTGGTTTTTTTTTTGTTTTAATAAAAAGTTTAAAAAATCATATCTCAGAAAATAACAAAGATAAGAAGCTAAAACCTACAGGAAATATTACTTGTCATGAGGGCTCTTAGTAAAAAAAATGCAGTAAACATTTGGTGGAAGGGCCGCTTTTCCATGAAAACACGGCTACGCTCTTTAACGTATGGTATCTGGACGATGGAACCTTAGGCGGCGACGTTGTTTCCGACCAAGCAACGATCAAGTCGTAAAAAGATTGGCTTAGAATTTGAGTTATATTACTAGAGCAGCTTAGCGTGGGATTGAAGTGAGTCGCGTCTACTATCGACGCTACCGCCTATCGTCAAGATTTAGTATGAAAAGTCTATACACCGCCCCTGGTGGTCACTCATAGAACTAAAAATTCAAACTGTGATGTGAGTCACTTATACATTACTTAATTCGCGATCGACTTCACGTTCGTTCACGATTTTCCAATATTCAACCTTATATCACTAGCATTTATCGTTTTAATTTAAATGTTTGTCGGTTATGACATTATAGAATACGCGCATCGCGACGTCGACAGTGTCGACTGTCGATACAATATGGCGGCGCGGGGGCCATTTATTTGCATTTTTAAATACAAAATACGCGACAATCCGAATTTTGCGAATATATGTTGTCAATTCAAAACCCTTATTTTTGATTCTTGACGGAATAATACGATTTCACGGGCCATTTTGCAAGTGAAATAGTAAACTACAGTCGCGACGGTATTCTTCGATTCGAAATGTCTCACACTACCGATTGGTAGTACGAATCGAACGTTAAATTACGCATCGAAAACTAAACGCAAAGTGCCTAACGTTTTACAGTTGGTTTCGTAGTCCAACGGCAGTGTGAGTTACAAGTTATACGGGTCGAATCGAAGAATACCGTAGCGAGATCGAAATCTATTCGAAGCGCGTTTATTCGATCTCGTATTAGTTACGTAACGTTAGGTTACGATTGTATCTCACAATAAGGGTACAGAGGCTCTAGTATAAGTTTTTACGATACAATACCTTTTCGAACGCGTTTGCGTTTAGTTTCAATATGTATGGCAACGCGAACAGCGCCTCTGGTGGTTACTATTAGGAACTACGCGTTGTCATACAAATTGAAACTAAACGCTAACGCGTTCGAAAACGTATTGTAACGATAAAACTTATACTAGGGCTACTGACATAAGTTTGCGCATGTGCATGTCCCAGACTCTCATGAGAGTATCTTGGCGAGCACTGATGGCGGTCGTATTCATTATATTGCACCAACAACACAAACAACAATAGTATAATTTACTTTAAAAACAAAGTTTTAACCGACTTCAATTCAGTACTCCGCCAAGCCACATGAACATTTCCACATTTTTTTTCCAATTTACCACATGAACTGATTTTCGAGAGCAAATGCGTTGATTTTTAGACCAATAAACCAAATCGCTGTATGTGGGCCGATAATATTTGAGGAATTCCGTCAATTCCTCAAGGATCTTAAAATTACCTTTTGGCACTTCATTGTTTGCTATTTCAACGGAATCATATCAGAATCTGTGACGTACTTATATAGTTTGAAGTACATCATTGAGAAGTTCCACAAGCCATCTGTGGTCTTCATCATCACTTCCAGTTTACCAAATTTATGATTTCCGGGTGTAAATACACGAGTTATAATAGAAAATATCGAAATTACTACTGCGTGCCTGATTTATTTGAGGAGTTCTCTCAATTCCTCGTGGCTCCCATCATCCAACTGGGGCTTTGGAAACAATGGGACCAATCTGAAAGCATATACTTTCAAATAAAAGAATGGTACGAATCGATTTATAAATGACAGAGTTCTGAGGTAACAAACATTAAAAAAAAAAAAAAAACATCTGAATTGAGAACCTCCTCCTTTTTTTTAAGTCGGTTAAAAGCACGGGAATCACTTTTCATCGGTAAATACACGGATTTTTTAAAAACATTAATTTTTCTGTAGTTTATACAGGGTGACTGGTAATTCGACCTATTCCTTGAAAGGGGTCTTTTATAGAGGTAGGTGCGGGTTGAGGGGCGGTCGGTAACGACGCTGCGATTGGCTGTTTCGAAAAGTGCGCACATTGATACAGCATGGCGTCAGTAGCGTAGTGATGCGACGCGTTGGTCGTTTACGGTTTTTAGCGGTGCCGCGATTAATTGTTAGTAAACTATTTTAGATGGCGTAACGCTGGTACCTGTTAGCATGGTTTAAATTTTTGAACTGCTGTCACTGTTATATTATTATCATATTTCGTTCATTGACTATTTTGATCGTCACGTAATATAAAAAGCGGCCAAGTGCGAGTCGGACCTGCACATGAAGGGTTCCGTGAAATAAATTGCGGTTTACGATTTATGACGTATTAAAAAAAAACTACTTACTAGATCTCGTTCAAACCAATTTTCGGTGGAAGTTTGCATGGTAATGTACATCATATATTTTTTTTAGTTTTATCATTCTCTTATTTTAGAAGTTACAGGGGGGGGGGGACACATTTTACCACTTTGGAAGTGTCTCTCGCGTAAACTATTCAGTTTAGAAAAAAATTATATTCAAAACCTCAATATCATTTTTGAAGACCTATCCATAGATAGACACGTAATGGTTTGATGAAAAAAAAATTTTGAGTTTCAGTTCTGAGTATGGGGACCCCTAAAACTTTATGTTTTGTTTTAATTTTTGTGTGAAAATCTTAATGCGGTTCACAGAATACATCTACTTACCTACCAAGTTTCAACAGTATAGCTCTTATAGTTTCGAAAAAAAGTGGCTGTGACATACGGACGGACAGACAGACAGACAGACAGACAGACAGACAGACATGACGAATTTATAAGGGTTCCGTTTTTTGCCATTTGGCTACGGAACCCTAAAAAGTATGTAAATCACAGTAGGCATTTTACATCATTTACTGCATTATCGTATTTACATACTTACTAGGAAAGGACGAATGCGATGCTTATTCGATATTAAGAGCCAGTTCACGTGCTCACTAGCGCCACTGGTAAATAATTGAGATTATTTAAATTTAATGACAGATATTTTAAAAAGTAGGTAGCTACACACTGTTTTTTGTATTTAAGTACCTTGTGAATACATCAAACTAGTTTTTACGTTGCTGTATTCGTCAATCTATGCATCCAAAGTTAAAACGGCTGTTTTTCTTCTTCCAGTACGTACTACAATAATATTCCGTTCACTAGTTCTGATTGATATGAAATAGAGCGAGATAGTATTTTACTACCTCTAGAGGGAGATAGCTTGTAAAACGGTTGCAGTCTGCCACGCCGCCTTCTTGATGCAGTTTAACCTTACGTCGTATATATTATCTATGTCATGAGAGACTTTTTTAACAAAAGAATTTTGACAATGCAATGACAAGGATATAAATATTAATCTTTAGTGAATTTTCGTTTTAAAATAGTACACGTTCAGTTCCTTAAATGATTCTGAATCGGTAAAATTCGAAAGCATCACTAGCCCATCACTAGAGTGTCACGTGATTTCGTCAGAATGGAACAGTATATTGTCATTTCCATTGAATGAAAAGGGACATGCATACTTCACTACTTCTTATGGGCCAGTGTAAAATTAACTCCGCGTGACCGAATGAAAATTACATTTAAATGATAAATTTAACTTACCTGTGAAATGTTATTCCGTCGGTTGTGTAATTAGACGGTCGGGTGTTCTTTCCACACCACTTCACACAGCACGAACTCATTTTTATAGCGCAAAATCAATTTTAATTTGTTGGTTGTTTGACGCACGTATAGATCGCGTACCTGCGGCACTACCACGAACTTCGAATCTCGAACTTCGTATATCTCCGTCTCTGTCGCTCGAGTACCATAAACCATTAGTGCGACAGAGATGGAGATATACGAAGTTCGAGATTCGAAGTTCGTGGTTATAGCACTGGTCGATACTGACAATATGGCGCGGGGTAGGGGGGGTTATCATTGCTAGATCATGTACGCGTGGTGACCGCACGTCGCCCTATAGGCTCTATCTATAGGAGGTTATCTGTGGCTGCAACGTGAGTAATGCAAAATCTAGTTGCTTTATTTTTAAAAATATTTTAATTGTATAATAAAATAAGATAATGCAACGAATGCGTTACGTTACCATACAACGTAACGAAATAGAAAAAAAAACCGGGCAAGTACGAATCTGACTCGCGCACCGAGGGTTCCGTACAAACTTTCATACACCATACCCGTCATGTCAGAGTATGTTCTTATCAGCGATAGCTTTTTATCAGGCGTACCGATTTCAATAACTTATTTTTTATATGAAAGAAGGGAGTTTAAAGGTAATCTGTTAGGAGTTTAAAGATATAAAATTACATACAAAAGTAAATAAATTACAAATTTAATTAAAAAGTTATTTTTAAAAGTTATTTTAAAAGATATATAGAGATCTCGGCACCGAATATACTTTTATTCTGTTCGGTGTCGAAAGGCCACACGTCATTTTTTAAGGATCTGTAAAAAAAACGATTGAATCCAAAGGGGACCGCAGAGCTGGCAGTTTCCTCGCACAGTTGCGATTTAGCGAGGAAACGTGAATACATATTTCGTTTTAATTTATATTGTAACTTTATATTTTTGGTTAATAAAATAAGTAGGTAGGTATAATAAACTGGTACTTACGTAAGTTTGATCTGTATTAATTATCACAAAAACTAAACATGATTGGAATAAATAAACTTTGCTTTCAAAAGACTTGACTAATAAGTTTATATAATTAAATCTTTGTACATAATAAATACTTACATGCATAATAAATATGTAACAATTCAACGAGGAAATGTAGCCAGCCTTATGGGCACCCTTCCCAAGGGCTGTGACCTTGGAGAGGGTATATATACTAGTAGTTAAGTAGATTTAAGTGCCTAGTGTTAAGTTTTTTATGCTTCGTTAAGAATTATGTACAAAATTGTTAATGTAAAATAAAAACACGTTTTTTTATCATTTAAATACAATTATATACAATCATAAATATTGGACGTTCAAGCCAAAATACGCAGGGTAGGTACCATGTACTATCTATGCAGCGCTATTGTGTACTCCGACTTATTGTCGTCTAACTATAGGAAGAGCGTCAGTGACATATAACATAATTTCAGCCTTCTCGGAAGCAATATTCATAATTGAGTATCGTGATGCAAGGAGCCATGTACACACAATAGTCTTTTCTAATTCATATTTATGGAAATGTACAGCTACTTAAAAGGCTTACCTACTGTCTATTACAGAACGCGATGTACACAAGACAAACCACACGCACAACAAATTTTACAAAATTTTGCTTAAGACAGATTAGCCATTAATGCAATGATCAAAGCCCAGTGAAAAACTATTACAAGCATAGGTACTAGCGTAAAGCAGATCTAGCGCTGGCGCTAAGTATTCGCGTTTCAAATTTTATTTTTCTACTCGTCGACTTTAATCTTTGAATTAAGATTTCGTACACGAAACTAAGATCACATACTTTTTAATCCTGGAGCTCCACGAGCTCATCACCAACTCGTATGGTTTCATAAGATAACAGCAGTCATCTTATGAATCCAGGAGCTGTATAAGATAACTGTGAAGACATCAACGCGCAAAATTACTAAGCTGCTGCGCTTCATTTCAGCAGGGCGATTTTCAATAGATACCAAGTTTGTTTAATAAATTATTATTTCCGTTGACTTGTAGAAAAAGTATTGTATTACAATAGTTATATAATTAGCTTTTTAAGTCTCGTACCTTAATTAGGCCACTCAGCAAGCTTCGTGGCCTAAACGTGGTACTCGACTTAAAAAGCATCCATTATATAACGATTGCATAAACTATATAAGTACTATTGTGCTTTAATCATTATATCAATGGTACTACAAAATTGTGGCGTATTTTTCACATTAAAAATTACGAAATAGAAAAGAAAACAATAAAGCTAACTTATATAAGAGTTTTTTGATCGAAACAGAACCGAGACCTATTGAGAGAAGATTTGTTAGATGAATTATCCGATATTTTTTTTATTTTATTGGACAATTAATTTATTTTTAAAATCAGACAAATATGTACATGAACATATGAACTAAGTAAAATGACTAAAACTAATTTAAGGCCTACACTACATTTTACTTTCTTGTATAAATATTTCCAATCACCTTTCCAGTTTTACTATTTCCTTATACACCGTGGGCCCGAGTAACCCGATTTTTTTAACCACGCATTGAGGTCTTTACGAGTAAAAAATGTTATATGAACCCAATTCAAATTCAGCAAAAAAAATATGTTTTATTGGTTTTTGCGGTTTTTGTAAATAAAAATTGGATAAATATCGCTTCTCTATGGAAATTATCCCTTTTAATAAAATGGTAACGATATTTTTTCCAAAAAAGGATAAATTTAGTGAGTGCTAGCTATCACTTTGATGTCATGTCAATAGCGACGCTAAACTTGGCTACATCGGTGGTAACGTCGCTATCAAAAGAGCTTAATGCACTTTAGGAATCATAGTTTATACGAAAGTGATAATATCTTCAAAACTAAGCCGGATTTGACTGGGGTTCATGTAACATTTTTGGCTCCTAATGACCTCAGGAATGCGTGGTTAAAATCTTTCGGGTCACTCGGGCCCACGGTGTATAAAACTTTCGGATCGCCATTTTTCCAGTATTTCTATTTTCTTGTATAAAAAATTCCGGTCGCCTTTTTTTCCACTCACTTGATTTTCCACGCGTACAATTTCACATGCGTATATTTTACTTTTCACAAAATTTCTCATACGTGCAGTCCCTTCATGGAAGAAAATTTGTGAATATTATATTTTTCTTATGTCTAATTTAACTATATGTACATATAATAAAGCTGAAGAGGGTCGAACATGGAAGATATTCGAAAAAATGTTGGCTGAGGATACTTAGAATCCACAACAGAACACGTTCCAACAGTTTTTAGAATTTTTGTCTGTTTGTCTGTTTATTTGATCGCGCATCCTAGGAAAGGACATAGGATATTTTTTATCTCGGAAATCATCCTCTAAGGGGTGAAATGGGGGTGAATATTTGTACGTGAACCGATTTAAATTAATTTGGTACAGAGATAGTTTGAGTCCCGAGGAAGGGCATAGGATAGTTTTATCCAGGAATCATCCTTTAAGGGAGTGGAAATTTGTATGGAGCTTATTTAAACCGCTGCACCGGTTTAGATGAAATTGAGAAGTTTGAGACCCAAGGAAAGACATAGGGTAGATTTTATCCGGGATGTCATCCCCTAAGGGGGCGAAAGGGGGGTGAAAGTTTGGATGGAACAAATTTAGATGAAATTTGGTATAGAGGTACCTTGAGTCTCGAGGAAGGACACAGGATAGTTTTATCCCGGAAGTCATTCCCTAAGGGGTGAAATGGGGGCTGAACGTTTGTATAGAGCTACGAGATAAACGTGAGGGCCTAGTGGGCTGTTCACACTTTGATTAGTGATTATGATTAGATAGTTTAGTTACATATATAAGTACATTTGCTGCAGGTGCGAGTAGCTTTTTCATGGGCTCGCACTTATCACAGTACAAGTGTAAACAGGGTTTAAGGCATGAAGCGCCCCATCATCAGACCGAGCCCGAGAGCCAAAGGCTGTCACCACACCTAAATCTACCGTAACTGGAGTTACACCATTTTTGAAGTACATTTTAATAAATGACATAAATCCCAGAGAAGATTTACGTAATAGGTACTCCTGCTCCAATACCAATGAAATTTCAAGCTGAGAAACATGAAATGTTGTCCATTAATTCGTCAATACTAGCGCGAAGCCATTATGCCTCAACCCTGCTTCAAAACTACTATTAAACGAGAGATTACAATAGATTGTTCTCTATTACCTAGGTAGGTATTAGAGAACTATCTATTGTAGCAACTACTGAAAAGGATACAATTATATAGTCTTGGTTAGGTACGTACCGATTGTCACCACCATTTCAATAGGCACGTTCAATTTTTAACTCGATAGAAACTTTCTATTTGCCATATACCTATTGTTATTTTTGGTGCCAAGTGGGTTTTTACTTTATATCAAACTAGCTGCCTACGTCTTTCAGGAAATTCCATTCTCGGGAGAAAGAATTATTGAACGGATGAATGATTGACAATACCTCTTCATAATATTATTTGTATAGATTATAATATTAGTATAGACTAACTGCCCGCGTATTACAAAGAACACAGACAAATCCGTGGTATAAAATATAGCATATGTATGTCCGTCCAAGGTCTATTCTATATACTGGTGAAATAATTTTTGAAATCGGATGAGTGGTTCCGGAGACTACCCATTACACACAAACAAACAAACTAAAAAACCTATGAAAACTTAATTCTAGTGTTAGTAGGTACCTGAAATATAAACATTAAAACATTATTTAGCATAAACTATTGAGTTATATTAGCATAAACTAAGAGCAGACATCACCTAGCATAAGTTTGCTCATGTCACCATACACTCATGAGCGTATGTTGGTTTAGTCTGTGGCGAGCACTGATGGCGGTCGTTTCGAGTGTGTAGGTAGTTGGACTTAAAACTTTTAAAAATGCCTTTTCGTGCATTGCGCTATTGCACCAACAACAAATCACTTTCCATAGGTAAATTCAGGGTTTTTTTTAATAACATTAATTTTCAGGGTTCCGTACTCAAAGAGTAAAACGGGACCCTATTACTAAGACTTCGCTGTCCGTCCGTCCGTCCGTCTGTCACCAAGCTGTATCTCAAGAACCGTGATAGCTAGAGAGTTGAAATTTTCACAGATGATGTATTTCTGTTGCCGCTATAACAACAAATACTAAAAACAAAATTAAATATTTTTAAGGGGGGCTCCCATACAACAAACGTGATTTTTTTGCCGTTTTTATAGATAATGGTACGGAACCCTTCGTGCGCGAGTCCAACACGCACTTGGCCGGTTTTTCTGTAAATTATATGATAGGTACGCCGCGCGCCATAAAAGCGGCCATTATTTCAAAGGTTTAAAAATGTAGGAGTGACTATTTTGCCGTATTAGTGGAACATTAAACTTAATAGACTGACTATTTGAAGCTATATCACTTTTTGCGCCAAAATAGCAGTAACCATTTACTTTATACATAACATGTATTTAATAGTTTTTATAAATAATTGATATCGTTTAGTTGCTAATTAGATCTTGAGTTTAGTTTAAATCCTAGGCCAATTCTCTTATATAAATACTTAATGTATGCGACGCGAGTATGGTCTCCGAATATGAACCCATTACCAATATTTAGGAGAATAATATACATTAGCAATCTACATCTGAGGATCCCGTGGGACATTTTAAATGTGTAATTTGAAAAAATGATCGTAGTTTAGTTTTTTTTGTCTAGCTGCGATTTTTATCAGAATCGATATCTAAGGGTCCGCATGAACCTTAAATATGACTTTGTCATCACATCTGACACAAATTGCATCAATAACACAGTGCACCCTCGGGAACTATAAATATATCCAGTGTAAAAAAAATACAAATATTTACCAAATGTCAGTGATTAAATCAATAAGTAGTTTTTTTTATAATGATGATGATGAAGATGATCATCATCATAAAAAAGTCCTTTTTAAGGTCCTTGCGGATCCTCAGACATCCATTCTGATTTTTATATGAGTGTATTAAATCACGGCTACCTATATATATCTGACTCCTAACTCGGAAAATTGTCACATCTACTGCACGTTCACATACTCTTTGATTTTCCACGAAAAATGTTCTGGGTTGCCAGTACTACGTAGTAATAGTAAGTCAATGGCATTAACAATGAATACCGTTCCAGCGGCGCTACCACGAACTTCGAATCTCGAACTTCGTATATCTCCGTCTCTGTCGCTCGAGTACCATAAACCATAAGTGCGATAGAGACTGATTATACACGAAGCTAGTTCATGGTAGCGCCGCAGTGCTTCTGGATACGGCCTCCAAATCTGTCAACAATGTTACTCAGAAGAATGTTTGGGCTGCCCCGAATTCTGCTCACCACGGATGCTATGCTACCCTTTTGCATGGCATTTTATTGCATGGCGGCAAAAATATTACGAAATCATGACCATGATGGGCACCGGTGCTGACAGCGGTCAATAAAATATCTTTGAGTTTGAAACAGAATTTCAACGTACTTAAATTTAAATACGAATTTTGTCTCATACAAAGTTATACACGAATTACACGTTATTAAAAATAATTTTAATTGTTATTATGTTACCGATATGCCAAACGGATTATATTATATTTTTCATATTGTACGTATTTAAAAACATATTTTATAGGCTCTATGCCGGTTACACGACCAGTTGCAATTAGCGACCACCTTGAAGGACAAGGTTTCTTTAAAAACATAACATTTCACCAGATTGTAAACAAAACGTGAGCCGTAAGCATTTTTTTAGGTATGGTCTGGCCAGGGAAAGATGAGCCTAGAAAAGAGCAGCAAATTAAAAAAAAACAGCGTGTTGCAATACCTTTTATAATGCGATAAAATAATAATGATACTTGAACAATTATTATTTTTTCATCATACTTGCTCGTAAAGGATGTATTATAGGCAAGTTTATAGGGCAGCTATACCTGATTTACCTCCCGCGGGTGTTATGGATTTATAACTCCCTAGAGAGTTATGAGCTTGTGTGTGATCTGATTGGTTAAAAACAAATCAAACAAATTGGTTGGCAAATCTAGTTGGCCGCGCGTCAAAGAATTCTTCTCTGTGATTGGTTGAATAAAATCTAGCAGGCCATGCGGCGCCACGCCCCCTCGCCCTTCTCGAATCTGTAAGTGAAGTTGTCAATCTCGACAATTTTTGAGTGGTGCGGTTGTAGGAAGATTAGATTTTTCTGTCTTTTGTAGTTATTTATTTCCTCGCAAATGTGATGAAAAACATTGTGTGTATCACGGGCATTAAGGGGATTACAAACTCGACTCATTAAAAGCCCTCCGCCTTTGGCGTCGGGCTTCTAATAGACTCTAGTTAGTAATCCCCTTCTTACGGCCCTTAATGCACAATGTACTATTCTTCAATTCACACAATGCAACTGATCAAGCGGAAGAATGTAAAGTAAATGAAATAAAACTCTTTAACTTCATTCTACTTTATTTTTAAAAATATTAATCTAAACCACTCTCCATAATTTAAATTTTGATGAGACATTAATTAATAATGACATTCATCAATGTGAGTAATAATATTAATAAGAGATTAGCAGTATTAACCCTTTAATTTTCTTACAACGCAAAAACAGTCCAATTTATTATGGAACAGTTACTTCTTTAGTTACCATATCAAGTATCAAGATTAGGACATTAGGTATACTAATTTAAGATGTTTGACACATTTGAAAATAATATTGCTATATAAAAAAGGCTCCTTCCCTGGCCAGACTCTAGCTCGGTTCACTAATGTATAACCAAAAAATTTTTAGCAAATTATCGTTTGACAAAAAACGCTTCGTCAAATAATCACTTGGCAAATTTGTTTTTGCGCAAAAGTTTCATTTTACAAACGTTTACTTGACAAACACTCAATAAGTACAGTCGCCACATACATCGGAGCAAACAAGCACGTCACAAACATCGGAACACACCTCTATTTTCAAGGCATTAGGGTGCATGTGCCGATATTTTTGAACACCTATAGTGTACCTATGTATGTGATGGCGACTGTACATAACATCAAATGTATTCAATAATCACATAACCTAGTTTCCTAGCAGTAAGTAGTTTGTTTCTGTTGAAGTAAAATTACTTGCCTACCGACTGTATCAAAAGTAGAATATGTAATAGTTGAGAATTTGACACATTTTAGCAACTGTTCCTTTTAACAAAAGAAACATGTCAAATAATACATTAATGCAAACATTTTTAGACCTATTGTAGTTTTTACAGATAACTTAGTTGCTAAAATTGAATTTGTCCTAACGATAGTTTATAAAATGTAAATTTGCCTGATGATTATTTGGTAAAGTCAGTAATTTGTAGAAAGTTGAGTTATAAAAAAAATTGTCAAAACAAAATTTTGCTAATCGTTGGTTGTTAAGTGTAAATTTGCGCAATGTTTTTTGGTGAAACGACAGGACACCCTCTAGCTCATTAATAGAAATAAAAATAAAAATACTTTTAGTTAGGTACCAATTGTGTTTTGTGTTGCTAGTAACGCTGCTTGCATGGCGTATTTTTTGTGCAATAATGATTAATTAAATAATTTCAAAATCAGCCCTCAATAGATTGAGTTATCCCCTTAAAAAAAATATTCCTTTATTCACAAAAAAGTCGAATTAAGAAGCTACTCTATTTTGGATTTTTTTTTGTGTCAGCCAAAGATTAAATAACGAAACAAAGACGGATTTCTCCCTTGCCACTTTGTTCTTGAAGATTATATTTTTGGAAAGGCGTAAATAACGATTATTAACAAACAGTGGGCGGATCAACGGTCGAGTTACAAATCTCTCATTTCAAGAAAATAACAAGTAGGTAAATAAAAGATACCAGCTTTCGTTAACGTATTAGTTTAGGCCTCTTCCCGCGAGACCACGGTCACATACGCTATAATCCTCCATGACCTTAGAATTTCTTCGCAGATGTTGTCATGACGTTTTCATACCTAATTGGTAAGGGGCAGCACCTATGCGAATCCGTAATATATTGATATTTATTTAGGTACTTAACAACATTAGAAGCCCTAATTAATGACTCGCATCGCTTTTAACGACGACCGCATCAGCCTCAAACGCATTATGAGGTCAGAGGAGCGCTCTTGTTTATAAAGCCGACAAACGACCACATTGTCTGTTCAGGGCTGTTATTCTTGACGCGCTCATGCGCCTCACTCCACCCGTCACGCCTAACGAAACGAGAGCTCTACCTTTGCTTAGTTACTAAGAATCGCGGTGTCAAGATATATTTGTGGGTGAGCGTTGAGGTGAGCTTAAAACAAGTTACAGAATAGCGGAGCTGGACCTTCGTTACGCCTGGGCTGGTATTCTACAACTCGCCTGAGGCAAATAAGGCTAAGTCTCACGCATCGCTTTTAACGACGACCGCATCAGCCTCAAACGCATTATGAGGTCAGAGGAGCGCTCTTGTTTATAAAGCCGACAAACGACCACATTGTCTGTTCAGGGCTGTTATTCTTGACGCGCTCATGCGCCTCACTCCACCCGTCACGCCTAACGAAACGAGAGCTCTACCTTTGCTTAGTTACTAAGAATCGCGGTGTCAAGATATATTTGTGGGTGAGCGTTGAGGTGAGCTTAAAACAAGTTACAGAATAGCGGAGCTGGACCTTCGTTACGCCTGGGCTGGTATTCTACAACTCGCCTGAGGCAAATAAGGCTAAGTCTCACGCTACATGTAGTTACGCATACGCTAGGGGTGAGTGTTGAGGCGAGTCTAAACGTGTAGTAAATCGCAGAGGCGTTGTCTAGAATAGGGAACATTACTGCAATGTTCTGCCGCCAGAGGCAGCACTACCACTAATACTAAACCAGTATAGGAATATAGGGATTCACACACACATGCACAATTGTTTGTCAAATGAGTGACAAGGATGCTTGCATAGACAATAAGTACCGCAAGTGGGAACGAGATACAATGTCAACGCTGCTAGTGTCGCCACCTACGAAGAGCTTTGCGTAATGTTCCCTATTGTCAGAGACGCTAGCACGAGTCATTAAACCTTGCTTAATGTTTGCACAATGCAGTTCTTACTACCGCCTTTATTTCAACGAAATGATGATTGCTGCGAAATCCAGCATAGCATCTTTATTTTTGTAAGAAATATAAGTATAGGCACTGTAAAATATTCTCTAAAAATCAACAAAGATAACATTCTAACGATACCGATATTTGTCGGAACTACGAGATAATAATCGATAAAGTACTTCGGCCCAAGCTTTACTTTACTTACTTTTTTTTTAACTTTTTTAAAACACCATTTTATTCAATGCTGATTTCATCAATTCTTCGTCAGATTGTGTAAGTTTTTAGATTAAAAACGTCATAAAAAATTATTAGCTATCCCATTTTAGACAACTCAAGGGTCCGAAACATATTAAATCGTCTATCGTAACTTTATGAAAATTCCTCACAAACTTTTCGGCACCTGTCGCAAAATTATAATAAACTTTTTAGTGCCATTTAACATTAATTACAAAAACTAATACTTGAATGAGTGTAATTAACTTACACTCATTTGTTCGATTGTCAAATTAGTAATATGTTACTAGTTACAGTAGTTAGTGCTGTGGAATGGGATTTTACTTTGATTCGAGGGCGACTTGGATCAAATCGGGTTTACATTCTCCGTTCATCGTATTCACTCAAAAAATTAGATCCATCACTCTCACTCCATGCTGCAATATTTGATCTCGCGGTATTTGTGGACTTCATATTATAGTGCATGCATTTTCAATTTCCGGACATTACTGTTGGAAGATTACTCCAGGCAAAATACGTTTTCGAATAACATTAATTTATAATATCGTATTACTGTCTAGTATTTCATTTGTAAACGTTATTTTAAGATGCTTTATTCAAGTATCCTACAAACTTTCCATCCGGAAGTAATTTATTTTTTATAGATTTAAATGAAGAGATGAAATGAGAGATGAAAAACCAATTAAATAAAATGTTGTGCGTAGGTGCGTAGATGCCATTTGAAGACTTTTAAAAACATTTTAAACATTCGTTTTAAATATAATCGCTTCAGAAATGCGTCCCAAAATGGTCCTTTTTCACATACTTACACAAACATTATTAAGTTCCTGTCCAAATGTGATTAGAAATAGGTTCTATAGAAACTGACGGATCGGCGTTTTTGATTTTCATTTAGTTTCCTTGTACTTATTTGAAAAGTAGAGTATTTAACTCGGGGAACTTAAAGCCACCCATTTTAGCCTCATACTACCTATTTATTAAATCTCGGCTGAAATGGGTAGATTTCAGTCCTCGAGTAGCAATCTACTATATAGGTATCTATTAAATATATCGTCGTCTAAGTAGGTAGGTACCCTATGGAGCTAGTTAGATTTGTGGAGTATTGTAATCATCCACGAGAGGAAGCCTGTGCCCAGCCGTGGGACGTATATAGGCTGACGATGATGATGTGGTCTAATATGAATTCATTGATGGCTATGTTATGGTTTGTTACAATTATTTACAGTATGTAACTACCAAACTCAAGATGAACTCACGAAACGGTCAGTAGTTATAAACAGCTTAAAACTAGCAAGAAAGATACATTATTTTCTTATTTTATGGAAATATGCGTACCTGTACGTACCTACAATAATTGAAATTCACGGACTATTCCCATTTGTCCCCCACCAGTAAAGCGTCAGATAATCCCACAATGTAGACTGTGAAATGTGTCGTTCTCACAATACAGATGGATGGCATTTTGGTGGTAATTATATGGTGGTACGGTGTGCTACTCCGCCTCGTATTAGTGCGACAATACACTACCTATTGGAGAATATTGGCGGATCCGGCTATTTATCGTAGGTATTCACTCAATACACGTCCGACTCTTGTAACAAACTTTTTCTGATATCGCTATCGCTATCTCTATCATTCACGCGCGTAGGTACCTACAATAATGCGCGTACCGAAAAAGTGGGAAGGCAAAATTGAACGTGTGTTGTCGCTCTAAGGCAGGTCCAGGAAATTTAAGAGACCTTAATGCTATTTAGGGATTACGCCATTATTAACGACTAGCTGTTGCCCGCGACTTCGTCCGCGTATAACATGTTATCGTCTAAATGTTTACTTAAGGAATGAATTTAATAAAAACATTGAAATTAGTTTTGTACCTAGTCTTTTAGTAAACAGTCTAAAACCGAAGTTACAAATCTCTTACTTTCAAAATGTCTTGCTCTCTATACAAACTTAGAACCCCATTTGAACCCTCATAGTAAACAGGCTGAAACCGTAGTCATATATTTCTTACTTTAAAAATGTCTTGCTCTAAATACAAATTTCAAACCCCCTTTTAACCTTATTAGGCGATGAATTAAAAAAAACGCTGAAATAAGTTTTGTAGTATTTTAGCATGTTTGTTTTGTCTAAAACCGAAGTTATAAATCACTTACTTTAAAAATGGCTTGCTCTCCATACAAACTTTGAACGCCCTTATAATCCCCTTTAGGGGATGAATTTTTAAAAAAGCTGAAATAATTTTGGTAGTCTAAACAGGCTAAGATCGAAGTTATAAATCTCATATCTTTATTTTTTTTATTATGTAATCTTTCTGAAAAGTTTTGAGATTCTAGCTCCAAAAAATCCCCTTTACCAACATTGCATCCCTTTTTCATCCCCTTAGGGGTGGAATTTTCCAAAACGCTAAAAATACTTTATTTGTATCCTAATAAGTAATCTTTCTCAAAACTTTTAAGCTTCTATCTCAAAAAGGAGTTTCCCTCATACAAACTTTGCAACCATTTTTAACCCAGAATGAGAAGGGGGCAGAATTTTCCTAAACGTTGAAAGTACTTTATTTGTATTCTAATCAGTTCAATTCAGTTGTTTTATTAGTAAATATCAATTTACAGCTCATAATGGATTTGCAATAAATACAGAACGACTTATTTACATACTAAAGTATACATTTGTAAATTTGGACAGAAAAATACATAAAATATGCAGGAGCAATACCTAGGTACAATTAATAATAACATTTATGATGATGGTCAATCAGTCAAATTATCTTACCTCTAAAAACTCATCTACACTGTAACATGCTGCGCTGCATCTATAAGAGTTGATTTGAGCTTTTTTGTAAATATCATTATGTCACTTTCAGATGATATTATGTGGATCGGAACCATATTATAAATTTTGGGGCCAATGATACTGAGCGACTTTCGGCACTTGGCTAGTCGCCGCATAGGAGCGAGCAGCAATGGCCGTCTACGTCTAATAAGTAATCTTTATACAAAGTTCTAAGTCTATTTTACCTCTTTAGGGATATTATTTCCAAAAATCCCTTATCCGTTGTAGACGGAGAGCTGAGGGACCAAAACTGCAACAGTTTTATAAAGGTTGATTTGTGTAAGATTGTCCCGTAATATTTATTTATTTTTATTTAAAGCCTGATATTTTAATATTAGGTCATTAATAGGTCGAACATTAATAGCCTGCCGTCAGTCAGCCAGTTTTTGGGACAACTGGCGTGGGGGTGGTTCCGAACTCGTTAAAAAAACGCCTACGTCGCAACTGTTTTATAAAATCTGAAAATTTGTCTGTGGAAAGTAAGACAACTAACAAACTATGCGGACATATGTCAGTCTGCAGGATATTGGGACAACACGCGTCAGCAGCCCGCTAAACCCGTCAAAAAAATTGGTTGTTTTATAAAATTAAAAAAAAAATCGTGCAAGTTGTTCATAGTACCCAAAACAAGACTAACATAGTCAGCCCAAAGTTTTATGCAACAATCAGCAGTCAATAGAACGGCGCGCCGAACGCTTAATTTATATAGCGTGCTTTAACCCTTTTCCAGACCGGCAATTGTAAAATGACAATCAAATGTCAGTCTTATTCATTGACATTTATATACGCGTTTGACAGTCTGTATGTGGTCGATATAACGCCTCTGCCTGGAAAAGAGTTAATATTACAATACAATATAATGAAAAGATATTAAATAGGTAATAAAATACGATAAAAATGTAATATAGGTACAGGGTGTCCGGTAAATAATGGACAACCTTCTAACCACGAATAGGGCACCTTAGACTGGTACAGAAAATCGACTTTGAGGTTTTGTAAAAGTCCCCTGGTTTTCGAGATATTCGCACTTTACGAAGAGCGAATTGTACCAAAACAAGGTGTTTAAAAGTGAACATTTATAGCAACATCTTAATTTGTAAACTAATTTTTAGGAAGTTGGCCACTCTAGACCTCGTAAATTTTTTTTTTAATACAGTTGCTCAAAAAGTGGTACTTTTTGTGGCTGCGTAGCGTACGAGAAGCTCAATTTCTCGAACTAGTGCTTTTTACTTTTTAGTTCCAAACTATACTTTCGAAACGCAGTAATTTTATATTAGATTTTTTACTTGGAAATTATGAAATTAAAAACGCTTACGAATACTAGGAGTATTTATTTTTGATCGCGTTAGTATGAAAGTCATTTTTGAAGCTGAAAATGTACGCATCTGTAGGTAGACCGCTTAACTCATTCCTCGCTTGCGCAGCGCGCGGGTGCCCCCTGCACCCGCGCGCTGCGCAAGCGAGGAATGAGTTAAGCGGACCATGACTTTGAGGTTTTGTAAAAGTCCCCTGGTTTTCGAGATATTCGCACTTTACGAAGAGCGAATTGTACCAAAACAAGGTGTTTAAAAGTGAACATTTATAGCAACATCTTAATTTGTAAACTAATTTTTAGGAAGTTGGCCACTCTAGACCTCGTAAATTTTTTTTTTAATACAGTTGCTCAAAAAGTGGTACTTTTTGTGGCTGCGTAGCGTACGAGAAGCTCAATTTCTCGAACTAGTGCTTTTTACTTTTTAGTTCCAAACTATACTTTCGAAACGCAGTAATTTTATATTAGATTTTTTACTTGGAAATTATGAAATTAAAAACGCTTACGAATACTAGGAGTATTTATTTTTGATCGCGTTAGTATGAAAGTCATTTTTGAAGCTGAAAATGTACGCATCTGTAGGTAGACCGCTTAACTCATTCCTCGCTTGCGCAGCGCGCGGGTGCAGGGGTATGACGATAACGGGGTGCGGGCGCCGGGGTTTGCCTTCCGCACGTCGCCCGCAGCCCGTTATAGTCATACCCCTGCACCCGCGCGCCGCGCAGGCGAAGACCGAGTTAAACGGTCCACCTATAGGTACCAGGAGCGCATACGCAAGCAGAAGTTTCGATGCAGCCACTAACAGTTGAGATCGAGGTACAATAATATAAATTTATTTAAAGAATTCATTAATATATAAATGACGAATATTAATTTATTATTTTTTCGCAATTGTATTAAAAAACGTCGTTTACAACACGTGTGAAATGTCTTTTACCACTCGTACCGAGTCTTGCCACTCGCTTTCAGCTCGTGGCAAGATACCTCGGTACTAGTGGTAAAAAGACATTCTTTTCACACTAGTTGTAAAATGTACTATTTCACAATTAGCAATCAAACTTGTACAACATTTTAAAGAAAAATGTGATTTTATTAATTAAGACCTAATTAAACAGAAATCGGTCTGGCCACCATAAAACTACACGTTCATTAGCTACACTGTTAGAGAATATTTCCGAGAATTATTAACGTCCAGGCCATTAAAGTGAAATAAGGTGCAAGTGGTGCAAGTAGTGCACCTTATTTCACTTTAATGACCTGGACGTTAATAATTTAGTCTTGCATGACGCGCTGCAAAAAGTAACGTGTTATATTTTGCGGACAATCTTACACAAATCGACCTAGTCCCAAACTAAGCAAAGCTTGTACAGTCAAGGGCATAAATATATGTACGTTCCCAGAGCTTCAAATATATATGTACTATCGATTAGTCATAAATATCCATGCGACGATTCGATCTGAATTCTGTATACATGTATCGAGTCATTAATATCTGTACGCTGATACGTTCATAAATATCTGTACAATGAAAGACAATATAAAAAAAATTAAGACATAAATATATGTACACATGTTTGTCATATACTTGTGAACAAAGCAGAGGTCGATATTATATACACACTTAAATATCATATACATGTGAACAAATCAGAAGTCAAAAATATCTGTACACGGTCAAGGGTGAACGGATATATACAGTCACCAGCATAAATATATGACAGCGCTGCAAAAATATCTGATCATCAATTGAAGTCGTAATTATATATGACGAAACATCGTCGGTAAAAATATGTGATGATTTACAGCCCGCATAATAATCATTTGCCTGTAACAGCATAAATATCGGATCAGACTGAATATAAATATCCGATACTTCACAAAATCTCAGACTATAAAAGCATAACTATCGAATCACATATGGATTGCAAAAACATCTGATACGAATTGTCAGTAAAAACAATCTCAACAATCTGCAAAAATAAACTTTATTAGGTCTGACATATACGGTCGTAATTTGAACAAAGCTATTTGACGCTTCTCGAAAAGAGTAGTAACCTCTCATTAGATAGCGCTGTCTCACATTATCTAATGAGAGTTTGACAGAATTGATAATAAGTCGAAATTGCCAGATGGCCCAGATTACGTTTTTAAGCGATTAACATTACGTTTCTAAGCTCTATATTCATAAGGCATTGAATTGATTTACAGGACTAGTCCCTAATGTAATTTGGTCCCTAGAATTGTAGCAGATATATGGGTATTCGGTGGTGCAATGTATACTGGGCTTTATATAAATGCAGCTAGTAGTCTAAGAGCTTTGTGGATTCCTACCCAGTAGTAAAAATTACAAAATGGTTTGACTCGCCGTCTTTGATTATGACTTGAACCTGAAATTCGTAAAATTAAACTATACGATTTTTTTTTATAAAGTTAATTGTTTAATTAATTGCTGGTCGAGAATTTCTAGCATTAAATAAAATAAGATTGATGCTTAAAAAAACCACCTTGAACATGGTTAGATAAGCTGTGTTTTCACGAGTTTTTTTTTCGAGGCATAGATACATTTTGGAATTTAAAGTCGCTATTCTGGATAACGATATACTTACACCAGCCATATTTTATATTTTTATACCAGTTTCATATTTTTCCGTTCATGGGATTCTGAGAACATGCTTAGTTTCAAACTGGCTGATTCTTTTTTTAATTTAGAGATTTATTATACCTATAGAACCCCCTTAGGTCCCTTTTCCCTGAAAATTACACATTTTACTTCGTATGTAGGACCATTATGCTAGTTACGCGACCAGCTTCAGTTAACGACCATCTGAAGGGAAAGGTTTGATCAATTACAGGTAATAACAAATCTACAGACCCTATATTCAAACAGTCAGCTGTACGCACTTTTTTAAGTACCTAGTATACAATAGGAATCTCCTAAAAAGACCGAAAAGAATCCTTTAAGTTCTCATGTAAGTGGTCGCAAACCGGCACATGAAATAAAGTGGTCACTAACCGGCGCAATGACCCTATATTCCGTAGAATGTACCTACCCAGAACTGTTCCATCCCATTCAGTGTAACATTTGTGTACCTAAGGACGGGAAGCAAGTTATCATTCTGATTTAGGTAAATTCAATTTCAATGCGACAATGACGGCCCAGAGCCTTTTATTAGGTTCAAACTATTATTTTTCTTATATATTATAGTTTTAAGTAATTTAAGCGATCGCGCACATTGTCAAACATGATAAATAGCGTTAATTTTTAAATTCATGTTAAGTATGTACATAATAAAATAATTATATTTGGAATTAAAATTACGATAACTTTTAAAAGTGTGCTTACGTATTAATTAACATAAAACTCACCTGAGAACTTTATATAGTTCAAACTTTGACAAAACTTATCCAAAAAAAAATTCCACGAATGGTTGCAAAGTTGTATCAATACCAGCACTATATAGCACTTATTTTCACAACTTCATACATATATTACTGACTCGTGGTGTAACGGTAAGCGGGCCGAAAGTAAGCAAATGGCGTCCGCGCTTCGGCTAGCCGGTGCGAGAACTGAAGACGCCAGCCCTTCAGCGGCTCGAGGGCGCGCCGAGCCGACAAACACACCATTCCGTTACCGTTACATCACAGCATTCCACTGCCGAACAATTATCTTCAACACGTACGTTTGAAACCAGAAAAACCAAATTATTCTGGAATGTAATGAATGAAATGGTATGAGGCAACTGAGACATTCCGGAAAATATAACTAGGTTTTCCTGTTACTTTCTCACAGCAAGATATGGATGTTGTTATTTTAGCCCTAGGTTGGTAAAATACAATCATTCAGCCGCGCGTGCTTCGAGTAATTTTTAGAAGATTGGTTATTTTCTTTGTCCCGTAAATATTTGCCGCTATCAAAATAGAATCGCTTTGGTGGAACTTGGATATTTTTGCGATGTAATTATGTAGGCAGTAACCTGACTAATGGCTAAGCAAGTGGCTATATGGGATCTGTTCTTCGGTCGGACCGTTTTGAGTATAGTTCCGAAGGCCGACCCGCTCTAAACAAAAGTACGGAACTGCATGTTTCAGTATTTTTTTATATTACCTATTAGCAATTTCGAATTCGCTCTATCCGTCTTTAGAGTTCCAAGCAAAAATGGCTAAAACGGAACCCTTATACTTAGTTTCGTCATGTTCGTCTGTCTGTCCGTATGCCACACGCATTTTACTCGAAAGCTATAAGGTGTATATGAATGATATTTGTAATATAAGCGTACCTACATAGTTTGTAACCAGCTGCGTTATATATATGCGCGTAGTCAATTTATAAAAAAACATTACATTGCACTCAATAATTATTTTAAAATTCAAAATTTCCTTTGTTATCATTTTTGCTTTTATGTATATACCCACCTATGTGTAATACCTATGGATGAATGTCTGAAATAAATTGCTATTTATTTATTTATTTATTTAATACATTTAAGTGAAAGTCAAAAATGCAGGTATTTTGTCTTCAATGTCGTATACTAGTGAGAGCGCTTGAGACTTCATAAAATTTAAAGTACATTAAGTAACTAGTTACTTAATTTAGAATTTTAGATATTATTTTTGTACATTTCTTAAAAAATACTACGAATGAATCAGTAACGTTCAGTACCTAGTTTAATACAATAAACTAAATAACCAACTGATTACTAACTTAACGTAAGTTACTGTCAGACTGCTGAACTGTGGCATTTCGAGTGGTAGCTGCACGAACTACACTGACATTTGACTCAAACGTTACGCATCCCAATTGTATTTCCATGTGATGCGCGCTTTCGCTTCCACGCACGCCCACGCCACGCTAAACAACTCGCGAAGCACTTTAAAATCAAATTAAAATACGTAACGTATATCACGAATCCACCCACTGCACGGGAAGTAATGTATTTGTAGCAAGTTCTAGAATGCCGAACTTTCTCATTTTTCTTAAGGTGGTTCGATTGCCATACAAAGCGTTATTTGACATTCGCAGGCTAACGGCGTGATATTTTAAGAAACGTATGTAACAAACTTTCATCAATTGGCTTCCCATATGCGCCAAATTCCCCCTTTCCTAGAATAAACTTGTATAAACTAGATTAATTTGAGAAAAATAGTTTTCCCAAAATATCACGTCCCAAGACAATTTATGAAAGTCTGATACATAGGTAAGTTTCTTAAAATACCACGCCGTTAACCTGTGAATGTCAAATAACGTTTTGTATGGCAATCGAATTAGTATTTTACTGCGAGTCCGTGGTGCATTATCCGCAATAAGGGGGGGTTTAAATACGTATACATTATTAAATTGATAGGTACAATACTCCATAGATTTCATAGTCATAGACAATCCGCCACAGAAAACAAGCATTAGAACCTAAATCATGTACCTACACCTACATATATGACCCAGCTATTCTACGAAGAAAAATATAAATAGTTTCATAAAACTATTCATATTTCTTAGGCATGTAATTAAACCAGTTCTAATCAAACATGCGGCATGCGGCAGAAGAACATGGAATGAAACTTTCCGGGCAACATAGTTCTCTAGTATAAATAATGCTGCAAGTGTTTAGCATAGCATATTTACGACATGCTAGAGAAGAAAAACATGTTCACAGAAACCAACTAATAATAAAGTGCCTCTATTTAAATGTGCAGCGAAGTGGCGGCTTTATCGTAAGTTTTTCCGAGCTCTAGGCTAGTCACAAATATACCTTGATTCACCTCACCACTCACCCCCAAATATGCCTTAATCCCAAGACTCATAATAACTACGCGTAATCGTAGGTCAGACATATATTGGTTTGACTCAGGCAAGTTAAATAATCGTGCTGAATACCAGCTCTGGCGCAGTTTATATATACAACGATTTTCATGATTGTCCATCAGCGCCGCTGATTATCCGCGGTTTTTAAATTCTCTCCAATACCTCTGATATGTGGAAATTTAGATTTAAACATCGAACGGCTGGTAATAAAATCTTAGTTTTATTTTATTACCAGCTTTTATTTCACTTCGAACGTAAGTTTCATTCTTTCATTCAAAAATCTTGCAAGCTGAATTAGATCCATTTATAATAACAAGCTTTCATTTAACTTTGTATACATTACGCTTGTGTGGCAGTTGTCCTTCAAAATAATGGCTACCGTTTAATTTATTGTGAGTAAAATAATAGAGTCCATCGTTTTTCCACCCCAAGCTAATTGTAGGTACGACTGCAAATAAATAATCTACTTAACAATCGAATTAAGTATTTGTCAACTTCTATTGATCTCCACTTATAATAAATCTCTAAATTAAAAAAAGAATCAGCCAGTTTGAAACTAAGCTTTGTGTGGTTCGAATGTTCTCAGCATCCCATGAACGGAAAAATATGAAACATTTTATATAGGTACATTATTACTCTAGCTGCAACTTAGGATAGTTTTTATCCGACTGCGACAATTAATTAATTTTCCGAAATATACGACTTCATTTAATTTTTTATTTATTTTTATTGAAATCAAACGTTGCTTCAACTGTCAGCTATAAGAAACGTCAAATTTTCGTCAAAATGGCGGAATTGCTTTGCCTTTCACTTATTAATAATTTAAATCCAGTCTAAGATAGACCTTTACGATACACATGCCAAAAGTTAAACCATAAAAAAATATTCGATTGTGATATGAGAACTTATATGCGCAAATGTCGCATTATGGCAATTTCAAAAAATGTATTAACAAATTTGAACAATAAAATTAACACGAATTTGTTTTTTTGGATGGCAATGGCACGCGTTCTTTGCGCATTCTGCCAAAGTGCCTACGGCGCTACCACGAAAACCGAAACTCGAAGTTCGTATAACTGCATCCCTGTCACTCGAGTGTAGTTAGTGCGATAGAGATAGAGATACCCGAATATTTTCGGATTCCGAAGTTCGTGGTTATAGCTCAGAGGGCCTACCGCGAACGGCATTCGAAGTTTTCCCTCTCTGTCGCACTTAAGTACGAACTCGTAAGTATGACAGAGAGGGGAAACTTCGAATGCATTTCCCGGTAGGCCCTCTGGGATCGAAACTACACCCCGTAAGCCGCGACCGCTGCGCCATGTTTTCGTGGTTTTTAAACGTCAAACATGTTTTGCCAATCAAAACAAAACCCTATTTGTTTGCCGAACCTGACTGAAAACATGTTAGATGTTTAAAAACATGGAAAACATTGGTGCAGCGGACCCGGCTGTAGGTAGACACTAAATAAAATAATCATTATGTATTTTCTCGAAAAAAGGATAATAGAGAAAAAATCAACGCAAGAGGTTAGGTATATAAATAGGTAATCACTAAGTTCCAAAGTTTTATGTTCTGTCCCTTTTTCACCAAACGCACCTTCAAATGAAACGATTGTTTTTTACTATGACGCTCGAGGATCTTGACGTCACAGTCCCCGATCGTTTTCTCACTCTAACAAGCGACATTAAAACGGTTTTGAGATATTTGAATGGGATTTTCGTCATCTTCTATCTATCTATACCTACATATAAATGCCCTGACTGACTCACCCACTCACTCATCAACGCACAGCCGAAACTACTGGGGCTAGAGAGTTGAAATTTACACCAGAACTACCTTATACAACGTAGGCAACGGATCAGAAGAGATTTTTGGAAATTCTACCCCTAAAGGGGTCAAATGGGGGTGCAAAGTTTGTATGGGGGAAACTTTATTTTTTATAGCTAGAGACTTAAAATTTTGTATAAATATTATTTATTAGAATACGAATAAAATACTTTCAACGTTTAGGAAAATTCTGCCCCTAAGGGGGTAAACAAGGGGTGCAAATTTTGTATGGGGGAAACTTTATTATTTTAGCAAGAGACTCAATACGTTGTAGAAAGCTTACTTATTAGAATACAAATAAAGTACTGCCAGCGTTTTGGAAAATTCAGCCTCCTAGGGGGTTAAAAAGGGTTGCAAAGTTTGTATGAGCGAAACTTCTTTTTGAGATAGAAGCTTAAAAGTTTGTAGAAAGATTATCATTACAATACAAATAAAAAAACAGCGTTTTGGAAAATTCCACCCCTTAGGGTATGAAAAAGGGGTACAATGTTGGTAAAGGGGATTTTTTGAGCTAGAATCTCAAACCTTTTTAAAAAGATCGCAAGCGAGAAACCTTTGCTGAAAGATTACTTATTACAATACAAATAAAGAACTTTCAGCGTTTTGGAAAATTCCACCCCTAAGGGTGATTAAAACAGGTGAAAATTTGTATGGAGGAAACTTTTTTTTTGAGCTTGAGACTTGAAATTGTGTAGAAAGATTATTTATTAGAATACAAATATATAAGTAAATTACTTTCAGTGGTTTGAAAATTTCCACCCGCTAAGAGGGGGATAAAGAGGTGCAATGTTTGTGTAGGAAAAATTTTTTTAGGTAGAAACTTAAAACTCTGTAGAAAGATCAAGTACCTACTTATTAAAATACAAAAAAATACCTACTGCCAGCGTTTTGGAAAATTTCACCCCTTAAGTGGTTAAAAAGGGGTGCAAGGTTCGTATGGAAAACACTTTTTTTTAGCTAGAGACTAGATAGTTTGTAGAAAAAATACTTACCTATTACAATAAAAAAACCGAGTGTTTTATTTTTAATTTTTCCCTGAAAAGCGTTCAAAGTTTGTATGGAGAGCAAAAAAATTTTAAAGTATGATATTTGTAACTGCGATCTTAGCCTGTTTAGACTACAAAACTTATTTCAGCGTTTTTTTAATTCATCGCCTAAGAAGGTTAAAAGGGGGTTCGAACTTTGTATAGAGAGCAAGACATTTTTAAAGTAAGAGATTTGTAACTTCGGTTTTAGATTGTTTTCTAAAAGTCTAGGTAGAAAATTAATTTCAATGTTTTTTTTTTAATTCATTCCTTTAACAAACATTCAGACGATAACATGTTATACGCGGACGAAGTCGCGGGCAACAGCTAGTTATAAATAAAATTATAAGAATTCAATGCTCAAGAGGTCATTAAACTAAGAAAAGTGTCTTTGAAAACAGTTGAATCTGACCTTTTGCCAACGTATAGTCCTTGCGCCGTCTTCCCTTTATAAAGGTTCTCGGACTTCTTCGACCTAGCACCAGTTCTAGCTGCTGTCGTGGTCTCGAACATGCTCGCAGCTGCCTCTATGAAAAGGTATAGTTATTTGTGTCACAAGGGAGCAAAATAGTATTTTTACGGTGAGGGCGGTGTATTGAATCCTGAACGTAGCGAGGGATCCTACAATATAAACCTGAGCGTAGCGAGGGATTCTAAC
Source organism: Epinotia brunnichana (assembly GCA_963854355.1). NCBI lineage: Eukaryota > Metazoa > Arthropoda > Insecta > Lepidoptera > Tortricidae > Epinotia > Epinotia brunnichana. The sequence goes on from OY977939.1 coordinate 18,444,533, forward strand.
GTAAGATCTTGAGCGTAGTGAGGGATTCAAGTGTTGACGCCCAAGACGAAGATAATTTTGCTCCTGAGTGACACATGCAAATTTTAACACCAACTATGAGGAAACAAATATGCAAAAAAAAATAAGTTTTTTTTTATAAATAAAAAATATAATATATATATGTTTGTTTTTAATCGATTACGATGAAATTACAATCGATTATTTTATTGAAATCTGTGTTCAATTGGCACATTGCGTAAATGCTGCATGCCAATTAATAAGTAAATTAAAAAAGTAGCTTGAACAGAAAAGTTGCATTTTGCTCCCTCTTGTCGTGGATTTAGTAGCGAGATGCCAACTATCGCACAAAGTTTACTTTTATACATTTTCATACAATAGGTTGCGTAACGCCAACTTAATAAAACCTCTGTCCACGTAATCGCACCATGCCAACTTTTTTATTTTTGTCAATGTTGTATCGCAACTTGCCGTTTTTTATAAGAAATCGTTTGTGAAATAGCATGATGCCTATTTTAGTACAATCAACAACACGAGAGTTTATCATTGCATTTATTTACAAGATAGTTTATTTATCTCTTTCGTAAGTGCAAGAAGGTCATAAAATTGTTTGACGACGATTGACCAATTAATGAATAAATTAAAAAAAAAACCAACACGAGTTGGATTTTTTTTTGTATTTTTATGATATGAATTTGGTCTATCATCCGTTTACGGCTTGACGTCGATTTCTGGGACACCATGTATAGGTAAATTACTTTCAGTGGTTTGGAAAATTCCACCCGCTAAGAGGGGGATAAAGAGGTGCAATGTTTGCATGGGGGAAACTTTTTACTAAGGTAGAAACTTAAAACTCTGTAGAAAGATTAAGTACTTGCCTACTTATTAAAATACAAAAAAGTACTGCCAGAGTTTTGGAGAATTTCACCCCTTAAGGGGTTTATAAAGCGGTGCAAAAATCGTATGGGAAACACTTTTTTTAGCTAGAGTTTTAATAGGTTTTGGAAAAAATACTTGCCTATTACAATAAAAAAAACTTAGTGTTATATTTTTAATTTTTCCCTGAAAAGCGTTCAAAGTTTGTATGGAGAGCAAGAAATTTTTGAAGTATGATATTTGTAACTTTGATGTTAGCCTGTTTAGATTATAAAACTTATTTTAGCGTTTTTTGAAACTACCCCATAAAGGGGATTATAAGGATGTTCAAAGTTTGTATGGGGAGCAAGACATTTTTAAAGTAAGGGATTTGTAACTTCGGTTTTAGACTGTTTGCTAAGCTACTACAAAATTTATTTCAGCGTTTTTTTATTCATCGGCTAAGAATAAGGGTTTCGAATTTTTGGAAGTAAGAGATTTGTAACTTCGGTTTTAGACTGTTTAAGTGTTTACTAAAAGACTAGGTACAAAACTAATTTCAATGTTTTTTTTTAAATTCATTCCTTAAACATACATTTAGACGATGACATGGTAATACGCGGACGAAGTCGCGGGCAACAGCTAGTATAAAATATTTTCAAAACAATGACGTTGTGCTAATTAAAAATATCAAGGTAAGTTATATACATTACCTATATCCTATAATATGTAGCAAAGACTACAATATACATACTGAGATAGACAGGCAACTCGACCAAATTGAGAAGGCATTTAATGCTTGCGTATACAGGCGCCATCTCTTCTGCGGTAGTTACAACTTTTCTTTGAATGTACAAAACATACAAAAAGTGCGTCGGTCGTAGGGATTGAACCCCGGATCATCGACTCCAAATACCACCGTCTGTACCCCTAGGCTACTGATGCCATGTGACAATACGGCGAATTTTGAAATACCTTGACAGCCTAGCCTAGCAATCGCTAGAGCTTCAGAGAGTTCGCCAGCTATCAAGAAGGTGGCACTGTTTTCAATAAGAAACTGGATTTGCATTAAGTTCTAAGTTCGCATAGCATGATATGTAGTATTCTACTCGGTGTAAACTTGATAATTGTGATGTGTGTACTAGTCACATCCGTCAAATCCTCCAGCTTTAAGGGTCTTGTGGAGGTTACTAGATTAACTCAGGGGTACTATGAGGGATTCAAGGGTAGAATGCTCCTGAACTGCAGCAGTCGCTCAGCAGGTACCTATATACTAGGAGAACCTCCTTGGTTTTGTAGTAGGAATAGGAACAGCAATGTCTTTGCACAAAACCGGGTTATATAGGGAGAATTTATAATTACTCGTGCACAACTGTGAGTGTATCTGGTAATGTCCAAAGAAAGTTGGTTTCTTGGTACATAACCCGGTTTTGTACGAAGAATATTTTTTATAGCTAGTTAGGTTAGGTGGACTATGGCCCATAGTCATTTTTGATTTGTATATTATTCATCATTTAACCGAACCACCTAGGACACCTAGGTGAACTTAGCAGGTTGATCACAGCCGACAAGGGGTTAAAGTTTGGGGACTATACTAGTTTAATTGAGGAGCTCAAATTTATTTTACATTTAATATCATTTATTACATAATGATTACATTACAATTCAAAAATGTTTTCAAAACAAAACCGACATACGGTACAATGATTGTTGTGTTTGATTGTACATTTTGTAGGCAATACGCGAAAAGAAAATATTGGTGAAAACAAAAGTTGGCATTCTGCGACTATTTGAACTGTTTAGAAAAAAATTTGGCTAGGTGCGATTTCCGGCATAATGCGATTACATGTAGGGAGATTTTAAAATGTTGTCGCTGTGCTACCTATTACAAGTAAAAATGAAAAAGTCAACTAAGTGCGATAATAGGCATCGTGCAACTAAATCTCGTCGTGGACCCAAACTTACTTTTCTGAATGAAAGGTGTGAAAAAACATTTTCACTTCTCATGCTCGCAAAGTTCGCCTTTGTGCTGGATGTATGCTGCACAAAATGCCACTTTTATGCTCTAGTGCACAAAGTAAAATTGTTTTAAAGACTAAGATAATCGGGCCTAACAGCCACACACACAATAAAACTTCGTAGAATAAACTTGTCATTTATTTGCTTTAATAAATTTCACATCTGTGTTTTCTATTACTAAATTAATAAAACCAGACAAAATATGAGTCGATTATTGTTTTAAAACGTCTTGAACCATTAAATAAAGTGGCAGTATGAAGTACCTAGGTCTAATATCACGTGTCAAAAATGAAAAATAAAAACTTTAAAAAGTTAAGTGACAGGAATGAGCTATTATTTTATTTTATACCATTTTACATTTAACCCCTCGGCTTAACTATCCACCCTCGCCGTGTTGTACAATCTACTATTTCGGCTCGGCGACTTTATAGTTTTCTAAAGCGGTATTTATAGTGTTTACGTTAACATTACTTTTTATAATCGTTTACGCCTACGTACGTTTGCTCTTCCACACCGGTAGCGTGATTATATTAACCCATTCAAGGTCACGCATTGCTACGTGTGCTACGCCTTAGCGCGTAGCAGCGTTTTTACGCTTGTCACGTTACGTGTACTACCAAGATATTGATAGCCCACGGAACAGCTACAAAAGTACTAAGTAAAGAAGGAAAATAGAAGAATTAGGTCGGGGTTTTATTTATTATCTTTGACAGAGGTTACAATAGTATATAGGGTACGATGGCACGCAGTACAAAGTAATTTAGAAAAGGTAAAGGTTCCAGAGAATTCCAAGGGGTTCTGAGTTAGGTTGAAGGGTGTTCGAGCAGGCGGGCGCGCAACCAAGGGAGCGTGTAAATTGGTGCGCAACTAAGTGCGCGTGCAAGTGAGCGCGCAACCAGGGCCTCGTGCAGGCGGGCGCGCAATCAAGGGCGCGTGTAGGTGAGTGCGCAACCAAGGGCACAGGCAGGCGGGCGCGTGTAGGTGGGCGCGCAACCAAGCGTGCGCGCAGGCGAGCGTGCAACCAAGCGCGCGTATAGGCGGGCGCGCAACCAAGCGTGCGCGCAGGCAGGCGCGCAACCAAGCGTCCGCGCAGGCGGGCGTGCAACCTGATAAATAGGCAGCAATGAAACACACTCTTGAGGCTCAAGCAACGTATATTCGCGACTGACGCGTGACAGCTCACGTTTCTTATGCTACCCGCCTATACATACATAACACCTCACCACTTAATTAACACTTATATATACTTACTTACGCTAATCCATCTTACTACTAAGTCGGCGCTAATAATAAACCTCATAGAAAATATTCATAGTTTTGCTATGCATGTTCAAGACAGATAGACAGATATCATACTTACAGACAACATATTTAATCAAAGTCGAATTGATAACGTTTTACATTTAGTTTATCTCGCTTGGGGCGATGTTGACATAACAGAGGTGGTGTAGGAACTGGGATATGTTGTGGTGACTGACCCTTGGTAGATGTGTCACCATCGCCCCCCGGAGTATCTGTAGCTGGAACCCCAATCTGCGCCGAAGGCTCACCCCGAGCTGATGGCTCACCAGTCGTCGAGTTGGTAGATATTCTAGCTGGCTCATTTTCCTTGCTACTTATAACATCTGTTGGAGGTGCCGTTACTGTACTGCCGGCCATATCGTTCCGACTATCCGCACCTACTGAACCTGTTGTATCCCCAACTGTCGTCACAGAAATGCCTAAGGACGATCTGGACCTCCGCTTTAATTGATCGACGTGACGGTGACCCTCATTGCCAAAACTATCCCTAACTCTGTAGTTGGTAGAACCCACGCGTTCAACTACCTGACCGGGCGTCCAGTCCCCTACCCGATTTCGACGGAAATCCTTAACATAAACCTCGTCTCCCGTTCTGAAATCTCTACAGCTCCCTCCTGCAGCCTCTACCTGCGATTGCTGTTTTTGTTCCACCCTTTTCGATCTATCCGGCTTAATCACGTCAAGACGTGTCCTTAACGACCTGTTTTGTAAAAGCTTGGCGGGACTCTCTCCGGTAGTCGCGTGTTCTGTAGTCCTATACAACAACATAAACCTATCTAAGGCCGTCTACACGTCGACCCCATCGCTTAGAGCTTTTTTAATTACGCTTTTGCATAGACGGACTGCAACTTCTGCGGCGCCATTTGACGATGGGTGGTAAGGTGCTGTCAAACTTTGTTCAATGTGGTTCCAACTCAAGAAAGACTTAAACGCTTCACTGTTGAATGGTGGCCCATTGTCAGAGACAATCTGAGTAGGCAACCCAAATTGCGAGAAAAGACGTCGGAATCTGCTAATAACATCGGTAGCCGTAGTGGTTTTCATTTTAAAAATTTCTATCCACTTCGAAGTGGAGTCAACTATGACTAAAAACTTCATGCCCGCCATTGGCCCCAGGAAATCACAGTGCAGTCGAGACCAAGGCTTAATATAATACGGCCACGGACGCGGCGCGTGCGCCGGCGGCGCGGCAGCATGCGCAGCGCAAGTTGCGCACGTGCGGCATATACCCTCGATAGCTTCGTCGATGCCGGCCCACCACACATAACTACGGGCAAGACTCTTTATCTTAACTATCCCCATATGTGTTTCGTGCAACTCCTTTAATACGCGTTCTCTGCACTTTTCTGGTACTATCACCCGATGCCCCCACATGAGACAGCCTAATTCAAGGTAAATTTCAGCCCGCCTATTGAAATACGGTTGAAGTTGACGAATGTCATTGTCAACCGGCCAACCGTCCTGTGCGAAAGATACCACTCGGCTTAATATGGGATCTTTACACGTCTCCCAATAAAAATGCGTCACGAGCAAAATGTAAATAAGTCTGTTCGGGGTCTGTTTTTTTGTTGAAAGGCAACGGTAGTCGCGATAGCCCATCTGCACCATTGTTGTTAGAACGCACATACTCTATATCATAATCGTACGCTGATAAAATAACTGCCCACCTTTGCAATCTACTGGCAGCCATGGAAGGGACCCCAGCCTTCGGACCGAAAATAGAGACCAACGGCTTATGATCAGTCCGTAGTAAGAAGCGTCTGCCGTATAGGTATTGATGGTATTTTTTTACCGCAAAAATAATAGCAAGCGCTTCGCGCTGAATCTGGCTATATTGCCGCTCGGCCGAGGTCAGCACGCGGGATGCATATGCGACCGGGCGCTCCCCGCCCGCGCCCCGCGCAGGCTGTGATAACACACTTCCGAGCCCGACCGCTGACGCATCGCACGTTACAATCAGCTGATCGTCCTGATCGTAATGTTTCAATACCTCAGCGCCCGTTAGCAACGACTTAACTTCATTAAACACGTTTTTACATTCACGCGACCATTCCCATTGAGTTACCTTTTTCAATAAGTTATGCAAGGGCGATAAAAGGGTACTTAAATTCCTTACGAATCTGCCATAAAAATTTACAAGGCCAAGAAAGGATCGTAATTCGGAAACATTGTTTGGCTCCGGGATTTCCTGAATCGCCCTAACCTTTTCCGGGTCCGTCCTAATTCCACTCTTGTCTACAATATGTCCCAAATATGAAACTGAACTTGCAAGGAATACGCACTTACTTTTATTCAATTTAAGGCCATTTGCATTTAACGTATTAAATACCGCTGCTAACGATGCCAAATGTGATTTTCGGTCCTTTCCCGTTACTAATAGATCATCACAAAATATGGACACATTCGGTATATCTCTCATTAAATTAATCATAGTCCTTTGAAAGATACCGGAACTACTTGATACCCCATATACCAATCGATTGTAACGGAAAAGACCCCGGTGAGTGTTGACCACAGTGAACAGTTTTGAACTTTCGTCCAACTCAATTTGGTTGTAAGCGGACGATAAATCAATTTTAGTAAAGTGTTGACCCCCACTTAGCTCTGCAAATAAGTCCTCAACCTTTGGCAATGGGTACCTATCGACCATTAAAACGGGGTTTAGTGTGACCTTAAAATCTGCACATAGCCTTATTTTACCATTAGGCTTAACTACGGGCACCAGTGGCGTAGCCCAGTCCGAGAAGTCAACAGGTTCGATAACACCAGTCTGTAGCATGGCGTCCAATTCGGCATCCACTTGGCCGCGCAACGAGTAGGGCAGCGGGCGCGCGCGGCAGTACACGGGCACGGCGTCGGCGCGCACGCGCAACGTCGCGCGCCCGCCCGTGTACCGCCCCAGCGCCCCGTCGAACAAACTAGAATATCTGTCAACAAGCGCACACACATCCGAATCAATATCCGTGTTTTTGACCACAGACAAAGAGGGGCCTATATTTACACTGTTAGTTTGGAATATTGGTAGTTTGATAGACAACTCGGCCAGCCACTGGCGACCTAGTAACGATGTTGTCCCCCCGTCAATTACATATAAATCCAAGAACTTTTCAACATTATTGTACTTTACATTCGTACGTAAAATACCTAAGGGTCTTACGGTACTTCCATCGTAAAATCTAAGTGTAACTGTGCACGCTTGTAAGGATAAGTGCTTAAAATATCTTTTATAAGTGTCACTACTAATACACGAACACGCGCTTCCGGTGTCTACTTCCATAGGTACTTCTCTGTTATCTATGTTGATAAGAATGCTCACCGCGGGATAATTCCTTAAGGACATTTGATACATCGGCTCCTCCTCGGAGGACACGTCATCTTCTTCCTCGTCCTTAGCTGGTGACTCCGTCACAAAATGGGTAAGTTGCCCCCTACGCCGGTCCCGGCCCCCTCGCGGCCCGGCCCGTCCCCGGCCGCGGCTGCTGGAGCCTCTGGTCGCCGCCCCGGCGGTGGGCGGCCCATCGCCCGCCTGTCGTAGATGCGGGCACACTCTTCGTAAATGCCCTACAGCTCGGCATTCGCTGCACTGGTAAGTGTTAAACTTGCAGCCTCTAGCAACGTGATTGAAAACAACGTGGGTGAACCGCCGCACGCTGTACATTGGTCAGCGCCTCGCGAAGTTCCCGCGCCGGAGTCCGCCGCGGAGGGAGTCAACGCCATGTACGGTACATGGCGTTGACTCCCTCCTGCGTTTGTAGATGGCCGCCCTCGACCAACGCGGCATCCTTCTCAGCGGTTTCTAAAGACGTCGCCAAGGTCACGGCCCTAGTGTAAGTAAGTGTCTGCTCCGCAAAAAGCCTTTGCCGGATGATTTCACTAGTTATCCCGCACACCAGTTGGTCGCGCAAATTTTCCTCAAGAGCTTCCCCAAATTCACAATACCTAGATAATCGCTTGAGTTCGGCCACGTACCGCGCCACGTTCTCACCGGCCTGCTGCCGCCGCTGCCGAAATTTATACCGCTCAGCAGCCATTGTAGAAGGCCTCGGTTGTAGGTGTTCGCCCACGATATCAACCACTTCTTCAAACTTATATGCCGACACATTTTTGGGACTCGTAAGGTTTGCAATCAGTTCATATGTTTGATCACCTACTAATTAAATTAACGTTGGCAGATGTAATTCCGGCTTTATGTCGTTCGCCTTAAAGTACATTTTAAGTCGATCACAGTACGATAACCAGTTCCCGCTAATGATGTCGAATTCTTTAATTTTACTAATGGACATTGTGAACACTTAATAACACTGTTTAGTTAATATTTACGCGTATTTACCGAGTTATTTATACTTTTATCCATTCGTCGCCACTGATAAATAGGCAGCAATGAAACACACTCTTGAGGCTCAAGCAACGTATATTCGCGACTGACGCGTGACAGCTCACGTTTCTTATGCTACCCGCCTATACATACATAACACAACCAAGCGCGCGTGCAGGCGGGCGCGCAACCAGGGCTTCGTGCTGGCGGACGCGCAAACAAGGGCACGTGTAGGTGAGTGCGCAACCAAGGGCACAGGCAGGCGGGTGCGTGTAGGTGGGCGCGCAACCAAAACACGGAGAAGGATCCTTTAAAGTTGCGGGGCCAGCTGTGACCCCGCAATAGATCAATTTAGTAATCTCAAGCTGAGAGCAAAGAGTACTATATATATACTGAGATAGAGACATCAGTCGCCAGTACTGACTAGCGACATCTAGTGGTATACGATAGGACTACTCCGGATGTATACATATTTATGCGCTACTTACTGTATACATATATATGCCACTGTGTACCTGTATACTTACAGCTATTACTATACTTGTACAATTGATGAAAATTTTGGTTTTTGATGAGAGAATGGATTAAATTAGATGAAAATTAAACCTCGTAGGTTTAATTTTCATCTAACTTAACCCAATCTCACGGTAACTTATGGGGAATAGAGGGATCGTGTAGGTAAATAAAATTAAATTGTGAGTTAATTTCGTCTATTTTCTTATGCTTAATCACGTAAGAACGTACATACAAGTGACATTGTTTACGATCTATGTGCACAGTTTGCAATTTTAAATATAATCTTATTCTTAAAAAACGCGTCATTCTTGGTTGCTTTCATGTGGTGTGTTAATAGCATCTCTGTCTTTATTATATTTCTAATAACATATGCGGGTAAACTTAAAATGGGCTTTTCAATGTAGATTCTTTCTTGTAATGTTACCCAAGAATATTGCTTTATCTACTACTTGTAAGCATACTTTAAAAATATACAAGCTGGTCTAACATTAGGCAAATAGAATCTAACACATTTAGTTTTAGTAGCATCAAGTAGCAGATTGACAATGGTAAACCAACTTTGACCAGGTGCCATTAACTCTGCTATAGTCAGTTGATTTTCGGTCAACCTTTGTACAAGTTAGACTTTTTGAATTTCTAACAAACATACTTATTCCTAGATTATTAACGATGACTGACAATTTGTATATACCGGTACGTACGTTTAAGATAAAACAGCAATAGGTACAGGAAGCCAACAATGTTTTTAAACGGAAGCATAATAACTAGGTAATTAATATACACGACAGCGGGAGACAAAATACATCACTTACACGGCTATAGCAAGACGGCGCGCGAACTCTCAATTTTTCTCGCACTATCCGCCGAGTGCGACAAAAATCGAGAGCTCGCGCGCCGTCTTGTGACAGGTAGCCGTGCAGCACGGTTAGCACAAGACGGCGCGCGAACTGTGTCGCGGCGAGATAGACTGTCTGTCTCTTTCTAATTGGAACATTTAGAAATGCTTGAAATGAATAATTTAACTTTTTTTAACAGACAGCCACTGACATATATTCTTGAATCGTTTTTTTATCAAAATCTAGGTACAATAATGTTAGGTATCTTCAATGTAGGAAAAATCAATCTCCTGCTCACCGCTTTGAATGTTTTCACTAGTTTTAAATAAATCCCTCATTCATTTAAATAGACTAGAGCAATCATCGTCCTCACAATCGGACCCTGGAGAATGCCTGCCCGTTCAATTATTAAATAATAGTGAAGCAAATGCTGTCTCAAAACCGACTGGGGATGGACTAATATTCCTCCATCCATAACGATTTAATGCAATGCTTTTTAAAAAGTGTATCTCGTAAATATTCAACATACTTTTCTCCAATATGCAAAAATAGGACGTGAAGTTACTGTCTAGAGCAAATTTAAAAAGTTAAAAGTCATTACTGCACGGCTATCATGAGACGGTCGCGCCATACTCTCGAGCTCTCTCACTATCCGTCTCTTTCTAAGTGGTCTAATAAGAAAGAGACGGATAGTGCGAGAGAGCTCGAGAGTATGTCGCGGCCGTCTTGTGATAGCCGTGCTTACAGTTTTAGCGGCCAGCACGGCTCAAGACGGGATGATACTGTTAAGTACAATATCCCTTACCAATATCTTGAATTAACACAGCGATTGTCTCCTTTTTTATGCTTAGAGAACAAAATGTGTAAGCCACCGGCTGTTTATGATTTCGCAACACTCCTCTGATGATGAAGACTAAGGCATGATCACATATTTTTCGTTCCGTTGTTTTTCCGTCTGACACGAATCCCGATATTCTATCCTTACGGTGACTGTAATCAAAGTGAGGGGTAATGCTAATTTCGTCGAATAATAACGTGCACAAGACGAAGTTAGACTGACGTTCTGCCAATTGTATGGGCCCCACCAGACCAAGAATTCTAGAATTTCTAGTTTTAAATTTACAATCCAAAAATTATAAGGTACCAGGATCGCATAATGACGAAAAGTGATTACAACCTTAGACTAAAAGTATTCAACCTAAACTGCATGGTGAACGTAGTGTTTATATTCTCTTTGGTTAACATAACTTGACATAATAACGTTGTTATGACAGATTGTCAAATCAAAATAACGTAATTTTTTCTTTCAGCACAGGTTAATGTTAGTACCAAAATAGTATTAAAATACTGCTAAAACCACAGAAAAACAGGTAAGAAGATTGTGCCAAAGCGCACGTTAACATTAGCAGCGTACAGACATAATTTTCTAACTTTGCCGTTACAGAGACCTGAAAAAGCTTGTTAGCAGTCTTGTAATGTGAGAATTTTGTAAAAGTGAGCAAACATGGCACAGCACCACGACTGAGGCATGGCACGCGTATTTGCGTCCCTAAAAAGAAGGAGAAGGAGGACCACAAATCGTTCGTAAAAAGGTAAATGTTACACGCTCTGTAGCGGAAATCGCTCGTAGGTACACATTAGCCTCGACTGTCGTTCTCGCACTTGCTAGAGGAAACTAATATTTTATGTTGGATCATATAATCATGCTAGCCAGTCAAAACTACTCAGAACTACAAAACTTAAAAATCATAGAGATGTTGTATAGATTCAATATAGCACTATGATTAGCGTAGTGCACGCAGTATTGAAATACAAAGGAATTCATGTTCAGTTAAACGAATCAGTTATCTTTATCTGATATTGGCATGATTTATATACGATCACGACTCACGTGTCACAAATAATATTGCTGACAGAACTAAATTCCAACCGGCCTGTGTGAACCCTTCCGTGGGTTCAGGACCTTAGTTCAAAGAGGATGAATTAGAACCCTTTTCAATCACGTTCCATGGCCGTTTATGTAACCTGACGATGTTTTCTGAATGCAAAATAAACGGACATAGTTGATGGTGTAGGCTTCAACACCATCAACGATACGGCGATTTGTGATTAAGAGATTTCCTTTTGCAGAGTTGGTCCTTGCGACACAAAGATGGATTTAAGAAGGGGAGCCATCAAAATTTCAAATGTAAATTTGGGGAGGGAGGGGTGGCTTACTCCGAATTACCTGGTGATATTTATTAAGCTATAAGGGCAAGCTTGGTATAATTTTCGTATAAATCAAGGACGCTGAATTCATTCCTGATATTTAATTTTAACTTTTTTCAATGTAAAAAGGAAAAAAAAATAAAGAAATGAAAATTAACATTGCCTTGTTTTCTTAAAATTTCTTTATAACTTTTTTATTTAAATTTTAAGAAAAAACCAATAGACATTGGATAGCCCTATAGTTAAACATTGTAAAAATTACCCATATGATTTTTTAGTTTGAGTATTGTGCGTGTAAAAAAATAATAACTTTCCACGGAACCAAAATCACTATAAATGCATTTAGCTACGAGTATTATGGCAAGTTTGGTATCATTTACGTATAAACCAAGGATGCCAAATTTATTGCTGATATTTAATTTACATTTTTTTTAACGAAAAAAGGTAAAAACAATCGATTTTTCAGTCACTTGCCGTTTTCCGATTGAGCAGAAGTTTTGGGTGTTATTATAGTCTGGATGACAATTCAATATTGTGGTACCAACGAGCTGATCTGATGATGGAGACAGAAGTTTTTTTTTGAGTTTGGGCTCGTTAGAATCGTCTCAATGAGTGGTTGATGATGGTATACAGAAAAGTACAGTCGTCAATAAAAGCTTTTACCAAAAAAATTTTTTGACAGAAACCTATTTTCTTTTATCTCAAGTTTTTGATATAAAATGGTGTAAATATTATTCCATAAATGAATTTGTCATCTTTCGTTTATTCGAAACCGACACCAAGTTTAATGCAATAGCCTAAATACAAGCTGCTGTAAAATTAACACATTATTGATAACGGACCCCGCTCCCCCCCCCCCCCCCCCCCCCCATCTTCCTGCATCAAAAATCAAGATGGCTCCCCTTCTTAAAACGCTCTGGGGGTTCAGGGGATTCACTCTGCCAAAGGACACCGGTTAATCATCAAACGCCGTATATTGCACTTTTATACTTCGTGTGTATTACATATAAAAAGTGACATTTAGACCCACCCGACGTTCGTACAATGCGTTACGTGATCGACCAGCTTGACTACGTAGATTACTAGCTCTAAACAAAAGTCCGTGAACTTAACTGGCACATGGTAACATCTATAATTGTCGCGAAAACATGCATTTTGCCATTTCCTAACCCATTGAGGTTCACTAAGCCCGATGAAAAGGGGCAATAAAATTGCTTTGCTATTGATTATTTTACGATACTGCAACTAGCCTATGTATCGATAAGTGACAGGTATAATATATCATTACTAATACTTTGGTCAATCATAACTCTGGACTGAGTCTGACCAGCGAGTCGTGACAGTAGCATTTTTATCAAATTATTTATATGGCAACAACTTTACCTATGAAATAAACTGTCAGTTATAAGTACTTATGACGGCTCCATACATTTCGTGTTACCAGCATGCGTTTTTTTTAAATTTGCCGCCATTTTTCACTGTCACGACTCGCTGGTCAGACTCTACCTACACATTTTTTTGTTACAGAATTATTGGCAATCGGTTCAGTTTTACCACTTTTCCTTGAGTCGGATTGAAACTTATAGCACTGCGATTAAATACACCAAATTACCGCAAAGTACATTACTTTTCTTGGGTCATTATGTGTCGTTGTCAAAGTTGTTAGTTTGTATTGTTCTTTTTTTTTGACTAGGTAAGTATGTAGTAAAAAGTATCATCAGTTCGGCGGTGGTCCCCACGTTACTATTGAATGATGTTATTTTGACATTTGCATCCCGTACACTACCCGCAAACAGGCTCGACTAATTGCGCCTCAATAAAATTTATTTTGGTATACGATAAAAGCCTGATATTTTCCCTTGCTTATTCACATACGAGTCTACAGAGTCACAGGTAGCGAGCTTTGTTTATTTTTACAGCACATTTTTTTTTGTGGGTCTATTAATGTTAGACCAAATTATTTCCACGTCTCTGGGTCCCAAGTGTAAAACTATAATAAGGCAGAGCCCGGAAGGGCCTTACCAACTTTGGCAACCATGACGACGCCATTCCATCAAAATTCCTTGCCGAGGGTCTCGACGTTGCTGCACCATGGTGTGGAGCCATGGCTCCGCTCCGTTGACGCCGGTGGACGAGTCGTATGATGGAAGCACGACGTTATCTTGCCGTCGCTTCGAAGTAATAGCACCCCAGATGGCAGACAGGAAATCCGTTCAGCAGATTTGTATTCATGAAATCAAATTGATACGATTAGTGGTCGGTTAGGTAATAATCCCACTTCTGAAGTTAAATTATTAGATTAAATATAAAATGTACTCATTAAATTAAATGTAAATAACATAAAAGCCCAAAGGCGGTAGTCCTATTAATCGTAAGGGCTCAAAATCAAAACTAGGTCAGAATAGCCGCTGCGCAATTATATACACGAGGAAAGAAATTTTAAATATGCATTGGACCATTTGGTACACCACTAGGCTATTTAAGCAATTGTAAAAGAGAAACAGGTAAGGTATGATTGTACTTACGGTGAAATAGTCATTGTTAATAATATATTTACCATACCATTAATTCATGGGAATTAACGGTATGCAACTGTATAAGACAATAATGAATAAAGGCTACTGAACGACAAAGAGACGTTTATCATTTTAAAAGCATTTATTAAGATAAGGGTAGTATACTATTAGCAATAAGTAAAACTGTTCATAAAATACAAAAGGTACTATTTATTTAAAGCCACAAACAGGGTTTTGTTATAAATCATAATTTATTCTTATGCTTTGTTCTAAAATTATTAAGCCATATAAAACACACTTTTAAACTTGCATTTTACAATAAATACAACGTGCAATTACATTTAAAGTAAAATTTACAAAATAAGGAAAATAAATAGTCAGGGTACTTAACTCCGTTCGTCGCGCTGGTCACAGAACAAGTGGTCTGCTCGCCCAGGGGCAGCCCCTTTTATACCTTGTGCTGTCACTCGGTCACATCAACCAGTTCTGTTGTCTTACCTTCATTTTTAAATCGATTTATCAATAACACTTAAATACTTGAATAATTCGTAAGTGATTGTAATTTTATAAACAAAATCATTTCAAATCCAACACAAGCATCAAGCGCGCCCCATTATTATTTCTAAGATATTTAACCACATAGGAATGTAGAGGAACTCAGAAGATACTAGATACTTTCATTTTTCATTATAGGCCTTACAGTTTAGTTAGAGTAATAAGGACAAGTACCTACTGGCTGAACAGTGAACACGGCGAAACTGTAAGGATCCCTTTTTGCCTGTGGCAAGTTACGTTGACAACAAGCACAAATTAATTTAATTCACTAGAAACGAATTATTGTTTCACTCAATGACGCGCAATTAATTTATTCCGCCATTCCCGCCGACAAACCGGTCGACCAGAATTGTCGGGTGTTAATTGTGTTTGAACAAAGCTAATCCAGAAAGGGTCTCAAATTACCTAGCCTCCGAACAACAACAAACACACTCAGACATAGGTCAGAAATAGCTCATAGGATTTCTTGTTTTTTAGTTAATCATAATCACCAATGTCAACATGGTCAACCAGACACATAACCCTATAACATTTGGTAAGTAGGGAGTATACTCCCTACCTACTTACCAAAATATGTTATCGTCATCGTTTGATATGCCTTTTGTGATTAGGTAGGTAGTACCTATCAGTGACGGAGCGTCCACATAAGCCGACTCCCACCGGCTTGCCTAAAATTTATAGGCAAGCCTATAGTTATATACCCTTAGTCTCTTTCATAACTTTTTTCGTTCCGGGTTGCCCATCGAAAATTTTCACGCTCCGCCACTGCTACCTGCACCAAATAATAAGGAACATCTGCTTGATTTTGTCTTGTAAAGGTGCCATTGGGGCTATTTGCAGACTACAGTTAACTTATTTCACGGATATGAGCCAGATCCAAACATTTGTTTAGTTTACCAAATACACGATCCAATGCTGGTAAAACACAACAACAAATTACTTTCTTATGTTGATTTTTTTCTCATGTTCCCGCGCCTCATTCATGGGTGCTGTTGAAAACTAAATAATCTAAATATGTATAAGTAAGTAATTAAAATACGAGTGAGTAAATAAATATATTAGTAACCAATGGTCAATGTAAGTTTAGATGTTATTTATTACAGAAAATTTGTACCTAAATAGTTATTTTTTGTTAATTATTTGCACGTTGTTAGCTTTATATTTAAATACCATCACCTATGTTCTCAGTGAGATATGTTTAACTTAAGGAAACATCTTAATCTATGTTGAACCTACTTATATTCTACCTGTATTGTTCTTCATTTGCATTTTCTGTATTATCTCTGAATAAATAAATAGGTAAATAAATAAATAATTACTATACTATTACGATTAGGTGGGCTATCAATGTGCTTAATCGTGTCCTTTATACTCAACGTATAAAATTGGCTCTTAATAGGGCCTGGCCACATGTCATGGCATGTCATGTGTGTGTGTGTGTGTGTGTGTGTGTGTTTGTGTGTTGTGTGTGTGTTGCGGCGCCGCACCGCAGACATGTGGCCAGGCCCTTAGGTTTGCCTCGCTATTCAACCGACAACCTTATTGTGATCTGACAATTATTTATTATGGGACTGCTTATAGTGCTTATTCACAATATTCGGAGCTGACCACCACTCGTGATCCCGTTGGTATATAGCTTTCAACTCGGCCCCAACTGAAGATACTGCCTAACAAGGAAGTCTTAATTAATGACCGTGGGCGTTTTCACACCCTCCGGTTTTTAGCTTGTCCCTCGAGTTTGACTTGCTTCTCACATGCAAGCTAATGGTCATCGAAATATTTTTCGACTAATTTAATGTATCCTTAGCATGATTTGAGAATTAAGAGAAACACAAGATTAATATACAACAATCATCCTTTATTTGTTCTAAAAACCCTAATAGCAATATATACACAGTTATTACGCAATAGCCAGCTTATCCAGCTTAGAACACAATCTACACATTAGCAATCTTTATGCATCTAGACATATTAGCTGATCATTTTAATCATGAATACTTTATATATACAATAATAATTAAGAGGTAATAAATAATACTTAGTCTGAATCTAGTCCTTCCACCTTCACGGCTGCCTGGCAAGAGACCGCTCCGTGGGAGGTGTCCGGGTATTTATTAACTATGCTGGGTGACGTCACCGGCTCACCGGAAAAGCTGGATTCGTGGTGCCGTCAGTGTTGCCAGCGCCGCAAAGTGTTATCTTGCCACCCGAATAAGCTCGGCGACAACATCATGTATTATATGCTATTTTACTAAAAAATTATAATGTATAACACACATAATTATTTTTTAGGAAAATATCAAAGTGATAACGAACCCGTATGCGTGTCTATCATCTATCTGTATGATTTCACTCGTCTGTGGCGGCGGCTTATCACAATCAAAAATTGGTTTTACATTAAGGCGCTCTTATTAGACGATGTTTAGGTATTTGCGGAGGTGAGGCAGACGGAGCGGGAGACGCGCGTCCCGCGCACCCCGCTAATGGCCTTATTCTGTTTGCATCCGTATTCGGCTCGTTTTTGCGGATCATACGATCAAATGTTTTTCATCTTGAATTATTGTTTTATTTTTCAAATCCAAGTTGATTTGTATAAGATTGGCCCCAAATATTTATTATTTATATAAATCTATTATTTTGGAAAATAAGGAATAATAGGTAGTTACAGTTCTTAAGTGTATCGTATTATGATGACATCAATTAGGGACACTTACTTTCCAAAGATATGTTAGTACAGATTTCTTCATCATCAATCCTCCTAGCATTTTCCCAGTTCCTAGGTGGGTGCTTCCGTTTTCCAAATACGTAGAACTGATAAAATAATAGTACATCTTCACTTCCTAAGGGTGAACGACACCAATTATGGATTGTACTAATATATTACAGTTTTTTTAAACCGAAATAAAATCGATTATTTATAGGTAAAGTTATAGCGCCGGTTAACGCCCGCTTAAGAAACCATCAAAAATAATAAACAAATAGCTATGTTCATCTATGTATCTCTTGGCAAATTATATTATTACCATAATTATTACCTATGTTACATATGTATGACTGACTGATCAAAAACTGGATAATTAGACCACTGTTAATCAGAAGAGCATTTTATATACAGGGTGGTTATTTTAAGACCAGCAAGTTCTTCAGTACATGACTATGTCTATTAAAAAATGTAATTTGACCAAACATCATATAAAAAGAACAATTTAAATTTGTCTCTTAAGTACCTAAACGTGTTATGTCACTGCGCTCGCGTGGCGCGTGCTGCCTACCATGCTACCTTGACCAGCGGCCACACCGCGATGGACCTTGATACTTGCAACAAGCCAACAAGATTGGACTTACACTTGTTACTTGACTCTATACTGTCAATTCAAGAATTCAGTCAAGCTTTATTTAAGAAACCAACAAATTTTCCAACCGGAAGTAATTATATAAATTTAAATTAAGCTTTAATTGTCTTTTTTTTGTTTGATTTATATTGAATATTTTAAAGCAAATGTAAATTAACCAAGTAAAAGCCTCCTCAATCTCATGCCATTTTTCTCGGTCTTTAGCCAACTGCATCCAGCTAGGTCCGGCGACCTCAGTTATGTCATTAATCCAACGCCTTTGTCGTCTACCTTTTCTTCTTTTGCCTTTCGGCTCTGACCATTTTGTTGCTTCCAGTGCCCATCTTTTCTCCTTAAATCTGGCGATATATGGCTTTTACCCGAATGGGGTCCATATAAGAAAGAAAAAATGGCATAAATCTTTTAGATTTAGTAAATATGTACTAACACAAACAATATGGAATAAATAAAGCTTAAATAAATATATATATAAACTAGCTGTTGCCTGCGACTTCATCCACGTATAACATGTTATCGTCTAAATGTTGGTTTAAGGAAATAATGAAAAAAAACATTGAAATTAGTTTTGTACAGTCAGCATCAGATAGTTAGTAGCAGCCAAGGTAGCCAAATATATCGCAACACGTCTTTATTACTGTAGGAGTAAGGATGTGTTACGATATATTTGGCTACAGCCAAAGTAGCCAAATATAGCGTAACACATCCTTACTCCTACAGTAATAAAGACGTGTTGCGACGCTGACTGTACCTAGTATTTTATTAAACAGTCTAAAACCGAAGTTAGAACACCTCTTTTTATTTCGAAATGTCTTGCTCTCGATACAAATTTAGAATCCTCTTTGAACCCTCATAGTAAACAGTCTGAAAACCGAAGTTACAAATTTCTTACTTTAAAAATGTCTTGCTCTCTATTCAAAATTCAAACCCCCTTTTAACCTTCTTAAGCGATGAATTTGAAAAAAGCTGAAATGAGTTTTGTAGTATTTTAGAAAACAGTCTAAAACCGAAGTTACAAATCCCTTACTTTAAAAATGTCTTGCTCTCCATACAAACTTTGAACACCCTTATAATCCCCTTTAGGGGATGAATTTCAAAAAACGCTAAAATAAGTTTTGTAGTCTAAACGGGCTAAGATCGAAGTTACAAATCTCATACTGTATAATTTTCTTACTTTCCATACAAACTTTGAACGCTTTTCAGGGAAAATTTAAAAATAAAACACTAAGTTCTTTTTATTGTAATAGGTAAGTATTTTTCTACAAAATGTCAAGCCTCTAGCTAAACAAAGTGTTTCCCATACGAACCTTGCACCGCTTTTTAACCCCTTAAGGGGTGAAATTTTCCAAAACGCTGGTAGTACTTTTTTGTATTTTAATAAGTAGGTACTTAATCTTTCTACAGAGTTTTAAGTTTCTACCTAAAAAAAAGTTTCCCCATATAAACATTGCACCTCTTTATCCCTCTCTTAGCGAGTGGAATTTTCCAAACCACTGAAAGTAATTAATCTGTATATTTGTATTCTAATAAATAATCTTTCTACACAATTACAAGTCTCTAGCTCAAAAAAAAAGTTTCCTGCATACAAATTTTCACCCCTTAGAGGTAGAATTTTTCAAAACGCTGAAATTTTTGAAAACGCTGAGCTTACCTTGAGGCTAGTTTGATTTGTGTAAAAGTGTGCTTTACTCTTATTTATTGATTAAATACGTCGATTATTTTTCGGCAATGGCGGCGCGACAAAACCCACGGTAGCTGTGACTTGCCAGCACTACGCACATCTATATCTGCTTGTTTTAATGCGGATACTTGATTCATGGAGATTTTGAGATAAATTGACACTTAGTTTCTTATAAATATGTAAATATTCAATTAAACGTACAAAAAAGAAACGTACCGTACAATTGGCAATGCACAAAATACTGTACGTTCTACGTTCACCGCATGCTTGGTAACGTCCAATATGCTTGACATACGATTTCTCTGAAACTATCATAAACTGATTTTTTATATTGTCTTTCCAGTATTTATAAATACATAAATATCCATAAAACAATAGCTTCAACTAAATTTCCATATTTTTTTCCTTTTCGATTTAAGGGTTAAGGGAAATATAAGTAAGTAGTATTTAAAAGATTGAAATCAACAATGTGACAATTACATCTACTATTCAAAAAGCAATGTTCCTTTCGACCAAAACGCACTTTTTTCGAGTGTATAAATTTTAATTAAATTCTATTCTTATTGCCATTTTGAGTGATTGCTGTTTTTCAACATGATTTTTGAATGGTTCGTTACCTAAATGTAAGTAAATTATGGGCTAATCAATGAGTCCATACCGACAAAAGGTATGTTCACTTAGAAAACATCACATTTATTTGCTTTAGTGGGCTTATTTTTAAAGGGGCGTGGCGGGGGAGGCTTTCTCGGTAGTTATTTAGAGAAGCAGCGGCGGCAGAGTGAGTGGGAGATGTGAACCGGCATACTTTAGTGTTTTGTGATGGGTATCATGTGCACAAACAAACAGCTGGCAAAGTTTTGCAGGTGTATAGGGGAACAGCCTGTAGTTCTTTGTACCCGACTGCCTCAGAAGGAAGTTTATGTTTTTCGAGCATCATCATCATCATATCAGCCGAAAGATGTCCACTGCTGGACATAGGCCTCCCCCAAAGAGTGCCACAATGGCCGGTCCTGCGCCACCCGCATCCAGCGGACTCCCGCGACCTTTACCAGGTCATCAGTCCACCTTGGGGGGGGGGCTACCCACGCCGCGCCTTCCGGTACGTGGTCGCCACTCGAGAACCTTTCCGCCCCAACGGCCATCGGTTCTACGTGCAATGTGCCCCACCCACTGCTACTTAAGTTTAGCGATTCGGAGGGCTATATCGGTTACCGTGGTTCTGCTGCGGATAGCCTCATTTCTGATGCGATCGCGCAGAGAAACTCCCAGCATAGCCCTCTCCATCGCCCTTTGAGTGACTTAGAGCATTCTTATGAGGCCCATAGTAAGCGACCACGTTTCCGTTCCATATGTCATCACTGGCAACACACACTGGTCAAAGACTCTCGTCTTGAGACACTGCGGAATATTGGACGAAAATATGTGCCGTAGCGTATGTATGCATGTATGTATATGACGAAGATGAGGAAGGGCCGTGGCCTGCTGCTGGTGGAGTGGCAGGATCTTTTTCCGCACTCGTTTTTAATAGAATCTACTAAACAGCAAGTAAATATACTTCAGTTCACCAACTCGTGTAGGACTTTAGACTAGGTAGTCGCTATTCGGCGCAATAGCCCTAAATGCTTTTGATATATTTCTGTATGAATAAATAAATCTATTGTTCGTACAGTCCATAATTGGCACCATTACCCCCCCCCCCCCCCCCCCCAACCATGTGCTCGTGTCCGAATCCGATTTACACCCGACTACTTACTACCTAACAGTAACTGAAGATTTTTATTGACATCTTGTCAATATGCTCCAGCTACCTATTAATACGTTTTAGGTGCGGATGTAGTAACGCTTTACTGTAGTAAATATCGCACAACTTATATTTGTTATTCTATCATTTCGAATGTGTTCTCCAGCATGTATTAGCGTTTCCTATTCCTTTATATATTTTTATTTACCGTGATAACTCGAAATAATTGCAGCAAAAAGGCGTATTTGCGTGCCAGGTAAACATTCACAGGTCCGTCGTCGGCAGTGGCCACGGGCGTACTAAAACGTATTCGCCACCGCGCATGCACGACGCGGACACCTGGTTTTTCAGCCAAATGACCAAATGTATTGAATTATCAAACATATTGAAATTCTAAGAAGCAGGTAGATAGATCTATTAAAAAGCTACCTATCACAACAAATTTCATTGTAATATTCCAAATAACTTTTGAGATATTTAGAGTTTGGTGGTAAAAAAGCACTGTTTTGAAAGGCAAAATCTATCGAGGTTTTTGTAAGCAATCGTTATTCTACGAAGCACGAACATAGCCAATGAATTGAAGATATACATATCAAAAATTTGGATCTCTAGCAATAGCACAAGTATACTAATAATCGGTTTGGAAAAGGCACTTTTTCGATGCGCAGCTGCATACAGCGCCTTAAAGGTACCTGCTACTATTTAATGAGAACTTTTTAAATATTTAGATAAGTAGTAATAAAACATGACAGTGGCAAAGGCCTATGTTTCAAGTGAAATAAAAAGATGGATGTTTCATATATCGATTTTGAACGTAACGTGTTTCGGACCGTTATTGAAATAATATCAAGATGGCGGCGAATTATTTTAATCCAACCTCGAAATCGTTTTAAGAAGCCCTTCGGATCTTCAGCTATCGATTTTGAACAAAGTACTTTTTCTGTTAAAATACTGCCTCCATCACTGATTTCACGAATATTTTCTAGATACGTTTATAATATCTATAGCACAAAAAAGAACACAATTCAAACCGCAATTTTTTTTGAAGGAGGAGGAGTGTTTTTTTTTCTAACTGCACCATTGGTGTTCGTTTACAAAAATAAAGGTTTTTTAATAATTAACGTGATAATTTTTATTTTTTTTCTGCCACACAGTTTTTACTACAATTCTTTGTACAACATCTTAATTTTAACATTTAGGTTGATTTATAAGTTTGCGTCAACTTAGAAGTTTGATTTGTATCTACCTGCTTAGCTCCAAGGCCTCCCAGGGACTGTGGACCGGAGTATTTGATTTTAATTTCAACTTTAACTTCACGCGTTCCTGAGAAAAAGGATATTGAAAGACGGTCAGAGAGACAGACCGACAGACAGACATCAAAGTGACCCTATAGGGTTTACTTTTGAGGTTGGGAACCCTAACGATACAAATCTACGTAAGTACTATAGCTAGTCAGAAGTATGTGCCTAAGTGACACGCAATTATTTTAAACACCCTACACTTAAGGTAAAACATGCTTCGGTTAGGTACAGTAAAAGCTTACATGAGCTCTAGCTAAATAGGGTTGGCACTCGGAAGTAGGTATTCCTCAAAACATTTTACTGGCAGATTTTTTCACGCTTGGCCGCTTGAGACGACAACGAATGAGACATTATTAAAGATCACCCAGTGAATGCTTTGAAATAATTTGCAGTGTGAATTAAATAGTACTTAATACTTATTTGTTTTCGGTTTCACCAATTTCGTTTGACAAAGAAAATTGTATTTTCACCGTACGAGGTACCTACAAGTTCTTCACCATTTAATTTCATAGCCAAACAATTATTCGTTCAAAAACTGCTTTATGTTGCGTGAAATATATACCTAGTCAATTTGTTTCAATATGTCAACATTTGTGAATTATACATAATCTCCACTTATAATAAATCTCTAAATTAAAAAAAGAATCTGCCAGTTTGAAACTAAGCTTTGTGTGGTACGAATGTTCTCAGCATCCCATGAACGGAACAATATGAAACATTTTTTATAGGTACATTATTATTCTAGCTGCAACTTAGGATAGTTTGTATCCGACTGCGACGATTAATTAATTTTCCGAAATATACGACTTCATTTAATTTTTCATTTATTTTTATTGAAATCAAACGTTGCTCCAACTGTCAGCTATAAGAAACGTCAAATTTTCGTCAAAATGGCGTAATTGCTTTGCCTTTTACTTATTAATAATTTAAATCCAGTCTACGATAGACCTTTACGATACACATGCCAAAAGTTAAACCATAAAAAAATATTCGATTGTGATATCTGAATCGAAACTACACCCCGTAAGCCACGTCCGCTGCGCCATGTTTTCTAGGTTTTTAAACGTCAAACATGTTTTGCCAATCAAAACAAAACCCTATTTGTTTGCCGAACCTGACGGAAAACATGTTAGATGTTTAAAAACATGGAAAACATTGGTGCAGCGGACCCGGCTGTAGGTAGACACTAAATAAAATAATCATAATGTATTTTCTCGAAAAAAGGATAATAGAGAAAAAATCAACGCAAGAGGTTATATGTATAGGTAATCACTAAGTTCCAAAGTTTTATGTTCTGTCCCTTTTCCACAAAACGTACCTTCATATGAAACGATTGTTTTTTACTATGACGCTCGAGGATATTGACGTCACAGTCCCCGATCGTTTTCTCACTCTAACAAGCGACATTAAAACGGTTTTGAGATATTTGAATGGGATTTTCGTCGTCTTCTATCTATCTATACCTACATATAAATGCCCTGACTGACTCACCCACTCACTCATCAACGCACAGCCGAAACTACTGGGGCTAGAGAGTTGAAATTTACACCAGAGACTCTAGTATAAGTTTTATCGACACAATACTTTTTCGAACGCGTTTGCGTTTAGTTTAAATTTCTATGGCAACGCGAACAGCGCCTCTGGTGGTAACTATTAGGAACCACGCGTTGCCATACAAATTGAAACTAAACGCAAACGCGATCGAAAACGTATTGTATCGATAAAACTTATACTAGAGCCTCAGAACTACCTTTTAGAACGTAGGCAACGGATAAGAAGGGATCTTTGGAAATTCTATCCCTAAAGGGGTCAAATATGGGTGCAAAGTTTGTATGGGGGAAACTTTATTTTTTGTGCTAGAGACTTAAAATTTTGTATAAATATTACTAATATTAAAATACTTTCAACGTAAAGGAAAATTCTGCCCCTAAGGGGGTAAACAAGGGGTGCAAATTTTGTATGGGGGAAACTTTATTATTTTAGCAAGAGACTCAATATGTTGTAGAAAGCTTACTTATTAGAATACAAATAAAGTACTGTCAGCGTTTTGGAAAATTCAGCCTCTTAGGGGGTTAAAAAGGGTTGCAAAGTTTGTATGAGCGAAACTTCTTTTTGAGATAAGCTTAAAAGTTTGATTACTTATTAGTATTGTAATACTAATAAGTAATCTTTCTACAAATAAAAAAACTGCGTTTTGGAAAATTCCACCCCTAATGGTATGAAAAAGGGGTACAATGTTGGTAAAGGGGTTTTTTTTGAGCTAGAATCTCAAACCTTTTCAAAAAGATTACATAATAAAATAAAATAAAATACTTTCAGCGTTTTAGAAAATGCAACGTTTGTAAATATATGTTTATAGCAAGCGACAAACCGTTGTTGAAAGATTATTTATTACAATACAAATAAAGAACTTTTAGCGTTTTGGAAAATTTCACCCCTAAGGGTGATTAAAACAGGTGAAAACTTGTATGGAGGAAACTTTTTTTTTTGAGCTAGAGACTTGAAATTGTGTAGAAAGATTATTTATTAGAATACAAATATATAGGTAAATTACTTTCAGTGGTTTGAAAATTTCTACCCGCTAAGATGGGGATAATGAGGTGCAATGTTTGTAAAGGAAAACTTTTTTTTAGGTAGAAACTTAAAACTCTGCAGAAAGATTAAGTACCTACTTATTAAAATACAAAAAATACCTACTGCCAGCGTTTTGGAAAATTTCACCCCTTAAGGGGTTAAAAAAGGGTGCAAGGTTCGTATACGAAACACTTTTTAGGGTTCCGTAGCCAAATGGCAAAAAACGGAACCCTTATAGATTCGTCATGTCCGTCCGTCTGTCTGTCTGTCTGTCTGTCCGTCCGTATGTCACAGCCACTTTTTTCCGAAACTATAAGAGCTATACTGATGGAACTTGGTAAGTAGATGTATTCTATGAACCGCATTAAGATTTTTACACAAAAATCGAAAAAAAACATTAAGTTTTAGGGGTCCCCATACTCAGAACTGAAACTCAAAAAAAGATTGTTTCATCAAATTTATACGTGTGATCTATGGATAGGTCTTCAAAAATTATATTGAGGTTTTTAATATCATTTTTTTCTAAACTGAATAGTTTGCGCGAGAGACACTTCCAAAGTGGTAAAATGTGTGCCCCCCCCCCCCCCTGTAACTTCTAAAATAAGAGAATGATAAAACTAAAAAAAATATATGATGTACATTACCATGCAAAATTCCACCGAAAATTGGTTTGAACGAGATCTAGCAAGTAGTTTTTTTTTAATACGTCATAAATCGTAAACCGCAATTTATTTCACGGAACCCTTCATATGCGAGTCCGACTCGCACTTGGCCGCTTTTTTTTTAGCTAGAGACTAGATAGTTAGTAGAAAAAATACTTACCTATTACAATAAAAAATACCGAGTGTTTTATTTTTAATTTTTCCCTGAAAAGCGTTCAAAGTTTGTATGGAGAGCAAGAAAATTTTAAAGTATGATATTTGTAAATTCGATCAAAGCCTGTTTAGATTGCAAAACTTATTTTAGAATTTTTTGAAATATATCCCCTAAAGGGGATTATAAGGATGTTCAAAGTTTGTATGGAGAGCAAGAAAATTTTAAAGTATGATATTTGTAAATTCGATCAAAGCCTGTTTAGACTGCAAAACTTATTTTAGAATTTTTTGAAATATATCCCCCAAAGGGGATTATAAGGGTGTTCAAAGTTTTAACTTCGGTTCTAGACTGTTTGCTAAAATACTACAAAACTTTTTTTTTAATTCATTGCCTAAGAAGGTTAAAAGGGGTTCGAACTTTGTATAGAGAGCAAGACATTTTTAAAGTAAGAAATTTGTAACTACGGTTTCAGACTGTTTACTATGAGGGTTCAGAGAGGGTTCTTAGTTTGTATAGAGAGCAAGAGATTTTAAAGGTAAGAGATTTGTAACTTCGGTTTTAGATTGTTTTCTAAAAGACTAGGTAGAAAATTAATTTAAATGTTTTTTTTTTATTCATATTTTTTATTAATATGTTATACGCGGACGAAGTCGCGGGCAACAGCTAGTTACATATAAATAGGTAGTACCTATTAATAAATAAGTACACCACGCCCGTGAAACGGGGTAAGCAGAGCAGATCGCATGTAGTTTAATTTGAGTACCTACCTACTACCTATCTACTTTTTCTAGAAATTGATCATCTTAGCGCCTCTTCTAGTAATTGAGAGAGAAAGTGTGATATTGTAGTGATAGGTTGGCAGCCCACGCCCACAACACACGTCAACCCCCATAGCCGACACACTCAACATAAAGCATTTGAGAAACACGAATTAAAAAATATCGTAAATTTGCCGAATAGGGGCCTTACTCCTTTAAGTGGGCGTACGACTACGTAAGTACGACTTTATACCAATCTCATCCCCATTCAGAGATAAAAATCATCGCGTGTTTTAATATAATTTACTTCTTACCTATTCAAACTTCCTACATATACGTTCACCCTTTAAAGAGTGATTAAATAACAAATATCTAAACCATTTATGATAGGTAGGATATACCTATCATAATGGAGGGTGCATATTTACCTATTGTCTCATTGAGGAACAATAGTAGATTGTACAACAAGTGCATAAAACGCACCATTTTACTCGAGACGTTTATCCATCCGAGCGAGCTTGCGAGCGAGGATAGATATAAAGTCGAGTGTAAAATGGGTTTTATGGACGAGTTGTACACTCTACTTTTCACTTCGATTGCGAGGAAATGAAACAGCAACACGTAAAATAATAAATGAGACGAAATACAAATTATAAGTTTATTTCATGAAGTTTTATTGTGTACTTTGGCTGTTGGTATCTTTGCCTTGGTCTTAGAATACGAACGAAACGAAATAAAATAAAGAGGTTGTTGTATGAAGTTAAAGATGTTCGTGTGGCTGTTGCAGCGATTGCCTTGGTCTTCGACGAAGATTTTACTTTATGCTCTAGAGCATAAAAAGCGACTTTATGTCGCCTACGCACGACATAAAGACGAACTTTTAGAGCATGAGAAGTGAAAATATATTTTCATTTCTCATGCTGTGAAAGTGGGTCATTGTTCATCTAAGTGGCGTGCTGAAACTGTCACATTTCTGCTCTAGAGCAGAAAAGTATTACAAAAAAAAATATGGTTAATCGAAGTAATATTGAAAGAAGAAGAAAGAAAGAAAGAATAGTACATTGTGATACAAGTGAGCTATGTTGATCATTACATCAGAGGCGGAATTGACACGCGAACCGCAGGTGAGTGTGATCATAGAGCCGAGGATGTAATTATCAAAGCTCACGCGTGTCATACGACGTTTTTCAACACATTTGCGAGGAAAAATCCTTTTCATAAAATGAAAATGTTACAGGCTCCTAAGTTGCTTCCTTTAGTTATTGATGACAACAGGGTTTTACTCACATACATTTGTACATCTCCAAGAATGTACAGTGGCGGTAATTCTATTTATCACTTTTCTATTCACCACGACTCAACATTTCAAGGGGATCCCATACGCCTATGACCTTCAATCTGAATCCCTTAGTTTTCTAATGTTTTTTGTAGCTTATCATATTAACAACAACAGTTTTAAGCAATATATTATCCCATATTCACTTCAAACATCACTGTCTTCGAGATATTTGGCATCAAAGTAGGACAATTTTAGACCAAAAAACAGGTTTTCTGGCCATAACTTTTGTCTTAATTAGTTTAAAATCAAAACCCTACACACGTTTATAGAGACACCAGAGACGAACTCAAATATGTAGACTTCGTATATGTTAGATCTTTCACAGCAATCTTATAATAAAGAATGTGTTTTTTTAGACAATGTTTAAAAAAATCATAAAAAAAGAACTATTCGTTTCTTTCAAAATATGGTACACAAAAATGGAGATTAAAGATTGAAGAATCGATAACCGTTTACCTTATAGTAGTAGTGTAGTGCAAAAGTATTTGTATCGATTCAAAACTAGTCAAAAATCGATGAAAACCTCGGGTAGCCGCTTAAGGGGCTACCCGAGGTTTTCTATAATATTTAACCAAACACGCATCATCAATGTTTACAAATATTTGTGAAATTACTTATAATGGCGCGCAACTATTTTTTTTTGCGTGAAGTTCGCGCAGTGCGCCCGCAGCGAGGCTTAGATGAAATCTCTAAACAGCCAATACAAAATAAAATAAATATTTTCTTATTCAATATAAATTCATGTAAAATGTTATCAAAAGTAAATAGTTTTACTAAATGATACGTTTCTATATCATATCCAACAAGAAATAATAAATGAATTCACAAGAAGGATTTAATTTGTTTAGTCGAGCAAGAATCCATTTGCCGAGAATTAAAAACAAACCTGTATAACCCGGTCAATGTAAGAATGCGCCGAGTCCATACATGGGCATTTCCAATAATTCGTGCACCCAATTAGAGTGAGTTGTTAAACAAAAATTAACTCAGTGTCCGTTTTGTAACGACAATTAAGTATTTAGTTTGTATAAAAAATTACTTTTTCTTTTCAATATATAAATCATATGCATATAGACCTTATTTAAATGCGAAAAAAGTTCAGTTTGACATCATTTGTATGCTTAACTTTCATTACAAAACCGACACTGAGTTAATTTTTATTTAACAACTCACGCTAATTGATTGCACGAATTATTGAAAATGCCCACATACACCTTGCTGCAAGGTGCCAACGTGTCTTAATCGGGATATAAACATAACCACACGAGTGTCGTAATGTTATAAAACACGCGTGTTTAATACCCAGTATTATGAGCCTAAAAGCGGCACAATAAGATGCACGTTACGAGCAAATGTGTTGAAAAATACATTTTCAACACACCTGCTCGTAAAGTAGGTCTTATTACAGCGTATTTACACTGATAATGCAGAATATTACCCATGCCGTGCCTTTTACATTACATTATCGCACTAGTGCCTTTTCATTACATATCTTTTTAAATATTAGCAAAATAATGCAGAATATTACCCATGCCGTGACTTTTACATTACATTATCGCACTAGTGCCTTTTCATTACATATCTTTTAACATTTTAATTTTTTATTTTTTTTCCTCGCAAATGTGTTGAAAAACGTCGTATGAAACACGTGAGCATTGGTCATTACACTTCTCGTCTCCATTAAGCCTTCGCCTTCGGCTCAGGCTTAAAAACCGACTCGAGTGTAATGACCAACTTAGCACACTTGTATCATAATGTACTATTATTTAACGTCACAAAATTACACAATAAAAAGAACAAGCAAAATAAAAGACTTAAATACTAGGACGTTAAATAGGTTCCCCACTCAGCATGAAGCCACAGCAAGGCACAGCAAGCTTAGGCGCTGATTTTCAGTGGGGACCTAACTTAAAAACTAACATAAGTGCCGACACAAACGCCGACAACCGGATATTGGGTAACGGCCTTAACCTATACAGGCATAGTAGGTTCGATTCATTTTTAATTTATTACATATTTATAGACCAGAATATTTGATAATCGTTTTTGATATTTAATACAAATAGAAAGCCTCCAGCTCTTCGGTCACCAGTTACATCAGCCAGACGTTTCACGATTTCCGCAAATAACTTATGCGCACTGGGACCCCACGGACCGAGGGTCTCGACGCCAAAGGGTACAAAGTTGTACTCTCTGCCGAGGCCTCTATATTTATTGCATTTCAGAAGTTCGGCGTTTTTGGGTTTAAAGAACTTTATTTCCCATACGAATTACATGAATTCACTTACATGAGAAAGTATACAAATTAAAACTAAAACTAAGCATACAGTGTTTAAAAATAAGGTAAGTAATACATATTAAAAATCAGTGTGGGCAGAAAAGTATTACAATAATTATTGCGCTAAGCGCTCGGACCATATCTCCGCGTTGCTAACTGCTACAACACGGCGATGTACGAACAGAAATACGGTGATGCGCTTAGGTTGGATGGATGCGGTATATTAGGTAAGTTGAGAGGTGTGCTCATATTGTATAGTCAGGTTTATATGTTATTATTTTTTGTAAGCCTTACATTTGATTTATTATTTAGGTTGATTTGTGTAAGATTGTCCCATAACATTTATTTATTTATTTACATTAATACTTGTAGTCTAAGTAAGTTTATCGGTATTATGTAGTTTTGTGTTCATGTTAGACAAGTCATGTTAGACAGTATTTACTAATACATCATATGATGATGAGTTTGTGTAAAATTTAACTAGTATTTATTTATTTATTCATATGTATCAGGGTATTAAGGTAAAGGTAAGGGGTTATACTTATTTTAATTATAGATACGTGGTATATATATTACGTTTTCTTTCATATTATATGTATTAATTTATACGTATTTTATTTTTATTTTTTTTATAACTAAGAACATGGAGGTATATTATTGAAAATGTAAAATTTTAGGTATTTTTTAAAACTCGCTAGAGACTTAGGTACATTATTTGATGTCTCTCGGCAGCTTATTGTATAATTTGGCACCTTCAAAACTAATGCACTTTTTGCCGTAATTGGTTCGAGGGAGATGCAAGACCAAATTATCTGCATTCCGAAGTTGCATTTTTTGTCCAAGAGTTTTCTTTTTAAAACTTATATTTGTGTGGATATTTTTATCTCCACTTATAATAAATCTCTAAATTAAAAAAAGAATCAGCCAGTTTGAAACTAAGCTTTGCGCGGTTCGAATGTTCTCAGCATCCCATGAACGGAAAAATATGAAACATTTTATATAGGTACATTATTATTCTAGCTGCAACTTAGGATAGTTTTTATCCGACTGCGACAGTTAATTAATTTTCCGAAATATACGACTTCATTTAATTTTTCATTTATTTTTATTGAAATCAAACGCTGCTCCAACTGTCAGCTATAAGAACCGTCAAATTTTCGTCAAAATGGCGGAATTGCTTTGCCTTTCACTTATTAATAATTTAAATCCCGTCTACGATACGATACGTCTTACGAGACAAATGCTAAAATGTAAACCATAAAAAAATATTCGATTCTGATATGAGAACTTATATGCGCAAATGTCGTTTTATGTCGTAATTTCAATAAATGAAATCAACAAATTTGAACAATATAATTAACACGAATTTGTTTTTTTTGAATGACAATGGCACGCGCTCGGCGCATTCAGCCAAAGTACCTGCGGCGCTACCACGAAAACCGATACTCAATGTTCATATATTTGCATCCCTGTCACTCGAGTATGGTTAGTGCGATAGAGATAGAGATACCCGAATATTTTCGAATTCCGAAGTTCGTGGTTATAGCTCAGGAATCGAAAATATGGTAAATAATCATAATGTATTTTCTCGAAAAATAATTTAACATAAATATAGTCAAATGGAGAAAAAAACAAAGCAAGAGGTTATATAGGTAATGATAAAGTTATAAGAGTCCAAAGTTTTAAGAGGGGGTATGTTCTGTCCCTTTTCCGCAAAACGCACCTTCATATGAAACGATTGTTTTTTACTATGACGCTCGAGTATATTGACGTCACAGTCCCTCATCGTTTTCTCACTCTAACAAGCGACATTAAAACGGATGTAGCTTCATAATTTTTTGAGATATTTGAATGGGAGTTTCATTATCTTCTATCTATTTATCTCCACTTATAATAAATCTCTAAATTAAAAAGAGAATCAGCCAGTTTGAAACTAAGCTTTCTGTGGTACGAATGTTCTCAGCATCCCATGGACGGAAAAATATGAAACATTTTATATAGGTACATTATTATTCCAGCTGCAACTTAGGATAGTTTTTATCCGACTGCGACAATTAATTTATTTTCCGTAATGTACGACTTCATTTAATTTTTCATTTATTATTCTTAAAGTATACCGCCGCCACATCTGTCAGCTAAAATAAACGTCAAAATCACAGACTAATAAGAAATACTACGGACAAAATGGCGGAATTTCTTTGCCTTTCTTTCGCCTATTAATAATTTTAATCCCGTCTACGATATACATTAACGAGATACATAGGTATCAAAAGCAAATATAAAATTAATCGATTTTGATATGCGAACTTATATGCGCAAATGTCGAATTAAGGCGTAATTTCCACAATTGTAACAACAAATTCGAACAATATAAACTTGGTTTTTTTGAATGGCACGCGCGCGCGCTCTTTGCGTATTCAGCCAAACAGCGAAAACCGAAACTCGAAGTTCGTATATCTGCATTCCTGTCATTTGTTAGTGCGATAGAGATAGAGATACCCGAATATTTTCGAATTCCGAAGTTCGTGGTTTAAAAGAGAATACGGATGTCGGATAGATCTAAATTAATATTTTATGTGTGAATATGGTTAAAATTATTTGGAAATACTATTGTTGTTATTGTTTTAGTATATTTGACTAGCTTTAAGTTTAATATTGTACGTCCGAAATGGGCAAGCTGTTGGACTTTATTTTACCCAAAACAACTAAATGTACACAGTTTTGACAATAAAGAAATCTTATTTTATCTTATCTTATCGAAAATAGGGATGTAGACACTAAACAAAATAATCATAATGTTGTATTATCTCGAAAAAAAACAACGCAAGAGGCTATACTCGTATAGGTAATCACTAAGTTATAAGACTTATAAGTGTATAAAGTTTGAAGAGGGGGTTTGTTGCGTCTCAGTTCCGCAAAACGCACCTTTATAATGAAACGATTGTTTTTTACTATGAAGCTCGAGGATCGTGACGTCACGGTCCCTGACATTAAAACGGTTGTAGCTTCGTAATTTTTTGAGATATTTGAATGAGTTTTTCGTTTCTTCTTTCTTTTGAAGTGAGTCTACAGCTACACCTCTATTTGGAAGACAAGCGGAAAGAACCCATACTATCCATACTAATAATCCATACTTCCATATTAATATTACTTATAAATGCGAAAGTGTGTCTGTCTGTCTGTTACCTCTTCACGCCTAAACCGCTGAACCGATTTAGATGAAATTTGGTATACAAATAGTTTGAGCTCCGGGGAAGGACAAAGGGTAGTTTTTATATCTGAGGGGCTGAAATTGGGGGTGGAAATTTGGATGGAGCTACTTAAACAGATTTAGATGAAATTTGGTATATAAATAGTTTGAGTCCCGGGGAAGGACATATAATAGGTTTTATCCCGGAAATCATCCCCTAAGGGGGTGAAAGGGGGGGGTGAAAATTTGGATGTAATCTATTTTGATGAAATTTGGTGTAGATATAGGTTAAGTCCTGGGAAAGGACATGGGATAGTTTTTACCCCGGAAATCATCCCCTAAGGGGGTGAAATCAGGGGTGAAAATTCGGATGGAACCCATTTTAATACAATTTGGTAAAGAAATAGCTTGAGTCCTGGGAAAGGACATAGGATAGTTTTAATTCCGGAAATCACTCCCTAAGGGGGTGAAATGGGGGTGAAAATTTGGATGAATCCCGTTTAGATGAAATTTGGTATAAAGGTCGTTTGAGTCCCGAAGAATGATATTAGATAGTTTTTATCCCGAAAATCATTCCCTAAGGGTATGAAATAGGGGGTGATGGTTTGGATAAAATCCATGTACCTAGATGCAATTTGATATAGAGATAATTTGAGACCCTTCAAAGGATATAGAATAGTTTTTGCCTCGGAAATCATCCCTTAAGATGGTAAGTAGAAGTTTGTTTGCATATATTTTCTAAGTATAAGTTCTACGCGGACGAAGTCACGGGCAACAGCTAGTACATAATAAATGCCTATGTCCTGACTGACTTATTCACTCACTCACTCACTCACTCATCAACGCACAGCCGAAACTACTAATCTTAGAGAGTTGATTTTTGCACAGTATGTTGCTTTTATAACGTGGGCTAGGGATAAAAAGGGATTTTTGAAAATTCTACCCCTAAGGGGGTAAAATGGGGGTGCAAAGTTTGTATGGGAGAACCTTTTTTTTTTGAGCTATAGACTTAAACTTTGTAGAAAAATTAGTTATTAGAATACAAATGAAACACTTTCAGCGTTTTGGAAAATTCCACCCCTACGGGGGTAAAATAGGGGTGCAAGGTTTGTATGGGGGAAACATTTTTTTTTAAAATAGAGACTTAAAACTTTGTAGAAAGATCAGTCATTAGAATACAAATAATGAACTTTCAGGGTTTTAGAAAATTCTACCCCTAAAGGGGTAAAATAGAGTGCAAAGTTTGTATGGGAAAAACTACTTTTTTTTAAATAGAGACTTTAAACTTTGTAGAGAAATTATTCATTAGAATACAAATAAAGTACCTAGATTCAGTGTTTTAAAAAAATCTACCCCTAAGGGGGTAAAATAGGGGTGCAAATTTTGTATGGGGGAAACTTTTTTTTTAAATAGAGACTTAAAACTTTGTAGAAAAATTAGTCATCAGAATACAAATTAAGTACTTTCAGCGTTTTAGAAAATTCTACCCCTAAAAATAGGGGGCTAAAATAGGGGTGCAAAGTTTGTATGTGGGAAACTATTTTTTTTAGCTAGAGTCCTAAAACTTTGTAGAAAGATTATTTAAATACAAGGAAAGTACTTTCAGCGTTTTGGAAAATTTCACCCCTAAGGGGGTAAAATAGGGTGCAAAGTTTGTATGGGAAAAACATATTTTTTTTTAATAGAGACTTAAAATTTTGACTAAAAATTACTTATTAGAACATGAAAAATACTACATTCGGCGTTTTACAAAAATCAATCCCTAAGGGGTTAAAAAAGGGTGCAAGGTTTGTATGGGGAACACTTTTTCTGAGCTAGACACTTAAAACTTTGTAGAAAGATTACTTATAAAAATACAAAAAAAAAGACTTTCAGCGTTTTGAAAAAATCTAAGTGCAAAGTTTTTATCAGGGAAAGTTTATGTTTTTGAGTTAGAGACTTGAAACTTTGTAGAAAGCTTACTTATTAAAATACAAAAAAAGAACACAAATCGTTTTAAAAAATTCCACCCCTAATAGGGTTAAAAAGGAGAGCAAACTTTGCATGGGCAACACTTTTTTTTGAGTTAGACTTAAAACTTTGCAAAAAGATTACTTATTAGAATACTAAAAAAGAACTTTCAGCGTTTTAGAAAACTCCATCCCTAAGGGGATCCTTAAGATCCTTAAGAAGGGTAGCCAGTGTTGTGTGGGAAAAACTTTTTTTTTTACTGGACTTAAAACTATTCAAAATGTTACTTATTAAAATTAATACTAAAGTAATTTCAGAGTTTTAGAAAATTCCACCCCTAAGGGGGTTAAGAAAGCTTTGTATGGGCAACACTTTTTTTGAGCTAGAGACTTAAAAGTTTACGAAAAAAGTTCTTTCAGCGATTAGAAAAATTCAACCTCTAAGGGGGTTTAAAAGGGGGTTCAAATTTTAAATGGCGAGCAATAAAATTTTAAAGTGTGAGTAAGAGATTTTTAACTTCGGTCTTATTCTGTACGTTAAAAGACTACAAAACTGATTTCAGAGTTTTTCCAAATTCATCCCCTAAGAGTGTTAAAATTGGTTCAAAGTTTGAGTATTTCAAGGCATTTTTAAAGTATGAGATTTTTAACTTTGGTTTTAGACTGTTTGTTCACAAACTAGAAAATGAACATCAACTTTTTTTTTAATTATCCCCTAAAAGAGGGTTCAAATTTTGTATTGAGAGAAATCATTTTCTAAGACGATAAAAAATTCTACGCGGACGAAGTCGCGGGCAACAGCTAGTTTAATATATTTCGCCGCTGCACCCGCTTTCGAAGTAGTCCGTTGGAGGTGGGACGGTGCCAGTGTGTCTACACAGGTAGCGTCCCACACAAGCATCCGTCCCAAACTCCAAGGAACCAGAGACACACCATCAGGTCTCTTGCCATCATCTCTGACAATGCCTGGCGGCTCAAGAAGAGCAGGCACATTGATGGTGGCAAGAGACCGGCGGATTATGTAATTAAGTGTCGCATGTCTTGAATAGAGCCTGCACTTTTTTGACAACAAAGTCCGTGGTGACCCAGTCCGTCCACGTCCGTGCCACAAGGGCATACGTGTGGAGTGCATACCTTCACCCCAAGCCGCAGACCAGTCGCCAGGCGAAGGGAGGTCGGATCCAGGAAGGTACCGGTATTTGGAGAGGGATGGGCATGTAGCCAGTGACCGGCCTCTCTGGCTCCAACCGCCAAAAGCCTCGCGCGATCTGGACCTGAACTGCGGCTCAGAATCGATTTGTAGGTTAAATCGCAATAAATATCGTCCCAGCTCCTTTGATATTTTGGGTTATCTGGAAAATCTGTACAGAGAGTACAACTTTCGTACAACTCGGTCCGTGGGGTCCCAGTGCGCATAAGTTATTTGCGGAAATCACGAAACGTCTGGCTGATGTAACTGGTGACCGAAGAGCTGGCGGCTTTCTTGCGCAACGCATCAGCATTGCAATTCAACGAGGAAATGCCGCCAGCATCCTCGGTACAATGCCTCGAGGGCCTTTTTTAGATTTAACGTAGTTTTAATTTAATTTAGTTTAAGTTTATGTTAATTATAATCTTGTATATATTGGCATACAAATAATGTTTAATATAATAAACATGTTTAATTATTTATGACTCGCTTTCAAGACAAAACGATAAACGTTCAGAAAAAAGTAAAAATGTTGTTTAAGACACATATTAAACTACCCGGATTTCGAGAAAAAAAAACTGACATTATGGCGTGTTGGGTGTAAACAAGTAAACTGGCGGGAAACCTAAAATAAAAAAGTGCAAATCTTTCTTTGGCAGTTCTATTAGCTGTGTTACTCGTAAATTTCGAAACTAATTTTAATAAGATGAGTTCTAGTGGTACTGAAATGGATGTAACACCTGATTATATAAGAGAAGAGGCTCAAGCGGTCGTGGAGACCCTTTTACCGACAGTATAGAAAGAACGATACATGAAATCGTATAACGATTTCATGAAGTGGCGGGGCGAAAAACGAGTAAAATCCTTATCGGAAAATGTGTTTCTTACTTATTTCAACGAATTATCAAAGAAACTCCAGCCTTCAACTCTATGGAGCATATTTTCAACGTTCTTAACGGTCATAAATACAAAACACGACATCAATATAAAAAAACTACACCAGGCGGATATCATTTTTGAAGAGGCAGTCGGATGGTTTTAAATGCAATAAGTCGAAGGTTTTTACTGCACAAGAAGTTGAAACCTTCTTGAATCAAGCCCCTGGTGAAATATATTTGGCCACAAAGGTATGGAAAATCATTACAACTATTATTAAATTTAACTGAACGTACACTTAACGTAATCTCATCGAGTTTAGGCTCGTTAATATTATAATCGTCTTGGTATGAACTACACAGTCTGTGTAAAAGCTTCTAGGTATCCACAATTAAAATTAAGACAGAAATTTCTTAGTGTAGGTGTTGTTTAAAAAAGTATGCAATGCTAACAATGTGTGATAATAAAATTATTATTTTGCAGGTGGCACTAATTTTGGGCATAAGCGGCGCATGTAGGAGCATTGAACTCATGAATCTCACTATGGAAAACATAGAAAAACACGGCCAATTACAGTTAGTTAAAATTGCCAAATACCAAAACGAAAATTGACAGAACATTTGTGGTGCGGGAACAATTCGGCCAAATTGTGCAAAAATATCAAGACCTTCGTCCCGGTAATTTGCCAACTAACCGTTTCTTTATCAACTACCAACGAGGCAGATGTTTGAAACAAGTTATCGGGAGAAACAAAATTTCTAGCATGCCTAAGGAAATTGCAGCGTATCTAAACTTGCCAAATCCGGATCTATATACTGGCCATTGCTTTCGGCGAACATCTGCTACGCTTTTAGCCGATTCAGGCGCCGACTTGACTATGCTCAACGACACGGATGATGG
Source organism: Epinotia brunnichana (assembly GCA_963854355.1). Lineage (NCBI taxonomy): Eukaryota > Metazoa > Arthropoda > Insecta > Lepidoptera > Tortricidae > Epinotia > Epinotia brunnichana. Next base: position 18,483,594 of record OY977939.1, read on the forward strand.
AAGTCGAGCACAGTGGCTGAAGGCTATATAGAAGACTCCGTAGCAAACAAGTCCAAGATATGCAATAAAATAACTGAGGCTATAAATTTGCGCTCAACTTCACCTCAGCCATGGTCTTCAACATATAATTGTTCAATTCACCCCATAGGTCTAAGAACGAAAGAATGCCTTCTCCAATATTTACAGCCCTGCCTATAAATAATACTCAAATATCACAACAATAATCTCCACTTATAATAAATCTCTAAATTAAAAAAAGAATCAGCCAGTTTGAAACTAAGCTTTGCGCGGTTCGAATGTTCTCAGCATCCCATGAACGGAAAAATATGAAACATTTTATATAGGTACATTATTATTCTAGCTGCAACTTAGGATAGTTTTTATCCGACTGCGACAGTTAATTAATTTTCCGAAATATACGACTTCATTTAATTTTTCATTTATTTTTATTGAAATCAAACGCTGCTCCAACTGTCAGCTATAAGAACCGTCAAATTTTCGTCAAAATGGCGGAATTGCTTTGCCTTTCACTTATTAATAATTTAAATCCCGTCTACGATAGACCTTTACGAGACAAATGCTAAAATATAAACCATAAAAAAATATTCGATTCTGATATGAGAACTTATATGCGCAAATGTCGTTTTATGTCGTAATTTCAATAAATGAAATCAACAAATTTGAACAATATAATTAACACGAATTTGTTTTTTTTGAATGACAATGGCACGCGCTCGGCGCATTCAGCCAAAGTACCTGCGGCGCTACCACGAAAACCGATACTCAATGTTCATATATTTGCATCCCTGTCACTCGAGTATGGTTAGTGCGATAGAGATAGAGATACCCGAATATTTTCGAATTCCGAAGTCCGTGGTTATAGCTCAGGAATCGAAAATATGGTAAATAATCATAATGTATTTTCTCGAAAAAGAATTTAAAATAAATATAGTCAAATGGAGAAAAAAACAAAGCAAGAGGTTATATAGGTAATGATTAAGTTATAAGAGTCCAAAGTTTTAAGAGGGGGTATGTTCGGTCCCTTTTCCGCAAAACGCACATTCATATGAAACGATTGTTTTTTACTATGACGCTCGAGTAGGTATATTGACATCACAGTCCCTCATCGTTTTCTCACTCTAACAAGCGACATTAAAACGGATGTAGCTTCATAATTTTTTGAGATATTTGAATGGGAGTTTCATTATCTTCTATCTATTTATACATAATAAATGCCTATGTCCTGACTGACTTATTCAGTCAATCACTCACTCACTCACTCATCAACGCACAGCCGAAACTACTAATCTTAGAGAGTTGATTTTTGCACAGTATGTTGCTTTTATAACGTGGGCTAGGGATAAAAAGGGATTTTTGAAAATTCTACCCCTAAGGGGGTAAAATGGGGGTGCAAAGTTTGTATGGGAGAACCTTTTTTTTTTGAGCTATAGACTTAAACTTTGTAGAAAAATTAGTTATTAGAATACAAATGAAACACTTTCAGCGTTTTGGAAAATTTCACCCCTACGGGGGTAAAATAGGGGTGCAAGGTTTGTATGGGGGAAACATTTTTTTTTAAATAGAGACTTAAAACTTTGTAGAAAGATCAGTCATTAGAATACAAATAAAGAACTTTCAGGGTTTTAGAAAATTCTACCCCTAAAGGGGTAAAATAGAGTGCAAAGTTTGTATGGGAAAAACTACTTTTTTTTTAAATAGAGACTTAAAACTTTGTAGAAAAATTATTCATTAGAATACAAATAAAGTACCTAGATTCAGTGTTTTAAAAAAATCTACCCCTAAGGGGGTTAAATAGGGGTGCAAATTTTGTATGGGGGATAAAATATTTTTTTTAAATAGAGACTTAAAACTTTGTAGAAAGATTAGTCATCAGAATACAAATTAAGTACTTTCAGCGTTTTAGAAAATTCTACCCCTAAAAATAGGGGGCTAAAATAGGGGTGCAAAGTTTGTATGTGGGAAACTATTTTTTTTAGCTAGAGTCCTAAAACTTTGTAGAAAGATTATTTAAATACAAAGAAAGTACTTTCAGCGTTTTGGAAAATTTCACCCCTAAGGGGGTAAAATAGGGTGCAAAGTTTGTATGGGAAAAACATATTTTTTTTTAATAGAGACTTAAAATTTTGACGAAAAATTACTTATTAGAACATGAAAAATACTACATTCGGCGTTTTACAAAAATCATTCCCTAAGGGGGTTAAAAAAGGGTGCAAGGTTTGTATGGGGAACACTTTTTCTGAGCTAGACACTTAAAACTTTGTAGAAAGATTACTTATAAAAATACAAAAAAAAAGACTTTCAGCGTTTTGAAAAAATCTATTCCTAAGGGGGATAAAAAGGGGTGCAAAGTTTTTATCAGGGAAAGTTTATGTTTTTGAGTTAGAGACTTGAAACTTTGTAGAAAGATTACTTATTAAAATACAAAAAAAGAACACAAATCGTTTTAGAAAATTCCACCCCTAATAGGGTTAAAAAGGAGAGCAAGCTTTGCATGGGCAACACTTTTTTTTGAGTTAGACTTAAAACTTTGCAAAAAGATTACTTATTAGAATACTAAAAAAGAACTTTCAGCGTTTTAGAAAACTCCATCCCTAAGGGGATCCTTAAGATCCTTAAGAAGGGTAACCAGTGTTGTGTGGGAAAAACTTTTTTTTTTACTAGACTTAAAACTATTCAAAATGTTACTTATTAAAATTAATAATAAAGTACTTTCAGAGTTTTAGAAAATTCCACCCCTAAGGGGGTTAAGAAAGCTTTGTATGGGCAACACTTTTTTTGAGCTAGAGACTTAAAAGTTTACGAAAAAAGTTCTTTCAGCGATTAGAAAAATTCAACCTCTAAGGGGGTTTAAAAGGGGGTTCAAATTTTAAATGGCGAGCAATAAAATTTTAAAGTGTGAGTAAGAGATTTTTAACTTCGGTCTTATTCTGTACGTTAAAAGACTACAAAACTGATTTCAGAGTTTTTCCAAATTCATCCCCTAAGAGTGGTAAAATTGGTTCAAAGTTTGAGTATTTCAAGGCATTTTTAAAGTATGAGATTTTTAACTTTGGTTTTAGACAAACAGACTTTCACAAACTATAAAATGAACATCAACTTTTTTTTTTTAATTATCCCCTAAAAGAGGGTTCAAATTTTGTATTGAGAGAAATCATTTTCTAAGACGATAAAAAGTTTTACGCTGACGAAGTCGCGGGCAACAGCTAGTCGAATATAAATATCCCGGGAAAGAATGTTTCTCTGACGTTCAATAATTGTACGAAGTTTCTATTAATTTTTCATCACACTTGCTCATAAATGGTGTTATTCCTTGCCTGTATACAGAAGGACAATGGCCTAAATTGTCCCCGCGGGAAATAATGACACATGGGAGTTATGAGCTTGTGTGTGATCTGATTGGTTAAGCAAATCTGGACGGCCGCTAGCGACAAGAATTCTGTTCTGTGATTAGTTGAAAATATAATCAAGCAGGCTCTGTGATTGTTTGAAATATTGAAGATACGCCCTCCACTCGCACTGATCTGGAAGTGAAGTTATCCTGATAGACTCTCGTTTGCTATATTTCTCATACGCCCCTTGTTAAACAATGTACTATTAAGTATGTTTACTATACCGTCTATACCTGGCTTGTGTTTAAATACTTTCCTCATATTCGAAATGAAAAGTAGAGTGTTTAACTCGGGTGAAAGCACCCATTTCTGCCTCGAACTATTGGCGTCTCGAAATTTCTCGTCAGAAATGGGTACCTTTCAGCCCTTGGTTAACAATCTACTATTGTCTCCATTCAGCCGTTCATTGCACGTTTCGGTCATTTATTACTGAGATAGTAGTCACAACGTTAACGATAACTCACCCCAGCGGCGGCGCTACCACGAACTTCGAATCTCGAACTTTGCAGTATTTCTCCGTCTCTGTCGCTCGAGTACCATAACCATAAGTGCGATAGAGACTAGAGTTGGGCATTCAAAAATAAAATCATGAATAGAATAAGAATAACGCGTGAATAAAATCACGTTAATTTTATCCCCGTCAAAGTTATTCCAAATAAGTTTCGTCGGGAATAATTCTTGGGAATAAGAATTGAATGAAGATAACTTATTCTTATTCAAATAAAACTAATCCTGATTTTTTTATTTTAAATAATATTCCTTGAATACCAATGTAGTTCGGTTCGGATTAGGATACTCGGGGCCCTTGGGGGTAAACACAGCGCATTTGGTATCGGTATAGAATAGAGGCACTCGGTTGATGTATAGAACATAACACTTGGTGACGATGGTCTGATGATGGAGTCAGGAGGTGGATAGTGGAACTCCTCAACGGCTACTTGTATACCCTCGAGTGTGGGCTCATTTGGTTTGTTTTGACGAGTTCTATTCATAACACTTGGTGACGATGGTCTGATGATGGAGTCAGGAGGTGGATAGTGGAACTCCTCAATGGCAACTTGTATACCCCTCGAGATTGGGTTCGTTTGGCTTGTTTTGTCGAGTTCTATACATAACACTTGGTGAAGATGGTCTGATGATGGAGTAAGGAGGTGAATAGTGGAACTCCTCAACGGCTACTTGTATATCCTCGAGTGTGGGCTCAATTGGTTTGTTTTGATGAGTTCTTTACATTATACTTGGTGACGATGGTCTGATGATGGAGTCAGGAGGTGGATAGTGGGACTCCTCAACGGCTACTTGTATACCCCTCGAGTTAGGGTTCATTTGGTTTGTTTTGACGAGTTCTATACATTATACCAGCCGAGTCGGATTCAACGATTGACCTCTTTTGCGAAGTTGGACCTACCTAACTGCCCGATTACTATGGTTATAACGAACCTCGGAGTCAAGTTATGCTAGAAATATAGTGAGGTAAGTCTTGGCAGGTTGTGAATCGCATAGCAGTAGGCAATGCACTCGACTGACCGCCGCGCCGGGCTAGCATCGGGCATATCAAGGTCATTATCTATGCTATACTATAGGTGCCTTACCCAGGTAAGGTATAGTACCGTGGGCGTTAATAACCCGAAATATTTTAACCACGCATTCCTTAGGTCATTAAAAAATGTTATTTGAACCCCAGTCAAATCCTGCTTAGTTTTGAAGATATTACCATTTTCATGTAAACTATTTATTGTGATTAGTAAAGTGCATTAAGCTCTTTTGATGGAGACGTTGCTACCGATGTTGCCAAGTTTCGAGTCGTTATTGACATACATCAAAGTGACAGCTACCACTCACTAAATTCATTCTTTTTTGGAGAAATAATTGTTACCATATTATTAAAATGGATGATTTCCATCCAGGAAGCGATACTTATCCAAATTATATTTACAAAAACCGAAAAAAATACAGAAAAATAATTTTTTTTTGCTGAATTTGGATTGGATTCATATAACATTTTTTACTCCTAATGACCTCCGGAATGCGTGGTTAAAATCTTTCGGGTTATTGACGCCCACGGTGTATATAAGGTCCAGTTCAGAATGGACCCCGAAACTACCAAAAAACGGTCTCTGAAGGCTTGGTCTCCCGAGCAATGACGTCATCAAAGTTGCTGCCATCCAATTTGGAAAAGTGTAAATTAAACTACACATCAACTATACAACGTAGGTACCTACATGCACGTATGGGGTATCATTTATAGCATATTTATTATTTGATGCACGTTGCGTGGTTTGGGTGTAATTGACACTTTTCACAACGTGGCGGGGGCAATTTTTATAACCTCATCACTCGGGGACCAACCCCTTAAGCGGCAATTACAGCATGCAACTGTGCAAAGACTACGGTAGTCGGCCGCATACGGTGAAAGCAGAAAAGCACCAGAAGCGCCAGAAGTGAAGGATTTATAAACTTTCGGCCAATTTTAAGTGCGATAATCTTCTGATTCTTGCTCAGCACAACTTTGTCGACCTGCTGCCATGCATTTTATCGTCTTGTCATGAGACGTTGGTCTATTGGGAGTGGGCTTACGGACTATATTGTATATAATATTTATACATTGTATCCGAAAGGCCATTTAGTTACATATTACTTACTTTTTAGGCACTCATCGTACCTATACATAAATACACCATGAAAAGAATGGGGGTACCTAGGTATTCTTAGGATATGGAATTTATCTGATTTCTCTGGGTCACGATACCATCCACTTCATTTTCATATCTCTGTTTTTCAAAGCCAGAATATCAGAGAGAAGAAAGTGGGGATATGTATATGTCCTCCTTCTGTCAATGATCGTGGATGAACTCGCGGCCGTTATTACGATTTTGAAAGACGGGCATTCAAGTGTGGATATCCTTATGACACACACACATTCACACACATCACATTTTGTCATCTCAAATGCGGTTCCTGAAACGACAAGTGAGAAAAGAATTTCCATGTAAAACTTCTGCAATCGGTGCCCAAAAGTCCGTGCTAAATACGTGTATTAGTACATAATTTGACTTGCGGTATCACCGCGTATTAGTTACGTTCATGAAAGTACGCTGCACACCTTGTCATTTCATACTACTTACTTAATATAATTTGTCAAATTAGCAAGCAATTAAATGACACGACTCCGTGAGTGGAAAATCATATTCTGTATTTAACTATTACTAGCTGTTGCCCGCGACTTCGTCCGCGTAGAACTTTTTATCGTCTTAGAAAATGATTTCTCTCAATACAAAATTTGAACCCTCTTTTAGGGGATAATTAAAAAAAAAGTTGATGTTCATTTTCTAGTTTGTGAACAAACAGTCTAAAACCAAAGTTAAAAATCTCATACTTTAAAAATGCCTTGAAATACTCAAACTTTGAACCAATTTTAACACTCTTAGGGGATGAATTTGGAAAAACTCTGAAATCAGTTTTGTAGTCTTTTAACGTACAGAATAAGACCGAAGTTAAAAATCTCTTACTCACACTTTAAAATTTTATTGCTCGCCATTTAAAATTAGAACCCCCTTTTAAACCCCCTTAGAGGTTGAATTTTTCTAATCGCTGAAAGAACTTTTTTCGTAAACTTTTAAGTCTCTAGCTCAAAAAAAGTGTTGCCCATACAAAGCTTTCTTAACCCCCTTAGGGGTGGAATTTTCTAAAACTCTGAAAGTACTTTATTATTAATTTTAATAAGTAACATTTTGAATAGTTTTAAGTCTAGTAAAAAAAAAAGTTTTTCCCACACAACACTGGCTACCCTTCTTAAGGATCTTAAGGATCCCCTTAGGGATGGAGTTTTCTAAAACGCTGAAAGTTCTTTTTTAGTATTCTAATAAGTAATCTTTTTGCAAAGTTTTAAGTCTAACTCAAAAAAAAGTGTTGCCCATGCAAAGCTTGCTCTCCTTTTTAACCCTATTAGGAGTGGAATTTTCTAAAACGATTTGTGTTCTTTTTTTGTATTTTAATAAGTAATCTTTCTACAAAGTTTCAAGTCTCTAACTCAAAAACATAAACTTTCCCTGATAAAAACTTTGCACCCCTTTTTATCCCCCTTAGGGATAGATTTTTTCAAAACGCTGAAAGTCTTTTTTTTGTATTTTTATAAGTAATCTTTCTACAAAGTTTTAAGTGTCTAGCTCAGAAAAAGTGTTCCCCATACAAACCTTGCACCCTTTTTTAACCCCCTTAGGGAATGATTTTTGTAAAACGCCGAATGTAGTATTTTTCATGTTCTAATAAGTCATTTTTCGTCAAAATTTTAAGTCTCTATTAAAAAAAAATATGTTTTTCCCATACAAACTTTGCACCCTATTTTACCCCCTTAGGGGTGAAATTTTCCAAAACGCTGAAAGTACTTTCTTTGTATTTAAATAATCTTTCTACAAAGTTTTAGGACTCTAGCTAAAAAAAATAGTTTCCCACATACAAACTTTGCACCCCTATTTTAGCCCCCTATTTTTAGGGGTAGAATTTTCTAAAACGCTGAAAGTACTTAATTTGTATTCTGATGACTAATCTTTCTACAAAGTTTTAAGTCTCCATTTAAAAAAAATATTGTTTCCCCCATACAAAATTTGCACCCCTATTTTACCCCCTTAGGGGTAGATTTTATTAAAACACTGAATCTAGGTACTTTATTTGTATTCTAATGAATAATTTCTCTACAAAGTTTTAAGTCTCTATTTTAAAAAAAGTAGTTTTTCCCATACAAACTTTGCACTCTATTTTACCCCTTTAGGGGTAGAATTTTCTAAAACCCTGAAAGTTCTTTATTTGTTTTCTAATGACTGATCTTTCTACAAAGTTTTAAGTCTCTATTAAAAAAAAAATGTTTCCCCTATACAAACCTTGCACCCCTATTTTAACCCCGTAGGGGTGGAATTTTCCAAAACGCTGAAAGTGTTTCATTTGTATTCTAATAACTAATTTTTCTACAAAGTTTAAGTCTATAGCTCAAAAAAAAAGGTTCTCCCATACAAACTTTGCACCCCCATTTTACCCCCTTAGGGGTAGAATTTTCAAAAATCCCTTTTTATCCCTAGCCCACGTTATAAAAGCAACATACTGTGCAAAAATCAACTCTCTAAGATTAGTAGTTTCGGCTGTGCGTTGATGAGTGAGTGAGTGAGTGAATAAGTCAGTCAGGACATAGGCATTTATTATGTATACTAGTTTTTTGCCTGCGGCGCGGCGCGCGAGCGCGCCGCGGTACCTATTTGAACCTTTGACTTGTTTATTCAAAATCTGCCTGTATTTTTTTGGTTTTTGTATATCCAAGGAAAAGGAAAGTGAAATTCCGCTATGGGAAGGGAAAAGCGGTGGGTATTTTTGTAAGTAGGAATTTGCACTCTATTCTTGCTTGTGACGGGAAGGTGCGGGGGGTGTGTGTCCGCGTGGGCTCGCCCTTCGGGCCTCCGGCCCTCGGGCTCGCGTAGAGAGCGAGCTCTGAAGGGACGCTTCGGGCCTTCGGCCCTACGCGGAGCTCGGCCTTCGGCCTTCGCGTACCTGGAAGCTCACCTTCGGGCCTTCGGCCCTCAGGTTCGCTTAAAGACACTTGGGGGGCGAAGGGTTTCCGCAAGCGCACTCTGAAGGGACGCTTCGGGCCTTCGGCCCTACGCGGAGCTCGGCCTTCGGCCTTCGCGTACCTGGAAGCTCACCTTCGGGCCTTCGGCCCTCAGGTTCGCTTAAAGACACTTGGGGGGCGAAGGGTTTCCGCAAGCGCACTCTGAAGGGACGCTTCGGGCCTTCGGCCCTACGCGGAGCTCGGCCTTCGGCCTTCGCCTGCCACGAAGCTCACCTTCGGGCCTTCGGCCCTCAGGTTCGCTTTTAACACACTCGGGGGCTAGTGAGTGGTAGCACAACCTTAAACTCCCGCAGCTCGGCCTACGGCCTCGCAGGACGCTTCGGGCCTTCGGCCCTACGCGGAGCTCGGCCTTTGGCCTTCGCGTCGCTCGGCCTTCGGCCTTCGCCTACCCCGAAGCTCACCTTCGGGCCTTCGGCCCTCAGGTTCGCTTTTAAGACACTCGGGGGCTAGTGAGTGGTATCACAACCTTAAACTCCCGCAGCTCGGCCTACGGCCTTCGCGTCGCTCGGCCTTCGGCCTTCGCCTACCCCGAAGCTCACCTTCGGGCCTTCGGCCCTCAGGTTCGCTTTTAAGACACTCGGGGGTAGTAAGTGTCCGCGTAGGCTCGCCCTTCGGGCCTTCGGCCCTCGGGCTCGCGTAATAAGCGCACTCTGAAGGGACGCTTCGGGCCTTCGGCCCTACGCGGAGCTCGGCCTTCGGCCTTCGCGTACCTGGAAGCTCACCTTCGGGCCTTCGGCCCTCAGGTTCGCTTAAAGACACTTGGAGGGCGTAGGGTTTCCGCAAGCGCGCTCTGAAGGGACGCTTCGGGCCTTCGGCCCTACGCGGAGCTCGGCCTTCGGCCTTCGCCTACCACGAAGCTCACCTTCGGGCCTGCGGCCCTCAGGTTCGCTTTTAAGACACTCGGGGGGTAGTGAGTGGTAGCACAACCTTAAACTCCCGCAGCTCGGCCTACGGCCTCGCAGGACGCTTCGGGCCTTCGGCCCTACGCGGAGCTCGGCCTTTGGCCTTCGCGTCGCTCGGCCTTCGGCCTTCGCCTACCCCGAAGCTCACCTTCGGGCCTTCGGCCCTCAGGTTCGCTTTTAAGACACTCGGGGGTAGTAAGTGTCCGCGTAGGCTCGCCCTTCGGGCCTTCGGCCCTCGGGCTCGCGTAATAAGCGCACTCTGAAGTGACGCTTCGGGCCTTCGGCCCTACGCGGAGCTCGGCCTTCGGTCTTCGCGTACCTGGAAGCTCACCTTCGGGCCTTCGGCCCTCAGGTTCGCTTAAAGACACTTGGGGGGCGTAGGGTTTCCGCAAGCGCGCTCTGAAGGGACGCTTCGGGCCTTCGGCCCTACGCGGAGCTCGGCCTTCGGCCTTCGCCTACCACGAAGCTCACCTTCGGGCCTGCGGCCCTCAGGTTCGCTTTCAAGACACTCGGGGGGTAGTGAGTGGTAGCACAACCTTAAACTCCCGCAGCTCGGCCTACGGCCTCGCACGCTTCGGGCCTTCGGCCCTACGCGGAGCTCGGCCTTTGGCCTTCGCCTACCCCGAAGCTTACCTTCGGGCCTTCGGCCCTCAGGCTCGCTTTTAAGACAATCGGGGGTAGTAAGTGTCCGCGTAGGCTCGCCCTTCGGGCCTTCGGCCCTCGGGCTCGCGTAATAAGCGCACTCTGAAGGGACGCTTCGGCCCTACGCGGAGCTCGGCCTTCGGCCTTCGCCTACCACGAAGCTCACCTTCGGGCCTTCGGCCCTCAGGTTTGCTTTTAACACACTCGTGTTAGTGAGTGGTAGCACAACCTTAAACTCCCGCAGCTCGGCCTACGGCCTCGCAGGACGCTTCGGGCCTTCGGCCCTACGCGGAGCTCGGCCTTCGGCCTTCGCCTACTTCGTGAAAGACACTCGGGGGCCTATACGCACAGTCCTATACTCCCGCAGCTCGGCCTACGGCCTCGCTGGACGCTTCGGGCCTTCGGCCCTACGCGGAGCTCGGCCTTCGGCCTTCGCGTCCCTCGAAGCTCACCTTCGGGCCTTCGGCCCTCAGGTTCGCTTGTAAGACACTCGGGGCTAGGAATAGTAGCCCAACTTTAAACTCCCGCAGCTCGGCCTACGGCCTCGCAAATTTGTTTTGCCCATACCGTCCGCCATTTTGGATTTTTTCCAATTTTTTTTTCTTTTTACAACTCTTTGGCCCCTCAAGTCCCCGCATGCCAAATCTCGCCGCGCTGCGACCAACTTGAAATTTCAAAAAAAAAAAAGTTTTTTTTTCGGCCAAAAAAAAATGCAGTTGTACTCCGCTTGGGAACCTTTATGACATTTGGTCGAGACCGCTATTCAAAAGTCGAGCGGTTTGGTCGGAAAAAAAAATCGAAAAAATTCCCCATACAAAATTTTTTTTAGAGCTAAAAAAAAAAAAAAAAATATTTTCAGAATTGAGAGCCATATAGGATTCCGCTAGCCAAATTTCAGCGCTCTACAAGCATTTTGAAAAAAAATTAAAAAAAAACTTCGTTTTTTTTTAATTTTTTTTCCGTCATCAAAAACTGCACGCAGTTCTTTATGACATTTGGTCAAGCACCCCTAACCTAGCTGTAACCGTTGAGCCAGGCTGTATAGCAACTTTTTTCCAGGAGCCAAATCTTCAAATGTCAGATTTTTCTGGGGGTCACATTGATGACAGTAACACTTTTTCCATACAAGTCAAAGCTCCAGTTACACTCCTTCATGGAGAACAACCATATGAATGAGAAATGAGTCGTGCTGGAGCTTTATAGTATATTAAAATAGATAGAAGATAATGAAACTCCCATTGAAATATCTCAAAAAATTATGAAGCTACATCCGTTTTAATGTCGCTTGTTAGAGTGAGAAAACGATGAGGGACTGTGACGTCAATATACTCGAGCGTCATAGTAAAAAACAATCGTTTCATATGAAGGTGCGTTTTGCGGAAAAGGGACAGAACATACCCCCTCTTAAAACTTTGGACTCTTATAACTTAATCATTACCTATATAACCTCTTGCTTTGTTTTTTTCTCCATTTGACTATATTTATTTTAAATTCTTTTTCGAGAAAATACATTATGATTATTTACCATATTTTCGATTCCTGAGCTATAACCACGAACTTCGGAATTCGAAAATATTCGGGTATCTCTATCTCTATCGCACTAACCATACTCGAGTGACAGGGATGCAAATATATGAACATTGAGTATCGGTTTTCGTGGTAGTCGCCGCAGGTACTTTGGCTGAATGCGCCGAGCGCGTGCCATTGTCATTCAAAAAAAACAAATTCGTGTTAATTATATTGTTCAAATTTGTTGATTTCATTTATTGAAATTACGACATAAAACGACATTTGCGCATATAAGTTCTCATATCAGAATCAAATATTTTTTTATGGTTTATATTTTAGCATTTGTCTCGTAAAGGTCTATCGTAGACGGGATTTAAATTATTAATAAGTGAAAGGCAAAGCAATTCCGCCATTTTGACGAAAATTTGACGGTTCTTATAGCTGACAGTTAGAGCAGCGTTTGATTTCAATAAAAATAAATGAAAAATTAAATGAAGTCGTATATTTCGGAAAATTAATTAACTGTCGCAGTCGGATAAAAACTATCCTAAGTTGCAGCTAAAATAATAATGTACCTGTATAAAATGTTTCATATTTTTCCGTTCATGGGATGCTGAGAACATTCGAACCGCGCAAAGCTTAGTTTCAAACTGGCTGATTCTTTTTTTAATTTAGAGATTTATTATAAGTGGAGATTACATATATTATATAGCAACTTGTACGGATGGAAGAGCGGGACTACCTGACACAAGTATTTATTTACTTACTAGGTAGCCCCAAAGGACCTTTGTAAAAGAACAAAACTTATGAAATAAAAACATTTTTCATTTTCAAAAATTTCATTTTCAAACTATATCGAGGCGGCTGGAAAATCAAATCCTAATTTATACCTATAAGTAGGTAGGTAGGTACCAATATTGTAAACCGGTAGGTAAAGTTAAGTAAGTTTGTGAAATGTAATTTTGAATTTGTATATAGGAGACTTGTACTATTACTTATTCTGCGATAGGGGGTAGTCTCCGGAGTTACATACTCCTCCGATTTCAAAAACTGTTTACTCTTTATTTTATCTCGCAGTGCCGCCTGGGCTGGGCGCTCTTTAAGGCGCTGTCAACACCAAAAACGCGCACACTGTCTATTTGTATCGGAGTAAACGAGAGCGAGTGTTACTTGAGCGGCCAGGTTTTATACGAAAATAATGAATAAAAATTAAAATTAAAAAAAGTGTGTATTTTTTGTGAAATATGGCTCGTCTACGGTTTAGGTATGAATATGTGGACTTCATGTTTTTAATTGCAGACCCATACGTCAAAAAAATAAGGACATAGAACCGTTTAAGATGATTTTAAGACCAATCTTTGCAATTATTTTCTATCGAGCCGATTTCATCCAATTATGTTTCGAGTCCGTCTACGGTCTTGGAAATATGATGAATATTAACATATATTCTTTTTGATGTGCTAGAACAAATAGTTTTTCTTAAACAACTGCTTAAATAATATCAATTTTAACAAATTTGGTCTTGTCAGCCTTTTGTGCGGGTGGCTGGTAATAATATTAAACGTGAAAATCTGTACCGATTTATGTTTATCTTAATCTCCAAATCTACAGAATGAATTTTGACGAAACTTCCCAGTAACGTAGCTTAAACATCAGAAATATCAGAATATTATAACATAGGCTAGGTATAATTTATAAGCGCACGAAACCACAAACTACAGCTAGTTAGGTAGTTATAAATGGAGGGATTTGTTTTACTGGCTGCCCGAGCGGTTCCGATGGCGTATTACGGAAAACCCAAGCGGAGCCGCTACATAAAGTATAGGTAGCCTATGTCAATCCTGAAGATCGATTCTATATAGGTATACCTACTAGTGAAAGATTTTTTGAAATCGGACGTGGAGTTACCCCCCCCCCCCCTTACATAAAAAACTAATACAGCTACTAGGTGTCTCTAGAGACTTTTCCTTTTTATTATTTATTTATTTAATCGTATGGCATTGAAAACAGGAACATAATAAGTAGGTACAACTATAAATTAATTCTAAGGTCTATCAGCCACTTGATGGCATATTTTTAACGCCTTCCGTTCCGTCGTGGAAAGGCGACGAAAATTACTTTCTTATTTAGATTTCCCCGCTGTGAAATAATGCAAAGGCCCGCTCCCGCCCACCTCCAAAATAAATGAATAAGATTTTACTTTCATTTTTCGATTTCATTTCATTCATCAGTCAATCGCAATTATGTCGCATTTAGGAACGATGTAGGCAGGGATTGTAACCGGTTTTTTGCAAAAACCTCGAAATAACCACATATCTCAACTTTTTTATACTTCCTATATGTAGGACTCAGTTGTGTTTTGAGGTAACGAGTGCGTATTATTAGATTGCCCAATCAGAAAATGAAATAATTAACAAAGAACGAAAAAATAACGGTTACATTCCCATACAAAAAAAACCGGTTACAATAAATGTAACAAATGTAAGTAGGGGAGAGTGGGGTTTGATGGATCATGGGTCTCAGTGGATCGTTTGCTATAGCTTTGCATGTAGGTATTGCACACGCATAAGCGCTCGCGACTTTGCCGCTCTGGGAATACATTTTTTTGACATAACGTACGAAGATTTTTGAAAATATATTTACATGTTTATGTAGTGGGCATTAGTGGCTTGTCACTTGTCAAGATATTTTTCTTGTAGGAGTACCTCTGATGAGTAAAATGAAATGAATAGGGGGCCCGTCATGGGCTTCCAAATATGAATGAAATAAGGAGGTGGTAAGTACTATCCCGTCATGGGTTACCAACAAAATGAGCACGATAAGGGGAGTAGATTGTTCCCCTCGTGGGCGCTCCAAAATATGAATGATAAAGTGGGGTTGTAGAGGGGGTGCTGTCCTAGCCTGAAGTGCTCCCCTCTTGGTGCCACTAATAATGAACACGATGAAGATGAATACTTGACCATGTAAGGCTCCGTCCTGGACACCTTACCTCAGCTGCCGCCGTCGAGAGCTCCGCCGTGGAACCGCTCCCGCCGTCAGCTTCCTCCCCATCCGTCCTGGATGGGGTTTATGAAGGTTTGGGCCACCACCGAATGAACACGCTGCCTCCCAGCACCGCGTCACTCGGAATGAAGATTGAAGATTGAAGAAATGAAACTATTTGACCATTTACACTTGATGTATTATTGCACACACTTGATTACATGAAAATACACTGACTTGACCCTAGTCTGGGCCTTCAGCCCTGAAAAGGCTTTCCTAACCTCAAACTATTCGGCTACATGTCGGTCCCGATTTGCAATGAACGAGATTACATGATAATACTATGAAAATACGCGACTTGACCCTAGTCTGGGCCTTCAGCCCTGAAAAGGCTTTCCTAACCTTAAACCATGCGGTTACATCTCTTGACCGGATCGTAATGAACGAGTCATCTTGAAACTCTAAAGATACAGTCCTCTCTCTGCCGAGCGGGGCGGTGCTAGTGTCGCCCTCTAGTATTGAATGAGACGTACTAGAATCGACCTTTGACAGCAGAGTGATCTTGATTTATGATTATTTAATAACCAAATTTAGATTTTACCAAAACCTGTCCGATTTGCTTGAACATTCCCTCCGCCCGCCGGGAAAAGATAAGCTGAATACTTGCAAGCCACTATGAAATATGACATTGAAAATATAATGATCCTATGACTTAGTATGACTTGTGATTACAGACACACATGTTTGAAATAACATTGTTCATATAAACCTATTTGAATTATTAAGTAGCATCTTATACCAAGAATACATCCATATGAATAACATGAAACAATAATATTGATACCTATACACTCATAGCATACTTTCCACATTATGTAGTAGTATGACTATATAGACTACATACATAAGTACATGAGTAGGTAAGGATATTGACCTAATCCTGTACTGACACAATGAAGTAATATCCATGACACATGACATGAGAAATGATATTGACATTTGAAGTAATTATATGTGACTTTACATACATGACATGAGAAATGATAATGACAATTTATACACCTTAAGTCTAATATGAATCAGATTGAATACCTAGTTAATTTACACAAATTAACTACTGATTGAATAAGCTCTCCAATTTGAGTATTTATTCTGACCGATCCGATTACACCTTTATCTCATTAAACAATGAAATACCAATTGAATTGAATTGACCAAATGACCAATTGAATTGAATTGACTAAATAACTTAACCCCATAGCCAACGAATAATTATACCTACCAGTTATTACGTGCTTGCAAGGTAATAAGGTATTATCCCATAGTGACATATGTCGTGACCATTGAGGTACTGATGACCTCCCTGACATATGATTTGAATCCAATAAAGTCATTGACACGTTCTGACCTTATCAATGATACATACCTCGTGAGTCGTAGTGAGCCCTCTGTGCTCACCTAAAGTGAACCGCTTTTATACCTGAATAATGTCTCACAGCTGTGACCTCATCAGCTGGAATATCATCCATGATTAACGGCTAAGTGCAATCGTTGAACCTGATACATACCTACTTAGCATATAGCTATACTCTTACCTGAGTATTGCATGAGAGTGTTTGTCGCTCCATGACAACACTTTATGATAGTGTCCTATTAACCTTAGGTACACCATACCGTTGCTTCTTACCATAAGACAGCCCGTGATTCCGCAGTCGTCCCTGACTCGGATGAAATGCTGTTCATCTACGAACACGCTGAGCGTCTGTAGCTTTACAGAGCATTCCGTCGTAATAGTACAGCCTTAGTACTAAATCTTACCTTAAATTAATGTAGTACATAGTCTACTTAACATACTACCTATACTACGTACCTACCTACCTATACCTATACTTAAATCCTAAACCAACATATGGTTAGTTACCTAATATGTTTACCTACATATATTGTGTAACAAGTTGAGTGACCTGAATAAATTAAATTGAATTTTATTTTTTCCTACATGTTCAATGTGAATATCTTTTCTATATTAGTCTAGCTGAACCATGATAACACGTCGCTGCTATCAGGCCGGCGCTAAGACTCTCAGAGTTCTCGGAATCCTCAAGCCTCTGCCTCATGATTTCACAGCAGAGAAACTAAATGAGCAGCGTTGAGTTTCCGGTTGGAAATGATGCGCCTCACCTTAAGTGATGCGACCCTTGCCTTGACTATGAGAGGTCCCAACATAACTTAATGTTGCCTGACGTGATATGACAATGAGTGTGACCTTTGATTCCCTAAAACCTTGATAATATTTTCCGAATATTTCCTATGATCAAGCCTAATGATATACTATTTAATACTCATATGACGAACATTGATGAGTACAGTGAAATGAAATGAACCTACCATCAATGTGCCTATTAACATTGACATTTTGTATCTGACTTGATTCTGATTTGAATCTGACGTGGCTCTGATTTGACTTGAGCATGTTAAACCGACTTGAGTTGACTTTGACTTTGAACTGAATGAATTGATTTTGAGCATGAACCTGACTGACGTTGAATTGATTTTGATTGAAACTAACTTGATTCTGATTTGGATCTAAATTGACCTGAGCTAGTTAAGCCGACTTGAGTTGACTTTGACTTGACATGAATTGATTTTGAATGAATTGATTCTAATCTGATATCACTTTGAAACATATTTACCTTATCTGACGTTGAGCATGAACCTGACTGGGCGTGCAGCATACTCTGTGATGCTGTCCAGCAACGCCCGTGCTGAATGTATATGCCTGGTGCCTAGAACCAAACCTGAGTTCCTCGAAGGTGATCTAAGCCTGCCTCGCCCTTGCCTCCCGCTGTGGACGTGGCACATGTCCACCAACTACTGATGAGTTGGTCCTGGTACCCTGGACGCCGACGCTGCCCTGGCGCGCCAGACCAGCACTGGCGACTCCCGTCGCGTTGACCTTCTCGGCCTGAGGTGCCGACTCATGAAAATTGTGAATCGTTCTTGTCCTGACTCACCCTGTGTATGACAGCTCGCCCCTGTGACCATGACGCTGCTGACATAGCATTACCCTTGCTGAAACAGAATGAGCACTGGTTGTGTGTCACCTGACTTGATGAGCTGAGTTGGGCGTGCAGCAGTCTCCCTGACGCTGCAGGCCTCGGTGCATCTCCAACCCGACGCACTCGTTTAGGCGGCGGTGGCTTCCTGCCCCTTGCCGCAGATGTCCCCGGAGCCTCCGCTCTGTGCACCCGCACTGATGTCCGAAGTCACGCGTTGCAGCATGCGACACTGCTTAACCAGCAGTCGCAGCCATTGCTGCACCGTGGGCAGGACCTCGAAGTCACTGCCATAGCGCTCCTCGTACTCTGAAGTAATGCTCACCAGCACCACTGAAACATGACATTAACTAACAAGTATGACCCCCTTGTCACTGGCATGAGCCTGAAGTAATTACTGACACCTAATTACTAACACTTTCACCTCCCGGTGAGTGGTGCCCATTGACTGTCCAATGTCCACTAACATTGGTACCTAAACTGACCCCTGATAATGAATGATGATAACATTTACCAATTACCAAGCATCCGCAAGAACTGATACACCTGTCAGTTTATTATGATGACCCTTGACTAATACACCCTGTATGTATACACTGAATGAATTTACCCTTAATGATCAGTGCAACAAAAGATAAACATATCAGTTTATAAAGATGACCCTCTTTTCAATACACACTGTATGTGTATTGTGTGCACTGCATGAATGCACCCTGTGTACAGTGCATGAATTAAATGAACTAAGTAGTATCTACCTACTAACCACATAATTCAGTGCCACCGGCTTAATGATGTGAATAACTACCTTTTGTGTCTTACTCAAACTGACAACAACAAACAAAGTTATATTTTTGACCTACCTTGTTGACAACAATGAATGATTGAGTTGTAAACATTGAACTTGAATTCAAATAATCACTGTTTGACTTAGTTATATTTGGTGAGGTATTTACATTTGTTCATATGGAACTTACAAGTGAATTCTTTTCACTGAGTGACTAACCTCAAATATTGACCAATTGCAAATGTAATTACGTAAAGGTATTTGACTCACCAGTGTTTATTGAATATGAATGCACTGTTTTACCAATCACTCGTCACGAGTTGAGACTCAAATACACTTAATTGTCTGTAATAAACATTGCACCGCGATGAATCATTGAATGTGATGTGTTGACCAATGAGTTGACGCTGACACTTGAGTTGACAGTTCATGAGCTGTCACTGTCAGTCGCGTTTCTACCTCTATGGTTCCGACCCGATGTTGCCCGAAGAACCGTCGACTGAACTTATGACCGATTGAATGTTCGTGAATGTTCGTGCCGTTCCGAAGTTGCCCGAAGACCGGCGACTGAACGTGCCCGACGAATGGAATGTTGACCGGTTCCCGCTGAATGAAATGTGCTCGCTGTAACGATGACGTGTTGCATATACAATATACCTATGACGCGGTATTCTGATGCAATAATTGTCCGTTCACTTATCACTGTAAATGCTACGATATTTGCCTTTTCGCGCACTGAGTTTACACTGATAAATGCAACAAAACACACAGCCTGCGATGTCCCGTCGCACCCGCTGCGTCCCGCTGCTGACCTTTGATGACCTACGCACACCGCGTTGTCACGTCGATCGAACAAGCTGCGTCCCGTCCCGGGATTGATGCAGCGATCTGCGCTTTCCCTTGCTAGTTGCTTCCCTTCCTGGGTATGACAACTAGTGCAGATCTTCCTGTCCCGTCCTGGGTTCTGATGAAATGAATTGATCTGGCCGTGAGATCGTGCTAATCCCTCCCCTCATGGGCCACCAAAAATGATGAGTAAAATGAAATGAATAGGGGGCCCGTCATGGGCTTCCAAATATGAATGAAATAAGGAGGTGGTAAGTACTATCCCGTCATGGGTTACCAACAAAATGAGCACGATAAGGGGAGTAGATTGTTCCCCTCGTGGGCGCTCCAAAATATGAATGATAAAGTGGGGTTGTAGAGGGGGTGCTGTCCTAGCCTGAAGTGCTCCCCTCTTGGTGCCACTAATAATGAACACGATGAAGATGAATACTTGACCATGTAAGGCTCCGTCCTGGACACCTTACCTCAGCTGCCGCCGTCGAGAGCTCCGCCGTGGAACCGCTCCCGCCGTCAGCTTCCTCCCCATCCGTCCTGGATGGGGTTTATGAAGGTTTGGGCCACCGCCGAATGAACACGCTGCCTCCCAGCACCGCGTCACTCGGAATGAAGATTGAAGATTGAAGAAATGAAACTATTTGACCATTTACACTTGATGTATTATTGCACACACTTGATTACATGAAAATACACTGACTTGACCCTAGTCTGGGCCTTCAGCCCTGAAAAGGCTTTCCTAACCTCAAACCATGCGGCTACATGTCGGTCCCGATTTGCAATGAACGAGATTACATGATAATACTATGAAAATACGCGACTTGACCCTAGTCTGGGCCTTCAGCCCTGAAAAGGCTTTCCTAACCTTAAACCATGCGGCTACATCTCTTGACCGGATCGTAATGAACGAGTCATCTTGAAACTCTAAAGATACAGTCCTCTCTCTGCCGAGCGGGGCGGTGCTAGTGTCGCCCTCTAGTATTGAATGAGACGTACTAGAATCGACCTTTGACAGCAGAGTGATCTTGATTTATGATTATTTAATAACCAAATTTAGATTTTACCAAAACCTGTCCGATTTGCTTGAACAACCTCCACAAAAATTAAATCAAAAATAAAAGTAGATTTTTTTAAAGGAAGTTTAAGGACATGGTTTTGGTTGAATACTCGTATATGCACTTTGTAGCCTATTCTATTTTTATTCATGATGATTTTGTTTGGTTACTCTATCTTGAACAGTTTGCCTAATATTATGTTATGACACTTTAAATGACACCCTGATTTTTTTTATATTATCCTAAATTACTAGAAAACAAAAGAAGATCGAGGACTGTTATTAAGCATGGAGTGTTCTTAGGACCTGCCAGTACATCCCCTGAAAGAATCACCAAATCCCTCGGCGGGGGGCACTCGTTAACTTAGCGTGCTAGACCCTTTTCCCAGGTTCTAACTTGGTTCTAAGTTAGAACTTCTAACCTATGATTTCGATTATACCACTGAACTGAATTTGAAGTTTCAGATAATCATTTGACGCAGAGTTTGACCCTCTTTAATATTGAATGGAATACATTTTTCGTCCGACGTAACGTTTTTATGCTACATGCAAAGAACTGAAAAAAGAGCAAAAATTTTGGGATTATTGGGCTCCCAAGAGTTATGCACACGTCCTGGGATTGGGCAAACTCGGATTAAATACACGCATTTAGGACCAAATTAAGGTATTTAAACATTTCCAGCTCTCTGGGAATTAAATATTCGAAAAATTCTAATTGATATATTTAGGTATGTATGTGGACAAGAATAATTCTATTTCATGGGGCGTGGACGTATCCGTAAACCTTGATGGGTTTTGACATATTATTAGGTGTCGTTGGGTTAGGCTACAATATTTATAAAAATGCATTTCCTGGGTTTTCGAAGAATCTTTTAATTTATATTATAAATAGGTGTAGCGAATTAATGTACGAGTATTTTGCAAACTATTTTAATAGTAGGTAAGTAACACGCTCGTATGTACGAGTAAGTACAGGTACCTACCGACTAAGGACGGTAGGACTTAAAGTACTTACCTAAGTCAAAGTGGGCCGGGATCCTAGAATCGACTTAGGTACAAAGATTCCACGAAGTTAATACTTATAAAGCTTCAATAAAACATTTATGTACACAAAAATGAATAACGGACACTTTGTTATGTTGTAAATAGGTAGATGAAATATAGTAAATTGTACCTATCTGCGAAGTCATTTTATGACCTCTTAAACGACAAAAGATGTCTTAATGAAAAGAAATGAAAATTAAATTCGAGGCAACCCTATTATCTTGGCTTCTGAGTAAAAATCATAATGTTTTGCTGGAAAGTGGAAGCATTCTTCATTTGACGGCATAAGTACCTACTACCTAACGTGAGCGTCAGGATGACAGGACCATGACAGATTTTTACAGCGAGAGTAATTCCAAGTTTTAGTACCTTTTTTGTACTATTTGGTACCTGACATCAAAAAATTTGTACCTCGCTAAAAATCGAGAAATATTGAAAACTAGCTGTTGCCCGCGACTTCGTCCGCGTAGAACTTTTTATCGTCTTAGAAAATGATTTCTCTCAATACAAAATTTGAACCCTCTTTTTGGGGATAATTAAAAAAAAAGTTGATGTTCATTTTCTAGTTTGTGAACAAACAGTCTAAAACCAAAGTTAAAAATCTCATACTTTAAAAATGCCTTGAAATACTCAAACTTTGAACCAATTTTAACACTCTTAGGGGATGAATTTGGAAAAACTCTGAAATCAGTTTTGTAGTCTTTTAACGTACAGAATAAGACCGAAGTTAAAAATCTCTTACTCACACTTTAAAATTTTATTGCTCGCCATTTAAAATTTGAACCCCCTTTTAAACCCCCTTAGAGGTTGAATTTTTCTAATCGCTGAAAGAACTTTTTTCGTAAACTTTTAAGTCTCTAGCTCAAAAAAAGTGTTGCCCATACAAAGCTTTCTTAACCCCCTTAGGGGTGGAATTTTCTAAAACTCTGAAAGTACTTTATTATTAATTTTAATAAGTAACATTTTGAATAGTTTTAAGTCTAGTAAAAAAAAAAGTTTTTCCCACACAACACTGGCTACCCTTCTTAAGGATCTTAAGGATCCCCTTAGGGATGGAGTTTTCTAAAACGATGAAAGTTCTTTTTTAGTATTCTAATAAGTAATCTTTTTGCAAAGTTTTAAGTCTAACTCAAAAAAAAGTGTTGCCCATGCAAAGCTTGCTCTCCTTTTTAACCCTATTAGGGGTGGAATTTTCTAAAACGATTTGTGTTCTTTTTTTGTATTTTAATAAGTAATCTTTCTACAAAGTTTCAAGTCTCTAACTCAAAAACATAAACTTTCCCTGATAAAAACTTTGCACCCCTTTTTATCCCCCTTAGGGATAGATTTTTTCAAAACGCTGAAAGTCTTTTTTTTTGTATTTTTATAAGTAATCTTTCTACAAAGTTTTAAGTGTCTAGCACAGAAAAAGTGTTCCCCATACAAACCTTGCACCCTTTTTTAACCCCCTTAGGGAATGATTTTTGTAAAACGCCGAATGTAGTATTTTTCATGTTATAATAAGTAATTTTTCGTCAAAATTTTAAATCTCTATTAAAAAAAATATGTTTTCCCATACAAACTTTGCACCCTATTTTACCCCCTTAGGGGTGAAATTTTCCAAAACGCTGAAAGTACTTTCTTTTTATTTAAATAATCTTTCTACAAAGTTTTAGGACTCTAGCTAAAAAAAATTGTTTCCCACATACAAACTTTGCACCCCTATTTTAGCCCCCTATTTTTAGGGGTAGAATTTTCTAAAACGCTGAAAGTACTTAATTTGTATTCTGATGACTAATCTTTCTACAAAGTTTTAAGTCTCTATTTAAAAAAAATATTGTTTCCCCCATACAAAATTTGCACCCCTATTTTACCCCCTTAGGGGTAGATTTTTTTAAAACACTGAATCTAGGTACTTTATTTGTATTCTAATGAATAATTTCTCTACAAAATTTTAAGTCTCTATTAAAAAAAAAGTAGTTTTTCCCATACAAACTTTGCACTCTATTTTACCCCTTTAGGGGTAGAATTTTCTAAAACCCTGAAAGTTCTTTATTTGTATTCTAATGACTGATCTTTCTACAAAGTTTTAAGTCTCTATTTAAAAAAAAAATAATTCCCCCATACAAACCTTGCACCCCTATTTTACCCCCGTAGGGGTGGAATTTTCCAAAACGCTGAAAGTGTTTCATTTGTATTCTAATAACTAATTTTTCTACAAAGTTTAAGTCTATAGCTCAAAAAAAAAGGTTCTCCCATACAAACTTTGCACCCCCATTTTACCCCCTTAGGGGTAGAATTTTCAAAAATCCCTTTTTATCCCTAGCCCACGTTATAAAAGCAACATACTGTGCAAAAATCAACTCTCTAAGATTAGAAGTTTCGGCTGTGCGTTGATGAGTGAGTGAGTGAGTGAATAAGTCAGTCAGGACATAGGCATTTATTATGTATAAATAGATAGAAGATAATGAAACTCCCATTCAAATATCTCAAAAAATTATGAAGCTACATCCGTTTGAATGTCGCTTGTTAGAGTGAGAATACGATGAGGGACTGTGACGTCAATATACTCGAGCGTCATAGTAAAAAAACAATCGTTTCATATGAAGGTGCGTTTTGCGGAAAAGGGACAGAACATACCCCCTCTTAAAACTTTGGACTCTTATAACTTAATCATTACCTATATAACCTCTTGCTTTGTTTTTTTCTCCATTTGACTATAATTCTTTTTCGAGAAAATACATTATGATTATTTACCATATTTTCGATTCCTGAGCTATAACCACGAACTTCGGAATTCGAAAATATTCGGGTATCTCTATCTCTATCGCACTAACCATACTCGAGTGACAGGGATGCAAATATATGAACATTGAGTATCGGTTTTCGTGGTAGCGCCGCAGGTACTTTGGCTGAATGCGCCGAGCGCGTGCCATTGTCATTCAAAAAAAACAAATTCGTGTTAATTATATTGTTCAAATTTGTTGATTTCATTTATTGAAATTACGACATAAAACGACATTTGCGCATATAAGTTCTCATATCAGAATCGAATATTTTTTTATGGTTTATATTTTAGCATTTGTCTCGTAAAGGTCTATCGTAGACGGGATTTATATTATTAATAAGTGATAGGCAAAGCAATTCCGCCATTTTGACGAAAATTTGACGGTTCTATAGCTGACAGTTGGAGCAGTTTTGATTTCAATAAAAATAAATGAAAAATTAAATGAAGTCGTATATTTCGGAAAATTAATTAACTGTCGCAGTCGGATAAAAACTATCCTAAGTTGCAGCTAGAATAATAATGTACCTATATAAAATGTTTCATATATTTCCGTTCATGGGATGCTGAGAACATTCGAACCGCGCAAAGCTTAGTTTCAGACTGGCTGATTCTTTTTTTAATTTAGAGATTTATTATAAGTGGAGATAAAATGGTCAGCCAGTCTGACGTCAGGTTGACAGGACCAAGTCCAGTTCCCCTAGTTGTAGGCGTCATACCGAATACATCTTTTCACAAATATTTAGTACCTAATTTGTACCTTTATCCATGACATTTAGTATTTTATAAAGACTTACCAAAAAAAAGTTACACCGAGAATAAGCTTTGTATGGGCATAGTTCTGCAGTCAGTCAATGTGAACCGGGTCTTTAATTTAGTTTAAACGTTAAGCTTTATTGCTACAATAGATATTTGTGTCACAAGGGAGCAAAATAGTATATTTACGATGAGGGCGGTGTATTAATCATGAACGTAGCGAGAGATTCTAGCGTAGGATCCTGAGCGTAGTGAGGGATTCAAGTGTTAACGCCCAAGACGAAGATAATTTTGCTCCTTAATGACACATGCAACTTTTCACACCGACTGTGAGGAAAAACAAAATAAAATTTAAAAAAAAAGAAAGGAAATAAAGTGAAAAAAAATAAAAAAATATATACAGAAAAAAGGGGTATTTTTAAAAAAAAAACCGGTCAAGTGCGAGTTGGACTCGCGCACGAAGGATTCCGTACCATTATCTATAAAAGCGGCAAAAAAATCACGTTTGATTGGCTCCCATACGAGCCCCCCTTAAAAAATATTTTATGCGGCAACAGAAATACGGACGGACGGACGGACAGCGAAGTCTTAGTAATAGGGTCCCGTTTTACTCTTTGAGTACGGAACCCTAAAAAAGTAACTTGAACAGAAAAGTAGCATTTTGCTCCCTCTTGACGGGGACCAAAACTTCCTTTTCTGAATGAAAGGTGTGAAATAGTTATTTGTTCAACAAGAGAGCAAAGTAGATTTTTGCTGCGAGTGTTGATGTTGAGCCCCGAGCAAGCGAAAGATTCTATATTTGAATCATGAGCGTAGCGAGTGATTCAAAATTAGAATCTTGAGCGTAGTGAGGGACTCAAAGGCACGAGATGCAAATATCTTTGCTCTCGTGTGATACATACAACTTTTCACCTCAGCAGTGAGAACATCGTCACGTTAAAAAATATATTGCTAGGCTTTTACGCACCTATAATATTCTGAATTTGTAATAGAGCACTGGTGACACATCATAGTGTGGGGACACTATGATGTGTCACCAGTGCTCGATATCAAAATTAAAAAGCTACTTTGACTCACGGAGTGAGCCAAATCGCATTTTGCTCACTGTTTTCACGCAGCAAAATATGCTTGTTCGAGCTGCTGAGGTGAAAAATATATTTATTGATACTTGCTTGCTGCGACTTAAGTTGGCAACTATATCCATACTAATATTATAAACAGTGATCGGCCATCGGAAGCATTTTATGTCAATTTGATGACAAAATTAATACATGGACATGACTAATTAATTTCTTGCACAATTTTTTTTCCTACTAAAAATGTATATTTTTTTGCTTTATCAGAGAATCATTAGATTTACTAGATGAGGTACGGCTGTATGTAATGATGACATCCTCAAATTCATTAAGTAACAAAATGGAATCAGTAATCGACAGAATCCCTGATTACGAATTTGTAAGAAACTTGAATGATAACAACGAAATATCAGTTTACAAATATGTACCTCTTACATCTGTTGATGTCGAACGGTCGTTCTCTTTATATAAATGGATCCTTAATGTTAAATTCATTCTTCCATTCAGAAAAGGAAGTTTTGGTCCCCGACGAGAGGGAGCAAAATGCAACTTTTCTGTTCAAGCTACCTTTTTAATTTATTCATTGGCATGTAGCATTTACGCAATGTGCCAATTGAAAACAGATCCTAATGAAGTAATCGATTGTAATTTCATCGTACCTAATGGATTAAAAACGAACATATTGTTTATTTTTTTCTCTTATTGTTTTTTTTCCTTTTTTTAATAAAAAAAAATTGTTTTAATTTTTTTTTGTTTTTCCTCATAGTTGGTGTGAAAAGTTGCATGTGTCACTCAGGAGCAAAATTATCTTCGTCTTGGGCGTTAACACTTGAATCCCTCACTACTCTCAGGATCCTACGTTAGAATCCCTCGCTACGTTAATGATTAATACACCGCCCTCACCGTAAATATACTATTTTGCTCCCTTGTGACACAACTATCTATTGTAGCAATAAAGCTTAACGTTTGAACTAAATTAAAGACCCGGTTCACATTGACTGACTGCAGAACTATGCCCATACAAAGCTTATTGTCGGTGTAACTTTTTTTTGGTAAGTCTTTATAAAGTACTAAATGTCATGGATAAAGGTACAAATTAGGTACTAAATATTTGTGAAAAGATGTATTCGGTATGACGCCTACAACTAGGGGAACTGGACTTGGTCCTGTCAACCTGACGTCAGAATGGCTGACCATTTTATTTTCAATATTTCTCGATTTTTAGCGAGGTACAAGTTTTTTGATGTCAGGTACCAAATAGTACAAAAAAGGTACTAAAACTTGGAATTACTCTCGCTGTAAAAATCTGTCATGGTCCTGTCATCCTGACGCTCACCTACCTAACTAAGGAGGAATGGTTAAGGCGCCATAGGTTCATGGTCTTCTCTCCCTCTCACTGAGCATAAGCGTAAGCGAGATGTAAGTGCGTGTTCGGAAGCGCGGATATCATGTTTTTTAATTAAATTTTTTGTGCGTTTAAATAAATAAAAATGTAATCACTACGTTGCCGATATTGCATGATATTGCCGATTTTTAGAACTAATCTTAATGCCTATGTTTAGCTTTTGTGCATAATTTGTTACGAATGTTTTAAGTGTACCTATGTTCGTGATATTTCTATCGAGCGAAAATTGCTTAATCATGTTTAGAATCACTGATCTCGTTGCAACCTCAAGATTACTATTCGTATTTTTTTAAACCATAATATTATTATTAACAGACGCATTATATTGTTTATCTATCCAAATATCATAAACCCTCCATGATGCGTTCAAGAACCGCACATTATGACCACCATAAAAATAGACTGTTTTGTTAGAATAAATTTCTTATCTGTGTGAATGTTATTATTGCTAAATAATAACATCGATTTTGATAATATTATTTCATTCAAATTACGAACGTCTCTAAAACAAAGAAATTTGATTTAACCTCTATTCTAATATCAGTCGAGATGACGTTTAGTTCGAAATGAATTGTCAATTTGCATACAAGTTTGACAAATGTCGCACGTAAGAAAGATATCGAACGATATGACAGTTGGATCCGACTCTAGCTTGTCTCTGAATTAAAAAAGAACTATTACAGCTGCCAGAAAACAACGCCGCGATGCCGGTCATAATATGCGGCTCTTTTACACAGATGCCTCTCAATTGACAGTACAAGGTACTGTGGGATCTGCTGTGTGGATCCCCAGATTTAAGGTCATTTTGAATTATAAATTACCACCCTTCTCTTCGGTCTTTACAGGTGAGGCGGTTGGTATTCTGGAAGCGCTTAAATATATTGACTCACATAACCTAAATAATTGTGTAATTTTTACAGACTCTAAAAGTTCTTTGCAAGCTATTTTGGCAAATCAATTACGATCACGACTAGGTTAAAACTGTATGGCAAGTACTCCAACGACAAGGTTAAAACTGTATGGCAAGTTATAAACAATGAAACTGGGAAACGCAAGATAAGAGACCCACACTACAGTCTACGAATTGATGATACTTTGGTAAGTTCTGACCATGAAGTAGCAGATCATTTTGAGCGGTTCTTTTCTAACGTACCTTTTGAGACCACGAAGTCTTTAAACTCATCACCAGATGTCGCTGAATCATTATTGAAAGCAAATGTAGCGGAATGTACAGAAAACTTTAGCTTCACTCACGTGACCCCTCATATTCTTGTAAAAACGTTTAAATTGTTGAACTTAAAGAAGACTGAAGATCTTTGGGGCATTTCAGTCAAAGTATTACATTCCATTGTAGAATCAATCGCACCTTTTTTAGCTGATATTTTTAATAAATGTATTGATACTGGAGTATTTCCTGATCTCATGAAACACAGTAAAATTATTCCGCTGTTTAAATCAGGAACGAAAACTGACCCTACCAACTTCAGGCCAATATCAATACTACCGGCACTAAGCAAATTCTTTGAAAAGATTGTTCTTAATCAGCTTATGTCTCACTTTAATTGTAATAAACTGTTCAATAACAATCAGTTCGGTTTTACTAGGGGTCGCTCTACCACTGATGCCGGTGTGGTACTAATTAAACATATTTTTGAAGCCTGGGAAGAGGCTCAAGATGCTATTGGAGTGTTCTGTGATTTATCAAAGGCATTTGATTGCGTTGATCACGAGAATTTAATCAGAAAGTTAAGACATTATGGGATTAAAAACGGTGCTCTTGATCTTGTATCATCGTATCTTTCTGAGAGAACACAACGAGTAGTCGTCAACGGGATGCACTCAGCGGGGACAACTGTTGCTCTTGGTGTTCCTCAAGGCTCGATTCTGGGTCCATTTTTGTTTCTGATTTACATCAATGACCTACCAAATGTGGTGCAAGATAAGCATGATATAGTGTTATTCGCAGACGACACGTCGCTTATTTTCAAGGTAGACAGGAAAGAGACAAGCTTCGATAATATTAATGATGCGCTCAACACTGTTGTGGAATGGTTTACAGCAAATAATTTACTGTTAAATTCCAAGAAAACAAAGTGTATCAGATTCACTTTACCTAATGTCAAGCACGTAAACAATACCAGGATCAAATTAAAGGGCGATGAACTGGAATTTGAAGATAGAACAGTGTTTTTAGGCATCACCTTGGACTCAAAACTACAATGGCATGCGCATATCGACACCCTAGCCGGCAAACTTGGTTCTGCAGCCTATGCAGTAAGACGTATAAGACAGTTAACAAACGTTGAGACGGCCAGGCTGGTGTACTACAGTTACTTCCACAGTGTTATGTCCTACGGAATCCTGTTGTGGGGAAAAGCGGCTGATATCCAGACCATCTTCGTGCTACAGAAACGAGCTGTACGCTCCATCTACGAACTAAAAGCCCGAAATTCTCTCAGGGACAAATTTAAGGAGGCAAATATTCTTACTGTAGCATGCCAATACATTCTTGAGAATATTATGTATGTGCGGAAAAACCTTCAGGACTTCAATCTCAACAGTGATATCCACGACTACAACACCAGAAGTAAACACAAGATCGCAGTGCAGTACAGTCGTCTTCGCAAGGTTAGCACGTCGTTCGTGGGGAACTGTATACGTTTTTACAATAAAATACCTACCGAAATTGTTAATTTGCCGTTAAGTAAATTTAAGTCTCATATAAAAAAATATTTGCTAAGCAAGGCGTATTATAATGTCAACGATTTCATAAACGACAAAAATGCCTTTAAGCCAGTAGCAGTCAAATTGTATTAGAATTAATATACCTTCGAGTATGATTGTCTTGGCGTATTACCTTTGTAATTATTATAAGTACCGGAAATAGCTGTTCCGTTTTATGTAACATGAGAGCACGTAATGCTTTTTCTCGCCGAACAAGTCGCTTTAATCTTTGCTATTATCAATGTCCAGTGTGGCTTGAATATGTCATGCTCGCTTAAAGGGCTTTGCTTACGGTGGCGTCGTTGATCGGGTCGCCACCTTCCCTAACATATGGTTGAGGGAGGCGATGGCTGAGATATGCGTCATACTCGTGATCGGGTGCTGTTTGTGGAGTCCGGTCTGTTCATGCTTGCAAGGGCATAGTAACTACCTAAATACTAGTGTTATTATCATTATTTTGACGAGAGACATCATTCTGTTCTTGACACGTTTTATTGTTATTGACCCTGTACATCTCTGACAATATTACATTAATGATCCTTTTTTTTCTGTTTTAACGCTTAGGGACAGTATACATCTCTATAAGAACATTAGAATAATTATTAATTGTATTTGGATGCTCAGAGACATTATACATCTCTGGGGTACTAAATTATATCATAAACTTATTGTTAATTCTGATACAGACCTTATATCGAATGTATTTGATAATATTTTACAATTTTGGATTGTTCTAGTTTTCATTCAGTGACATTTAGTTTGTAACCATTTAGGTACTAATTAGTTAAAATCTGCAATTTTAAAATGATTATTGTGTAAGATTATTAATATTATATTGTAGAACACCATTTGACATGTAAAAGTGCCCTTGTGGCCTATTTGCAGAATAAATAATTGATTTTGATTTTGATTGATTTTTGATTGATCAAAATTCAAATGTACAGTTATTCTACAAATTAAACGCCTCCTGCATTGTCTTTCATGTAAGAACGTAAAGGTCTCGTTGGCTTGGGTACCGGGTCACCTTGGTATCCCAGGTAACGAGATTGCGGATCAATGTGCTAAAGATGCGACAGACAGGGGCTGTCTTTCAGCATTTAGATGTTATGCCCAGGATTTGCTTTCACTAGCTAAGGTTCGTCTTGATGATAACTGGTTTGTTGAATGGTCGCGATCTAGTCAGTTCAAAGGTATTCATTACGCCGAACTCCAGGATAGAATCCCTGTTAGACCTTGGTTTTTTCGATACCGTGAGGCAAGCAAAAAAGTAACATCAACAATTTGTAGGCTGCGCTTGGGTCATTCGTGTACTCCAGTTTTTTTGCACAAAATCCGAGTAAAAGATTCTTCTCTGTGTGAATGTGGATTGGATGAGGGTACCTTAGATCATATACTTTTCGATTGCTCTAGACTATCATCTTCTTTATATGATGTTCTTCCTCCCTATATTCCTCGCCCTGTTAACTCCATATGCTTACTACGTTTAGTTTTCACTTCATTCATCACCATTTTATGTGAATTCATTAGTCTTAATAACATTAGATTGTAGTTAGTTAATTTTATGTTGGCAACTCAACAGTAACATTACTTGCATTTTTTGTTCCGTGTTTTGTTATATAAAATCTTGCTACTGGTCAGATTTCCCGAATTCTTAATTTTTTTTGTATTTGCTACCTATATTATGTTAAACGAAACGTCAAACCAGATGTCAACCAAATCAAAACTGTCTTTGGCAAAGGCCGCTGAGGCTGCCACTTCACTTATAACTAACTAACTATGCGGCTCTTGAATGCATCATGGAGGCTTATGATATGTGGATAGATAAAGTAGTGTATGTAACTATACATAATTAGGCATTAAGATACTCGTGTGATGTTATTATGAAACTCGCATTCGGCTCGTTTCATAAACCCACACTCGTGTTAAATGCCCTTCATTATGTACAGTCACATAAACTACTATTTAAGAACTCTGTTCGCTAAACTTCGCTGAACCTACGGCGCCTTAATCTCAAACAAGACGAAGAAGAACGTACCCTAAGACATCGGTTACACGCCAATTCTGGTTTTTGTTCAATCCATCATTCTGGTCAGACTGACAAGAGAATTATCGTGTAACCCTCGGACTGACGGACTGATGGGTCAGTCTCCTGTCAGTTTTCTGTAAATTCAGGAAGTTGGTTTTTTGTTCTCCAACGTGCTAAATTCTCCGTATTCTTATCAGCTGGCGACCGTGACAGGACCTATAGTCAATCTAGCTTTGTAAGTTTGTATGAAAACACTAATCTGGTTTCAATAATGATTTCATCTGTGTATAAACTTTTTGGATGGATTGGCTATATTTTGTCCCGTGGCTTTGCGTGGGCTCTTACGCGGGCCAACCTGCGCCAGCAGCTAGTCTAAACATAAAATCTAATTCCGGTTTATGTATCAAAATTTTGTGATCATTGCACAAAACATTAAATTAATACTTTATGCTAGGTATTACTTAGCATAAAGTTTAACTACTTAGGTGGACGCAGGTAATGATCGGACATTACCTGCACGGAATGAGCATGATACTACACCATGGAGTGGTGTAGTAGATGGGAGGAGGAGCGCAGCACAATGGTGACGGCCCTCGGTGTGTATGATATCTCCCTGCCCCGCGTCGTGAACTCGTGACAGCCTTACAGTGCGGCGAGAAATGGCAGGCGGTAGCCTCCTTTTGCGAAATAGTCATCTCGCAGAAGGAGGCCGCTGAGAGGGAGCGCGAGAGAGTGCGGACGCGCTCCTGCTTCGGCGCAGACGGAGGGGTAGAGGACGCGCGTGGTTTACTGCGGGCCTCGTTCTCCCCACAGACTACTAAGAAGATACCTACGTCCTCCACAAGTAGAGTCAGTGGGTTAGGGACCCACATAGAACTGCCCTACACGTCTGGGAGGAGGGGGTGACACCAGTGTTCCTAACCGACTTCAAAAATGGAGGAGGTTATATGTTCAACTGTAAGTTTTTTTTTCTGTATGTTTGCCGATTTCTCCGTCAATTGTGGACCGATTTCCAAACTTCTTTTTTTAATCGAAAGAGTATACTCCTGAGGGGGTCCCATTGTCACCACGTCAGGATCAGGTGATGGGATCCCAGAGAAATTGAGGGCTACCCTCAAATTTTATAGGCACGCGTCTAGTCATTTCGGTATTTTCTATTATAACTCGTGTATTTACCCTCGCAAATCGCAATTTTGGTGAAGTGGAACCGATTATTAAGACCACAGATGACTTATGGAACTCCTCAAAGATGTAAATAATCAACGCATTTGCTCTCGGAGAGCAGTTCATGTGGTAAATTGGAAAGGTAATGTGGAAATTTACATGTACATAAGTGGCTTGGCGAAGTACTGAATTGAAGTCGGTTTAAACTT
This sequence comes from Epinotia brunnichana, assembly GCA_963854355.1. Classification (NCBI taxonomy): domain Eukaryota; kingdom Metazoa; phylum Arthropoda; class Insecta; order Lepidoptera; family Tortricidae; genus Epinotia; species Epinotia brunnichana. The sequence continues at coordinate 18,517,555 of OY977939.1, forward strand.
TGTTTTTAAACTAAATTATATTTGATAGTTACATATGGTTATCACCCCCGAATACCACCGAATGAAACACGCATAGGTAAGTACAGTACAGAATGATACCGAACGGACACACCAATTCGAATACTTACAATTAGCCGAAGTCAGAGAAATTGCAATTCAAAATATAGGTATAGGAAAAAAATTACAAAAATAAATATAAAAAAGGCCGAACGCGGCGAACAGCATACAGGGCATAAGATAAAGCGAGATAGACAGCAGTCTATCCCGCTAAATCTCATAGCTTATGCCATGTATGCAGTCAACCACGCCTTAACGTTTGGACGCGGCTATAGAACTGTCAGAGGCGTTTATTTATTTAATTGTTGTAAGTTAGGGAATAAAAAACGCCTGATGATTATGTTTAATTGATCGATAGCACATCGATAGCAAACACAAATGCTTTTTTGAAGGGTTGTGGTAGATGGATTTAATACGGTGTTTTGATTGGTCAAATTAAAATGTTTTAAAATCTAGGGGCTAAATGTACCACTTAAGCCCCGCTTGCTAAGCCTAGTATGACATATATTTTTCGAGCAGGAGAAGTGAAAAATATTAAGGGTTCTATTCAAACTTTCAAATGAAGCAATCGAAATAATTTAGACATTAATGTAATGACGGAGTTCAAATTAGGTAGGGACCTAACAAGGTCTAACTAAAATTGTGATCTCGTAAAACTAAGTACCTATGGCCGGCCATAGAATAAGTAATAGTACAAGTACAGAAGGCACACTCCTTTAATCTTTACAAAAGCCGCTTTTTTTAGCAAAAACATTATGATTTATGGCTCTCTGACGTCGTCGACTCCAGCGCAAGCCAAACGGAACAACGTTAAGGCTGTGTGCGAACGGTGAAAATAAATTGGCACACTCGCCGCGTTGCCGATAGTGAGGGCTGTCAACAACTAAAAATAAAATAATAATGTATTGCCCATTTATTTCTTGAATTCAAGAAACAATAAATGAAGAACAATTAATGTATATTCTTTTTACATTACATACATTATTTCATTAATTATCTCTAATAGTACATTATGATACAAGTGAGGTACCTATGTTGATCATTACATCAGAGGCGGAATTGTCACGCGAACCGCAGGTGAACGTGATAATAGAGCCGAGGATGTAATTATCAAAGCTCACGCGTGTCATGGGACGTTTTTCAACACATTTGCGAGGACAATATCCTTTTCATAAAATGAACATGTTACAGGCTCCTAAGTTGTTTCCTTTAGTTATTGATGACAACAGGTTTTTACTCACATATTTGTACATCTCCAAGAATGTACAGTGGCGTCAATTATATTTATCATTTTTCTATTCACTACGAGTGAACATTTTTAACAATAACCAAACACGTGTTAAATTAATATATGAATATATACATTGAGATAACATTTAGGAGATGCAATTATTAACGTATTAATAAGTAATGTTTTGGTACTTAACTTTTTGAGTTTTACAGAAGGTAACACAATGGCAAGTTATTATATAATTGTCCAACCTACTTGAACACCACATATAATATACTCGGAAATCTTCCTTAGATTGAAAGTTGTTAAGTAAATAAGGAACAGTCAAGTACTAGCTAGCTAATATAATTAACTTGGAAATCATTTTGAAGATTATACAAAGTAAACAAGGAAAGATTACAGCTGCAACGGTCAGATAATTAATAACTTTTTATACTCGAATTTAAATGTTCGTGAGACATGGTGAAATAGTACTAATAACCGTAACTGTGTAATTATTCGTTTAAGTTATATATACTGTAAGCTAATTTATCAAGGGTAAGGGTAAATACACAAAAGGTACTAAATAAACTCGGTTATCCTTTTCAAGGCCACTTGTTATGAAATGAAGAAAACCAACTAGAAGTTCATTATTTTATTTAATCAGGTTAATTGAATCGTGAAAGGTAGGAACACACTGAAATCTCATGTGGTATTAGTATCGGACATACCTAGTTCCTAACAGTAATGATAAAATACCAATATAGTAGCCATGATATTGTACACAAAATCAAATATATTCAATTTAACACATTAATCAATAAACCAGGTAGGGTCGTTTCGCCGGTAACGCGACCACCTTCGGTTGGCGACCACTTGACGGACTAGGCTGCTTCAATTAAAGATATTAACATTTCTACAAACCCAACAGAAAACTAATTAGTTATTAACTATTCTTGAATAGTGTCAGAATAAGAATAAATACACTTTAAAACCCAAAGCTTAATCCAAAGCAAGAAAAAATAACCTCAATTCACACATTTCACACATTGCTTCCGAAAAGTGTTGACGTGCAGTGAATCTGTAAAAAAAATAACGCGACAGTTGGCGCGAAAACTTTAGTTACGTCACTTAATTTTATTATTATGCTGAAATTAGTTACTTAATTGCTTAAATGATTTAGCTATTGTAATAATTTCGTTGAAATTCGGCATATTATAAAAATAGATTTAAATAAAATGGGGTGGTCGCGTACCCAAAAAATTTATTACCAAAGAAGTCGGATAGCGACCACATCGTTTTTCTTTTTCTTTCCTTATGGATTCTTGCGGGACCCGCGATATTTAGCTTGGCAAGCCAATTGTGTCGGTAGGTATTTAAGCCGCGCCAATCCATGCTAGTATATGTAATATAATAATAATATATAATTATAAAATGTATAATTCATATGATTATATGATATGGTTATATTACAAATGCGAAAGTGTGTCTATCTGTCTGTTACCTCTTCACGCTTAAACCAATAGACCGATTTTGATGAAATTTGGTATGGAGATAGTTTGAGTCCCGGGAAAAGACGTAGGATAGTTTTTATCCCCGAAATAATCCCCTAAGAGGCTGAAATAGGGGTTGAAATTTGGTATAGAGCTACGATATAAACGAGACACACGGACGGAGTCGTGGGCAGAAGCTAGTGTAGGTAAGTAGCATTTAATCTAAAAGTTACATAAAAGCTTGTAAAATGGTGGTATTAAGATACCTACTATGAACGACATGTGTGACTGTAATAGCAATATATATAATAGCACTATGGTGTGAGCGAGATGGCGCGCCGTTTTCGATTCTATTTTGCATTGACAAGCAATGTAAAGTAGATTTAGAAGAGTAACAATTTGTAGTAGTATAGGGGCAGTCAGGTCAGGTAGGTCCAACTTTGAGAAAGAGGTCAATCGTCGAATCCGACGCGGCTGGGCAGCGTTCGGGAAGCTAATACGCTATGGCACATCTTTTCGTCTAATATTCCGCAGTGTCTGAAGACGAGAGTCTTTGACCAGTGCGTGTTGCCAGTGATCACGTGTGGCACTGAAACGTGGTCACTTCAGAAATCATAAGAAGCATCATAAGAAGGCTCAAAGTCACCCAAAGGGCAATGCAGAGAGGGCTTATGCTCGGAGTTTCTCTGCGTGATCGCATCAGAAATGAGGCTATCCGCAGCATAACCAAGGTAATCGATATAGCCCTAAGCCGCTAAAGTTAAGTGGCAGTGGGCGGGGCACATCATTGCACGTAGAACCGATGGCCGTTGAGGCGGAAAGGTTCTCGAGCGGCGACCACGTACCGGAAGGCGCGGCGTGGGTAGGCCCCCACAAGTTGACTGATGGCCTGGTAACGATCGCAGGAATCCGATGGATGCGGGTGGCGCAGAACCGGTCATTATGGCACTCTTTGGGGGAGGCCTATGTCCAGCAATGGACGTCTTTCGACTGATATGATGATGATGATGATGCATCGTTTTATTAACTACTTAAACACTATTTGCGAGAGTGGTCGCCAACTAGCTAACAGGTGGTCGCAAACCGACTAAAGCGGTCGCTATCCAGCGAATTCGCTATTTTGAAACCTTTTCCATATTTTTTCCTAATCTATGGATGAAAGTGCTATATTTTATTGTAGGTTTCAAAACTTGACTATACTCAGAACCTATACGAATACCATATATTATGTGCGTACATTGAATAGGTATACATTTACTAATCTAAAGTGAGCAACTCGGCTAAGTGGTCGCTAACCGGCGAAACGACCCTATATACGATTTAAAATAACAAGTAGAGCAAGCCAATAAGCATCCAGTAGTTTAAATACTCAACAACACTAAAGCAATTTCATTTTATTCTACCCCATATTAAATTACAATTATAAAATAATTTCAAAATAAAATATTCAGGTATAATACAATAGAGCAATAGATGTGCCATCATACCTGCTGTTAACTCGTTGCTAGTCTCCGACTGAATGTGTTTGTAACTGAGCTCCCAGCCCTTTTAATAGCAACATAACAAAGAACAGGCGTGGCAGCACCAATACAGTTTCTGTTTAAAATACTATTACTTAAAACTAAATCGCAAATCATAATTTATTATTGAAAAATATAATAAATAATTATTATTTGCATTGGAATAATTTTACGACGACTTAAATGTAAACTTGAAGTAAATGTGTTAACAATCAAGATCACTGTGACTACTAGTCTAGCATTAGTAGACATTATATGAAATATTATTAGCACAATAATTATGTATGAAAATATAAAGGAAATTATTAATTTATACATGATCTTCATAGACTTTTATAAATCATTAACATAAAGTAGTACAGCCATTGAACGTAAAATCGGAATATTTATTTGTTGTCGAAATTTGTAGGTAGAATGAAAAATTCGATCAAATCGTTGGGTCATGCATTGTTAGTAGAAAGTACTATATCCTAACACGGCCATACTGACGTGTACTTCGTTCTCGAAGTACATTTTATTTGTATGATTTCAACATAATCAAACTGTTTATAAAAAGAGTAAATAACTATAGTAATACATCGATTGTTGGCAATCGCCGGATCCAGCATCGTGCGCGCTACCTAGCGGCATTTCCAGGCGACACGAACAACTCTAACATGGTGGTGTCGTGCTGCAGCGCCATCTACCGGCGGCGATGATGTCATCGTGCCCCACCAGGGATCTTGTAGAAGATGGCGTGGTGGGGATCCCGAGCCATTAAAAGGGGCTGCATCACCTTCACGAGCCCTCTTATCCGACCGACACTCGTAGGCTATTATATCGTATGAACACAGTTTAAATATTAATAAATATATAGATATAAAGTATTACATTATCATTAAAAGTAACCCGTAGGCTTACATCAGAAGTGCTCTTACCTACGTTCATAATGGGTAAGCGTAGTAAACGCTCAAAACGAAGACGAACGCGGCAACGGTCGAGTTCGAGTTCGAGTTCATAGAGTGGTATTACCTCTGCGAGGACTCCGTCACCTCCACCACCAAAAAGGAAAAAGGTATCACAAAAGGCTGATACCCCAACTGTAAGTACAAGCTTGGCTTCTACTTTGAATAATATGATACCCAAATTATAAAAACAGGAAACTAAATTTGTTTCTACCCCCGACCCGCGGAGAAAGTTCGTTAAAAAGATTGTTTTGAATAATTTCAAATTCGAAGCCTTTATCGATACTGGCAGCAGCTGTTCACTCATATCTGAGTCTGTGCTACAAAAATACCCTATAAAACGAGTCCTGTTGTCCTCGCCTGTTACATTGCAGGGCTTTTCAAAGGAAAGTTTAAAGACGGTTACACACATGATAACAGTTGATCTGAAAATTGAATCGGTGTGTTTGACGGGTAAAGATTTCTATATTATAGATGATTTGGCAGATTGCGAGATACTAATAGGTAGGAATGTGACCGAACGACCTGATTTGATATATTCACGCGTTGTAAATGCATTAAAGTTCGATTATGCGTCTTCTTTTAATGAATTCTGTAACAATGTCGTTGATTTCGAATCGAAGGCTGGTGTACTACAGTTACTTCCACAGTGTTATGTCCTACGGAATCCTGTTGTGGGGAAAAGCGGCTGATATCCAGACCATCTTCGTGCTACAGAAACGAGCTGTACGCTCCATCTACGAACTAAAAGCCCGAAATTCTCTCAGGGACAAATTTAAGGAGGCAAATATTCTTACTGTAGCATGCCAATACATTCTTGAGAATATTATGTATGTGCGGAAAAACCTTCAGGACTTCAATCTCAACAGTGATATCCACGACTACAACACCAGAAGTAAACACAAGATCGCAGTGCAGTACAGTCGTCTTCGCAAGGTTAGCACGTCGTTCGTGGGGAACTGTATACGTTTTTACAATAAAATACCTACCGAAATTGTTAATTTGCCGTTAAGTAAATTTAAGTCTCATATAAAAAAATATTTGCTAAGCAAGGCGTATTATAATGTCAACGATTTCATAAACGACAAAAATGCCTTTAAGCCAGTAGCAGTCAAATTGTATTAGAATTAATATACCTTCGAGTATGATTGTCTTGGCGTATTACCTTTGTAATTATTATAAGTACCGGAAATAGCTGTTCCGTTTTATGTAACATGAGAGCACGTAATGCTTTTTCTCGCCGAACAAGTAGCTTTAATCTTTGCTATTATCAATGTCTAGTGTGGCTTGAATATGTCATGCTCGCTTAAAGGGCTTTGCTTACGGTGGCGTCGTTGATCGGGTCGCCACCTTCCCTAACATATGGTTGAGGGAGGCGATGGCTGAGATATGCGTCATACTCGTGATCGGGTGCTGTTTGTGGAGTCCGGTCTGTTCATGCTTGCAAGGGCATAGTAACTACCTAAATACTAATGTTATTATCATTATTTTGACGAGAGACATCATTCTGTTCTTGACACGTTTTATTGTTATTGACCCTGTACATCTCTGACAATATTACATTAATGATCCTTTTTTTTTTTTTTAACGCTTAGGGACAGTATACATCTCTATAAGAACATTAGAATAATTATTAATTGTATTTGGATGCTCAGAGACATTATACATCTCTGGGGTACTAAATTATATCATAAACTTATTGTTAATTCTGATACAGACCTTATATCGAATGTATTTGATAATATTTTACAATTTTGGATTGTTCTAGTTTTCATTCAGTGACATTTAGTTTGTAACCATTTAGGTACTAATTAGTTAAAATCTGCAATTTTAAAATGATTATTGTGTAAGATTATTAATATTATATTGTAGAACACCATTTGACATGTAAAAGTGCCCTTGTGGCCTATTTGCAGAATAAATAATTGATTTTGATTGATTTTGATTTTGATTTTGATTTTGAACGCGGACTCTCATCAGAACGAACTGATAGCACTATTCAAAAAATATAGCGGGTGCGTAGCATCAAATATAAAGGAGCTAGGGAAAGTTAATGGCCACGAAATGGTAATTAATGTTACCAGTCCTCAACCAGTTCAATGCAGACCATTTAGAGCCTCTATTCCGGACCGTAAGATAATCCAGGCTTACACGATAAACACTTGCCAATCCCCTAGACATATTTGTCCCATTCACCCGCTGTTAGTGAGATAGACAAACACCAACAGATTGACCGACCAGCGGAGTGTCATTATTTATCAATCACCTTATCATACTGACTTCATACACCTGCTGGCAGTGCGATAAGTCAGTACTAGCAATTGATCAACCAGCGAACATCCAATCATATTACCTTAAATACATCATTATTTATCAATTACCTTGTCATACTGACTTCATACACCTGCTGGTAGTGCGATAAGTCAGTACTAGCAATTGATCAACCAGCGAACATCCAATCATATTACCTTAAATACATCATTATTTATCAATTACCTTGTCATACTGACGTCATACACCTGCTGGTAGTGCGATAAGTCAGTACTAGCAATTGATCAACCAGCGAACATCCAATCATATTATCTTAAAATATACGCTCATGAGCGTATGTTGACATGCGCAAACTTATGCTAGGTGATGTCTACTCTAGTAATATAACTCAATGGTAACGACAATCAATAACATTGATAATAAGTTACAGATAAGCGTATTGGATAAAGACAAATTGCATGAACAGCTCTAAGAGTTTCCTTTGTTCCTGCCTTTACTCCTTTCATTAAGAACTAATATAAATAGGTATTTTATGATAATTTAGGTACTTAGCTTTAGATATCTTTTATAATGACACCATATCAAACGGGAACAGAAACAAAAGAGTTCTAGTGACAAAATTCAAAGCTTACCAAAGATAAGATAGAATTTGAGTCCATCCGGTGTTCAGTCAATGTTGCTATATACAAATATTAAGGGTTATTTCTCGCGAACCCTCTTCGCGATAAAGGCGTCCTCCATTCCACAATAATCTAAATTTAGCTGACGTCTGTCGTCCTCCACTGCCCGAGGCCCAACACAAAAGAAGTATGGAGTGGCAATGTAAACGCTCACTGCCCTTCACAGAAGTATTACGGCAGGAAGCAGGGCAGCGTGAACGGCAGTAGAAGTGGCATAGTGTAAACGTAGCATCACAGACTGGCGCTGCCTGCCTGGCAGCGGCGGACTATAGTAAATTTGACAGCTAATGACAAGTTTTCTACTGTCCGTCGCGGCCAGGCCGCGCCAGTCTGAGAGAGGCCTTAGGCGGCCTTTACACCTGTAAGTTACTTACGTAAGTTCAGTACAAATATTGCTTTCAGACGACTTACGTGAGCAGTATTTGTACTGAACTTACGTAAGAACTTACAAGTGTTCAACAGGCCTAAGGCCTCTCACAGACTGGCGCGGCCTGGCCGCGGCAGAAAATAGAAAACTTGTCATTAGCTGTCAAATATGCTATGGTCCGCCAATGATCTGCCACCGCAGGCCGCGCCAGTATGTTGCATCATGCAGGCTTTAAATGAGGTCTTAAAAATATCCTTGTCTTTGGGGGCGTAGTAAAATTTTGCATAGAGGTAGAATAGATAGCGGGACTCACCCACACATACACACATGAGTGACTAAGATGTATGCATAGACAATACCTCAAGTGGAAACGAAATACAGTGTCATATTTTCGGTACCTCATCGCGTATACGGATTTTTTGTTTGCCACCAGAGGGCCTACCGCGAAAGGCATTCGAAATTTTCCCTCTCTGTCATACTTGTGATTTCGTACGTAAGTGCGACAGAGAGAGAACACTTCGAATGCCGTTCGCGGTAGGCCCTCAGCTTGTTTGCTACCACACCTGTCAAAATTTGTACTGAAACAGAGGGCCTACCGCGAAAGGCATTCGAAGTTTCCCCTCTCTGTCATACTAAAGAGTTTGAACATAAGTGCGACAGAGAGGGAAAACTTTGAATGCCGTTCGCGGTAGGCCCTCTGACACTACCATGGCGACACCGATATAATACGACTAAATTATAAATGACATTAGACGTCAAGAATGTATTAGCTTCTGATACTTATTAATTTAGTAAGGTTAATTTACCATCGTCCCTTTTGGGTATACGCTAGGACGTCAAACGTCATCTATATATCCTCTACCAATGAAAATTTGTAAAAAAAATATAAACACAGCAACTCTATGAAGTTTATGGTGACATAAAAATAAATGATACTTTGTTGATTCGATTTGACGGAATTGAAGAAAATATTTTTAAATAGGTACAAGGTTTACTAAAAGTGTTAAGTTATCCGTAATCAATGCCCTACATTCTGATCAGAGGTAACCTCGCATCTTATGGCCATAAACACCCTTGGCGTGTTTTAGTATCCGGCTTAAAAGGTACATTTTGATTGTCAATATCCAAATTATATTGGCTTTATTTGAATTTAACATTATGACCGCGGTTGACGTTTTCTTAATAAAGATAACAATCCAATCCAATTGTGTCAAAGATTTGCCATGAAAAAAAAAATTGACAAGAAGTGAAATTTCATTTTCTTTAGCTGGTGATATTGAGCAGTTGAAAAGATTTGCGTGCGGTGGCTACTGTGATGACTCGACCATAGTCTACTTGCAGCATCCCTGTGTGATACTGAGCGCACTAGAGGTACGTTGTAAATCTTATCTATTCGGGCGTGTTGCTGTTCATTCAGTATTTGTGATTATGAGTCATCATTTATTTCCTTAGCTTGAATATTCCACTCTACAGCTGAACACATCCATATTACTTAGCTAGATGTAAAGTTACTTTAGCAAAAATGTATAGTTCTTATTTAGGTTGAACTCATAATAGATTCCAAATTGACCTTAGCACTCTAATGGTCGCACCACACTTGGCGGTGTTTGCCCAAACATTTGTTGCATCTTTTTCCTTCCTAACCTAAGGCAAATGAAAGAGAGGCAACGGAGCAACGCGAACACGAACCCCCAAGTGTGGTGCGACCATAATATTAACACTGGACAGTGGGCAGTTGATTATTGGACAAGGCTTGTGTTGACATCTTACCCAATATACTATCCTACTAATATTATGAATGCGAAAGCTTGGATGTTTGTTACAAAAACGGCTGAATGGATTAACCCTTTTCCAGGCAGAGGTGTTATATTGACCACATGCAGCCTGTCAAACATATATTTTAATATCATAAGACTGACATTCGATTGTCATTTTTCAACTGCCGGCCTGGAAAAGGGTTAAAATGAATTTTAGTATAAAAATAGAGTATAGCCTGGATTAACATTATAGAATACTTTTTATGCCAGTAAAAGTCCAACAAACAGAAGTCAACCGGGCAAAAGCCTGTACATAATTAATAAAGAACCATGTTAAACTAAAGTGCCTCATAATCATTTATCACTGTCAACTATGGAAAAGGCTAAAGCCATAAAGTGAGTTCTATTACCCCTCTGGTACAGTAGTACTACCAGGTAGTTCTACTGGTAGTACAGATGATACACCTTAGGGACACTAGTACTACTTCTAAAAATACAAGAATATCCCTCGGGTTTTGTCATAGACCACTGTATTAAAAGTTCAACTGGTAGTACATATGATACACATTCCAGATGTAAACAAAATATACATACATGTTTTCTAGCTCACTGAAAACCTTGAACGGAAAAAACTTTGACTTTTACTATGCAGCCAACCAAAAAAAATTTATGCTTTTTCATACAAAATGTCTACTATTTATGAAGTGTTCGTGTTCTCTTCGTATTCTGCACCAAAGTTTTTTATTCTCTGTTTGGCCTGTAGGTTGACTGGTAGAGAATGCCTATGGCATTGAGTCCGCCCTTTGTAACTGTATTTTATACTGTGCAATAAAGTTTAAAAAAAACGTTATCGATCGGTCAAAATGTATAAAAAACACATTTTTTTTAGATTGTATTGCTAAGCCGCGTTTTCACGTAGTGTTCTGAGCGAGCATTTACTTGTTCGTGTGCTGACGAACGAACATTTTACTATGTGAAATCCTGTTTTCATCCGCCCAAGAACGAACAAATGCTCGCTCAGAACACTATGATAATCGCGAAAGTAAATCTATGTCAAAGAAAAGGTACTCTCGCCTCTTTGCTCTATGAACGCAACAAACTACAGGACAGTTGTACTACCAGTCTGCCGTTATGGTCACTAGTACTACTGGTAGTACTAGTGACCTTAGGGTGTATCATTTGTACTACCAGTAGAACTACCTGGTAGTACTACTGTACCAGAGGGCTATTACTAATCTGGCATTATCTTTAGCTGAATGTTTATTTCCTTTGTTTACAGGTTTTAGGCTACAAAGTAGTAGCCTCAAGCTCTACAGCAGTCAAACAAGACTATAATGAGTACATGTGGACTATGAGAAAGGAGTTTTCAGAGCCTGAACCTTCAGTGATTGTAGAGCAGGACAACATCACTAATTTTAGCAAAGAGGCTATGCACTTGGGCAACTATCAGCAGCCTACAAAGGATGATGAAGTATAATTTGTAAAACACTATATTTTTGTACTCACTGTTTTTTGAAAACTATTATTATGGATACTAAAGGTAGCCAAAATCCTTCCTCTGCCAACCTGACCACTATACCCTTGACCGAGGAAGGAGTTGTATACATTGCCATTAAAGGCTCTCTTCATGCATCTGATTGCTCCGTCTTCGGTTTAGGTGATGAAGAAATAAGGGCCCTGACTAAGAAGTTCCCTGGATCTGGAATTGTTGTGAATGGAGTTACTATCAAAACGAATGTCCTACATGCTATTAACTGCTTGGCTCAGCTTGGCTATAAAATAGCCTCAAGCACTGGTGAGAATGAGATCACTTGGACTCTCCAGCGTGAACTTTAATAGAGAACCAGTATACATTTATTATATTTCGTGTTTTATTTAACTCAACATGGATCATGCCAATTGTGATCACACCCACTGCACAACAGCAAACCGATCGGTTTGTCAGACATTATCGGAAATGGATTGGGAGAGAGGAATATGGAATGCAGGTAAGTTTTATGCTTCTATGTTATCTATATGTACAGTCAGCATCATAAACCGCTTAGACATGAGGTCCTAGAACCACCAAAAGTGTATACATGTTTATGATTCTGACTGTACTTATGTTATTCGAAGGTAAATTTTGTTACATGGAAACATTCATAAAATGAAGTATTTCCACTTTGATTGGAAATAATAATTTCGTTTCTAGATGCTTTTGCTTGGTAACATTTTAGTCAATTTACAGTTGTATAACCTCATCATTTTATACAACTTTCAAAATCATTATCACTGCTGACTGCTTTGATAGACAGCTAATCCTCCAATCTGGTTGCAACAGCAATTAAATGAAATACAGAATAAATACTGAGAGCCCGCAATCATCTATGTTGTATGTGCCTGCCTACGAAGCAAGAGGTTCTGGGTTCGAATCCCGGTAAGGGCATTTATTTGTGTGATGAGCACGAATATTTGTTCCTGAGTCATGGATGTTTTCTATGTATTTAAGTATGTTTTTCTCTATATAAGTATCTATATCGTCGTCTAGTACCCATAGTACAAGCTTTGCTTAGTTTGGGACTAGGTTGATTTGTGTAAGATTGTCCGCAAATATTTATTTATTATTTATTTATTTTTAAGATTCAAGACAGAACTTTGATATGTATTTGTTTATTTTACTTGCATCATGCTTCACATAGTTTTGACAGACATAATACTTGTTTCAGCTTTCAATGGTGAAAAAGAGAAAGTGGACAAGTTAATACATCAAGCAGAGAATGCCAAGGAATTTGTGAATGTGCCCGACAATTCTGGCTACACAGCACTGCACTACGCCGCACGTAACGGCCATGTAGATATTTGTAGAACACTGCTGGAATGCGGGGCCCATGTCGATGCTCCAACTAGTGGATTGGCTACACCATTACACAAGGCGGCAGCTGCAGGTGAGATCTTTTTTTACACCTTATCATGGATTGTGGATGTGCATACCAAATTTCAGTCAGGGAAAATAATATTTTTATCAACCTCATACACTCATGTTTTTACAATTAAGATCATGTGTGTACATATATATTGGTTTGGATAGTCACATATAATTTATATCTTGTAAGCCAAGTTGGTTCTCCTGTGGTTCCATTGATATCAAAGTTTACACATCTTAGGTAGGTATACACAATCATAATAATAACACCACCTTTTCCCCGTAATTATACGATTGTGAACTAGAGGAGCAATATGCAGGTGATCATGGCTACTTGCCTAACGATGAAACCCAAAGGCCTAAGAATAATAATAATAATAAACTTTATTTTCTGTGAAAATACCACACTTGAGACAGGTGTATGCCTTCAGGGACACTTACTGAAAAAAAATTAACAAGGAAGAACAAAACTTCAATGGAACCCTATCAAATTTGAGGGTCATTAGAAATCATGTTTATCATTATGACTTTCCAAAGAAATGTTCATCATTGGCCTTGTACATCTAAGGAAAGACTGGAATTCACTTCTGGCAAACCTTTTCCCAGCTACGTATAACTTGGATCTTTTCGATACGATTAAAATCAGTTAAGGTGGTTCGATTGCCATACAAAACGTTATTTGACATTCGTTGGCTAACGGCGTGATATTTTAAGAAACGTATGTAACAAACTTTCATAAATTGGCTTCCCATTTGCGCCAAATTCCCCCTTTCCTAGAATAAACTTGTATAAACTAGATTAATTTGAGAAATTGGTTTGTCACGTGATATTTTGGGAAAACTATTTTTCTCAAATTAATCTAGTTTATACAAGTTTATTCTAGGAAAGGGGGAATTTGGCGCAAATGGGAAGCCAATTGATGAAAGTTTGTTACATAAGTTTCTTAAAATATCACGCCGTTAGCCTGCGAATGTCAAATAACGCTTTGTATGGCAATCGAACCACCTTAACGATTCTGATGTTAGCTACTAGTAGCGCCGCAAAGGTGTCAGAGGGGTCGGACGGCTATGCGGGAGCCGACTCGAGGCTAACTTCAGACACGCAAACTTTTGTGCCGCATACTGTAACACCCTCGACCTCCATGAAGTGAGATATTGGTCAAATGCGTGCATATAAGTACCTAATAAAAAGAAAAAGCCGGCCAAGTGTGAGTTGGACTCGCGCACGAAGGGTTCCGTACCATTATCTATAAAAACGGCAAAAAAATCACGTTTGTTGTATGGGAGCCACCCTTAAAAAAAAAAATGTTTTTAGTATTTGTTGTTATAGCGGCAACAGAAATACATAATCTGTGAAAATTTCAACTCTCTAGCTAACACGGTTCTTGAGATACAGCCTGGTGACAGACAGACGGACGGACGGACGGACAGCGAAGTCTTAGTAATGATGGCTTGTCTAAAAAATTCAATGTTTGAAGGAACCTTATTAATCCTTTTCAGGTAAAGCAACTACTTTAAAAATGCTTATTCAGTATGGGGCACGTGTATCACAACAAGATACTGATGGCGAGACTGCTCTACACAAGGCTGTAGCCCATAAACGTTCTGAGCTAATTGATATTCTACTGGGGGCTTGTCCGGAACTTGCTAATATTAAGGACAAAAGAGGTCGTGTTGCAGCTGAACTTTAACTAACATCGTCAGCGTCATTCGCATAATCTCTATTGATTTATCGTAATTTCTATATACTATAATTATGTATGGAATCAATGTCTCACTGATGCTAATTTTCGGTGTCATTGAGGAGGATCTTCATGGAAGTTTTTTTGGAACTGAATCTCAGTGACACCAAAAATCGAACCCCAATGCACTTCGCAATGTGTGAATGTTTTGTTTGTTAACTTAGTAATGTACAAACTCAGTATTTATTAAATCATAAACCTTAAGAGACATGAGAAAGCCATTCATTTTATTGACATCGAATGTTGTTTTTGAATTAGTTGTTGTTATATTGCATTTACATTACGCTATTTACCTACGCTGTATTTATGTTAATTACTTTAAGTTAAAAATTTATTTAATTGTTATGATAGGTATGATATGATATGATTTTATATTTACCTAGTGCAAGTAATGTATAGCCTGACAAGTTCCTATTTAGCCCTGATATAGTGTCGCTATAATCAGCTTACGTATGGCAATAATACGTGTACGTCATGAATAGTCGGGATAGTTTGTATTGGCATCGTGCAAGAACGAGTGAGATATACAATATTATGTACTTGTAGATTGTGAAACTATGTTTTCAGGTAATCGGAAGAGCATGTCTAGTTGATAATTAAATATAAATAATTACCTATCCGTCAAAATCCAATTCTAAATATTCGACATCCATATATTTATCAGATTCTGGCTCCGATGTATCTTCACTTTCGTCAGTTGATGAGTCACTTTCAGGACCACCAACCTCGATTATAAATCTTTCTGTGTGTAATTAGATTATAGTTATTATTGTTTGTTTAATATTGTTTCCTATATCCGTCTTCTATTTTTTTTACGTGGTCGCAGCATTTACTCCAATTTTCTATAGTCACAGTCAGTTTTATTTTAACCTATTAAATAAAATTCTAAACATTGATTAATCTAAATACCTGAAAACCAGCTTAAGCTAACCAGTTCATTACAACCGCACTATGAATATCAGTATCCGTCATGTCAACAACTAATTTCAAAACATTGTTTATTGGAATGCTGCTGAATCCTTCGTCCTTTTTCTGCCGCAATCATTTGAATGTATTTAAAATGTTTTTTTTTGCATCCGGGTGAACTTTTTTGGATATTTTGATTTCAAAATCGATTATTATTCTGAAATATGAAGAATGATTTTGGTTTTGTTTACATCGGTGACATTCAATGACTTCCAACGTCTGTTGTCATAAAAAGACATTGCCATTAAAATAAATTAGTTCCACTGAAAATCCGCAACATAGCGAGGGCTAAATAGGAACTTGTCAGGCTATAATATTATTTATAAGATTTCACAAATCTACTAGCCAGTTCTGATTATACCACACATATTTCTTGCGTTTTTATTAAAGTTTGTTTGATTTTGTACATTTATTTGAGGTCATAGGCTTATATGAATTTAATGCTTTTTGCGTGTACGTAAGTGTAATGATTATTATGATTTCGTTATTTGCCCAAATCGCATAATGTACGTGTATGTATTTTTAGTGATATTTTTTTATATGATAAATAAAAAAAATTACAATTATATTTTAATGTTTCTGTTCTTTTTTATATGAATAAAGTGATGTTACACATGCATATTATATGTTAGGAACGATGGTTTTAATCAAAAATATCACTATACAATTTTCTATTAAATTTTATGTATAGGTTAAGAATTAAGATATTTTCAACAGCAAGGTACTTTTCTCAAACATGCAATGAAATGTCGTCATTACGTGGATTATATCAGGCTTCAAAGTATCACGTTTCGGGCGGATCAACTCGAGAGAACTGTAAAGGAATTTCATACGAAATGAAAGGCCTAGGCCAGGAAGTTTTTTTTTTTTTCATTTCACTATTTGTGGCACAGCATCACGGCATTCAGCCATGAAAATTAGTTTGATTTGAGGAGTTTTTATTTATTTATTTCATTGCATGTTTGAGAAAAGCACTATACATGCATTGCCGTGAAAAGGGCTTGCCGGCTTCGTATCACTCCGGCCTCCTTACGGTCGGCCGTCTATACCTACTCACCCGGCAAGCCTTTCTTTCCCGGCGTCTGCAGTAATGTACCTACTATTAACACACTCTTTGAAGCGGACATGTGGAGTAAAAGAGCAATGTTCACATTATTTTATTCGTTTCGGAAATGGTCACCTGTCGTGACTTTAATTGCTCATAGTGTCACTTAGCAGCTACTCTCAGATTCATCAGATTTTCCAAAGAATGTGTGAAGTGAATTTGAAATTGGCTGTTGAGTAACCTCATCGGTAGTGCTATTTTTTAGTCCTTTGCCTAGTTTACACCTGACGGAGCCTTATTAACATGACATAATGGCTGTGGCGTGTTTATTTAATTATCGATAACTTGCAAATCGTTGTAAGTGCTCACAACGGCTTTGAATGGGTAGTTGTGTGTTTATGAGTGTAAATTTAATAGTGGTTTTTTTTCTTCATAATAATGTCTATAATCTAAGCATTGTTTAGCCATTCCAATCAAGATTTGTTGATTTATCTTAAATATCGTCATGTGTAAACCAAGCATTTATCTCTGAATTTGGATTATATAGTAGCGGTTGACGCGTAGTAAGGTAATCATTTTTTTTTATATTTTTCACTTACACCTTTGTACTAACAGTAAGTAATAAAGAAAACGCATGAATGTAAAGTGTTTTTTTTTATTGTTGATTTCCATTTCATAAATAGTTATTAACCCTTCGTATGTGGTAGGTAAAAAAAAACGTGAGTTCAAGCCTCGGTTGCACCGTATAGACCAAATAAAATTGTTCGCAAAAAAAATGCAAAAAGTTGACAGTAAAATGTGATCAGGATCCTGACCAAACACAGGCGAAGGGTTAAATGATTGCGAAACAATAGTGCAAAAGATAAAAAATATAATCGGGTTTCAGAGTGCTACATCTATACTACTTTCATTGGGTCAGGATTTAATCTACTGAACGCCAATACATACATATATACATATATTCACGCCTTTATTCCCAAGATGGTAGGCAGAGCACATGAAACTTATGTTCCAGCGCGACTTTCAGCATAAATGTGGGTATGAAAGATCGACAAAATGTGATGTCGCAGTGATATGTTGCTAGCCCATTGCCCACAACACACTTCAACCCTATTCCGACACCCACGGGAAGAAAGGGGGTGGCACTATTCTAATCCGACACCACACGGTAAGAACGCCAATGATGCCTCTACATCTCGCCAAGCTACGTTGTCATGGAATATGCTGACAAAGTGACCATGCATTACTTGAAAGATTTATCTTTATATTCAATTTATTGGTGTAAAGAAGCTACGCGTAAGAAACACTGAATCATAATACGAATGATGGTCAAATGGTTCGAAAAGAAAATGAGTGTAATTTGGCCTTGACAATTGTTAAATGTGAATCTTACTCGAACAAATTGGGATATAAAGAATAATGTCCTAGTTCTCGACGTTGCGCTAGTGTATGACATGGGCATTTTATATCAAATCAATATAGGTTAAATTCGAACTAAGAGGATATTTCATCATTCGAATTTAACCCTTTACCAGGCGAAGGGATATATACCTCCCACATCTTATATCGGTTACCTTAGTCAGGTTTTAACTCCAAACCTCCTACAAAATATTTTGTCAATCCTTGAAAATAGTATTTTATGATCTTCATTCACAACACGCTTCTTAATCGCGTAATATATCTTTGGCAGCCGTTTTAATTCACTTGAACTCTAATTTCAGTAAACTACGGAGAAATTCAAACACTTTCCTTAATTTCTATGAAACAGAAGTACATTGGTCGAACAATGTTTATATATTTTGTAGATTTTGAGTTTTGAAAGGTAATGTGATCGTAAACATTGCTAAATATTCATGCATTATTAGAGTTAATCTGTGCGGGAGCTATTCTTCCCATGGCCCGGTATTAAATTGTCTTGTCATGTCATAAACACTCACGTAAGTAATAAAATAATTGTTGTGTTCAATCTAGAGCGAATTCATGTTTTGTAGTATGTAGATTTGGAGTTTAACCTTGACTATGATAACCGATATAAGATGTGGGAGGAATATATCCCTTCGCCTGATCAAGAATATAATAAGACAAAATCGAGTATGCCACTTAATTACTTAGACAGGCGATGGGATAACCGTAACCCACATTTTTATTTCTGGTTTAAAGGAACATCTCCGACTTTCGTAAATACATGTTTTACAAGGCGTTCAATACGGTTGTAACAGTATATAAAGTACGTATGAAGGCACGCTAGTTCTTAGGGGCCTGGTAAAGGGTTAAGCCATGTCACTTTGACATAAAATACCCATGACATACATACACTGTTGCAACGTCGAGGACTTTGACATTTATTTTTATCTTAATTTTTCTTCACAATTTGACACTGACATTATTTTGGTATTTACTTCTTCAATATATAACAAACCTCTTTTTATGCTGATAGTACGAGAAAATAGAAAATTCAAATATAGAATGCCTGTAAACATACAATACTACTAAATATGCAATTCCATGCTCTCGTTAATTTATCTATACCTTGAATGAGGTCTAACGCAAAGCAGCAGGCAGAGGCCTGAAATAAAGGTTTTTCGCTCTACCGTCATTGGCGTTCTTCATATATATATTGAAAATTATATTTCATAAACCAATCTTAATACAAAATGTGACTAGACAGTATTAAAGCATTAAATTATAGGTATCAAGTACATAACGCGTCCCACTTAATACCTCTTGATATTTATTTCCATCATATAGACAACATTGTCAATGAATATTTAAAAGTAATTCAGTAATAATAACAATTCACTAGTCATTAGCAACTATAGACCTTCATCTTCCATCATTAGGAATCTTTTTAAGCTCGTGGGTAAAGGCAGTGTAGAGATATATTGAAATAATATTTTTTTCCTGGCCACAGATCTAATTTTTAATCTACAAATATCAGATAAACTATGCGGTTCTCTGCTAGTATAATATAACCAGTTAGCCGTTGTGCCCGCCTTAGGGACCGGTAGGCTAGGGTCGATAGGTAGTATGTGATGGCCCGCCTTCAATAGCATACGTGCTAGGTTGTTTGAGCGGCGCCTACTAGCTATTGACAAATTATCTAAACCACACGAATGCAAATCGCAGGCATTGACGTTGGCTCCGTAGCGAATTTGCAGAACCGCTGCGTGGTCTCTGGAAAACAATTATTACACGTTTAGTAATTTCCATGTGAATGTCAGAATAGTACCTACATTATTATCGAGGCATGGAGGTAGGCATTTGCAGACTGAGTACCTACTAGCTAGAGGAAGATCTTGCGAGGCCATTCAATACGAAGCCAGCAATTGTCTTTCCACTAGAGGCTAAACTTTTAGTTGCTGAACGACAAATGGTTCCACGCTGCTTATTTTTTTGAAACAGAATCACAAGTGTATTGTTCAACCAAAAACCGCAAGCTACCAAGTCGCGGTTCCAACAGGAAAACATCTTGGCCGTTTCCGATGTATGGCCGTTATATTATTTGAAAAGTTAGCGACTCAACAAATAAAGAAAATGCTACATTTCAGGCGCGTGGAGCGAGCCATAAACTGCACAACTTTACTTTCGAATTTATATAGAGAACAACTTTCTAACACTAATATAAATTAACTTACTTGTGCAATAGTAAAGCTCTGTTCAAGGCAGTGTCGCCGGTAAGAGCGATTGCATTCATATCTATTCTATACTCTAGCAGACACATTAGCAATTCCTCGAAGATTTTAGAACAGTCTATACTTTCAACAGCTATATGGAGAGCAGTCGCTCCAGTAATGCTATTACAGGAATTAACGTGTGCCCCTGTAAACAAACAAAAACTTACTAACGCTGTCAACGCCAATGACGCCGTGACTTGTGCCCACAGCACCAAGAATGACTTATAATATTGACATAACAATGTGAAAGTAACACTTACAACTTATTGAATTGTATTGTAATATTTAAATAGAATGCTTACCCTTTTCCAGTAAGATTCTAGCAACGCCGGGTTGTGACAACCGCGCTGCCAGCAACAGTGGAGTGTCTCCATTGTCGTTATGAAGATTTAGGCCTCCACCATAATTTGCAAGCATTTTCACAATTTCCTCCTGCAAATGCACACATTATAATAGTACATTATAATACAAGTGAGCTATGTTGATCATTATACCAGAGGCGGAATTGTCACGCGAACCGCAGGTGAGCGTGATAAGAGAGCCGAGGATGTAATTATCAAAACTCAAGCGTGTCATACGACGTTTTTCAACACATTTGCGAGGAAAAATCCTTTTCATAGAATGAAAATGTTACAGGCTCCTAAGTTGTTTCCTTTAGTTATTGACGACAACAGGTTTTTACTCACAGTGGCGTCAATTCTATTTATCACTTTTCTATTCACCACGAGTCAACATTTTTAATAATAACCAAACACGCATCATCAATGTTTACAAATATTTGTGAAATTACTTATAATGGCGCGCAACTATTTTTTTTCGAAAAGTTCACGCAGTGCGCCCGCAGCGAGGCTTAGATGAAATCTCTAAACAGCCAATACAAAATAAAATAAATATTTTCTTATTCAATATAAATTCATGTAAAATGTTATCAAAAGTAAATAGTTTCACTAAATGAAACGTTTCTATATCATATCCAAGAAGAAATAATCAATTAATTCACAAGAAGGATTTAATTTGTTTAGTCGAGTAAGAATCCATTTGCCAAGAATTAAAAACAAACCTGTATAACCCGGTAAATTTAAAAATGCGCCGAGTCCATATATACACCTTGCTGCAAGGTGCCAACGTGTCTTAATCGGGATATAAACATAACTACACGAGTGTCGTAATGTTATTAAACACGCGTGTTTAATACCCAGGATTATGAGCCTAAAAGCGGCACAATAAGAGGCACGTTACGAGGAAATGTGTTGAAAATTATATTATTTTGAAATATGTAAATATCGACTTTTATGACCATGGTGCGTCCTACTGCATGCTGGGCAACGGCCTTCCTATTTTTACAAGTTTTTATTTACTTTCACCAGACTTGTGAAATTGTAACTTGTAGCCTCGCTAAATGGGCCACTGCAGGTCTACTACTCTACTTTGGATGACCAAGCATTGTTTCAATTCTAGCAACTATAGGTATTCTATATATGTACCTGTCTTTGTATTATAGCGTAATGTAAAAGTTTATGAGAATGTGTTATTCTAGCTCTAGACGCTAAGAACACTTCTACTACTTCTGGAAATCTGCGCCAAACTGCTTCACAAAGAGGGGTGTACCCTGAAAAACAAAATACGAAGGTAAGATATCGATTTTATGCTCGAATGGTAGCAACGAATAAATTGCTCGCAGCAAAGTACGCAGAGTGCGTCTTTAGACAATCGGATCGGCAATAAAATCGTAAATAATCGTAGTCGAAAGACACGTCACGTATGATCCGATTTCTAATCGGACGTGTACCTTAGGTATAATATTGTGTGTTCATACAAATATATGCAGTCTGATACAGACTAAATCGGACGTGGTTTTAGTCGCTGATTGTACAGTCGGTAAAAAAGCTAGTACCAAAATAAAAAAGCCGCCTGATGGTAAGCATTAGCAAGGACCGTAGTCTATGGACGCTTGCAACTCCAGGGTTGTCACATGCGCGCCGACTCTACTATACTTATTCTATAGTAAACTGTTTACCATGAATTTCTTCGCCGTTCACGTTAGCTCCGACCGATATCAGGTATCTGACGACATCTACGTGACCTCTCCCCGCGGCTAGGAACAAAGCCGTGCGCTCACTTGTGTCTCTGGCCTCTAGGTTGGCGCCATTGTTTACTAGCATTTTTACCTGCAACGAATCAAGCAAACTTATTAACTCGTGCCTATTTCCAGACTATTGTATTATCATAAAGATCAGCCCTGTTCCACTTGCCGCTTCGGATAAACACGATTGCGCTAGCACCAAAGAGGCGGTAGCTCCTGGATGCCATGACTTTTTACATGTCGAACATCAGTTAAAATGCTATTGGTAACACCTAGCAATTTGTCACAGCAACTTGCACCAACAACAAGGAATGAGATAGCAATTGATACATCCTTTTATATACAATGGAAAGTTGTTGTGACCA
Organism: Epinotia brunnichana; assembly: GCA_963854355.1. NCBI lineage: Eukaryota > Metazoa > Arthropoda > Insecta > Lepidoptera > Tortricidae > Epinotia > Epinotia brunnichana. The sequence continues at coordinate 18,540,630 of OY977939.1, forward strand.
ATTATTAGGTCAGTAAATGGCGTTAACACAAAGGAATTCAACCGATAATTGACAGCATGACAGTGGAACTTCTGTGCTATTTATTCTGTGGCGTGGTGTACGGTTAGAATGGCACCACCCATCCCGTGGGTGTCGTAAGAAACGACTATAGGAAATGAAATTGCATGTGATCTAAAACTAGTACCTTCCACCTTTGGGAATAGAGGCGTTACTTTATGTTCAGTCTGCAGCAAAATTAGCCACGCGGGCGAGGCTAAACAAGCTCTTATTCCGTTATAATAAAGATGTGTGTAGGTAGATTATTTTGACCTCTTTTAACACTAGGTACTTAGTTATACATACGTATGTTGATTGCCTACGTTAACAATTTAACTTGACGGCATTTTGGACGACGGCTCAGCGCCATACGACTACTCGTAATTAAAAAAAAAACTGGTCAAGTGCGAGTCTGACTCGCGCACCGAGGGTTCCGTGCAAACGTTGATACCCGTCACGTCACGACCCATTCATTCTTGAACAATCTTAACAGCTCATCAGTAGAGTATTACCGTTGTACAGTGCCATCTGCATTTTGGTACTAATAACTTGCAACTTGTTTATCAGAGATATTTTTTAATCACGCGTACCGATTTCGATTATTATTATTTTATCTGAAAGAAGGGACTTTAACGATAATTTCAAAGGAATCTGAAGACATAAATTTTAATACAAAAGTAATTATATTACAAACTTAATTAAGAAATTATTTTTGATAAATGAAAAAAATACGATAGATATCATTTTATTTTTCCTGTATTATTTATGTTACTCTTAATCATATAAAATAATTTCAGAATTTTTGCTTGGTAAACTTCGGAGACTTATCTCCGAAACCGAGGGGGGGGGGGGGGGGGTATATGTATGGTATTATTTTCAACATTTTCCTTAATAAGTCAAAATTTAACCACTGTAGAAAAAAAAATTGTTTTAGAAAGCGCAACTCAAGCTCTTTCATATGATACCCAACTTGATATATTAACTAGACTTGAATATTTTAACCCCCTCATATTCATAATTTACACAGAAAATAAAAATGTATATTTAAATTTTTCATTCTCCATACACGTGTCTTAACCTTCTTGACAGTTATTTCAAATCGATAGCTCAAGTAGTTCCTGAGATATTTAACGTTGTGACAGACGGACGGACGGACAGATGGACAGAGTCGCACCATAAGGGGCTCCACACGCTTTTTGACTAGTTTTGATGAGTTTTGAGTTGATATTCCTCCGTCATTACAATAGATATATTTATGCTACAAACGTTAATCGGTTCTTCAATACTTTATCTACTTTTGCAAGAGAATTTTTTGGAAAAAAAAATATTTATTTTTCTATGATTTATTCAAACATGGCCCATAAAAGCTCTGTTTTCGATATTAGTATGTTGTTTATGCACTTATATATATGAAATTTACATGTAACTGTTCCTTTTTGACGTTTCTAACAACCCAAGAGAGTTTTTTATTTTTAACTAATTTTTACAAAAGTTACGACCAAAAAACTGGTTTTTTGGCCTAAAACTGCTAAAGTTTAGTGCCATTTATCTCAAAAATTATGAGTTTTGAAGTGAATATGGGATACTATTTCGGTTAACCTCGTTGTTGTTAATACGGTAAGCCAAAAAAAACACGAAAAAACGGACGGTAACAGATCGAAGGTCATTGGGAGCTGTGAGTAAGGGTTCCTTCTTTATCTTTTTGGTACGGAACCCTAAAAAGAGACTTAAATTTATCATTAGCATGCCTATTTTAAGACATCATTTATTCCTTGAACAAAACCTAACCCAAATGCTTGTGACAAAATAGTAAAATTTATGGGTATTTGTGGCAAAGATTAAGGAAGTCTTTAAAAATAACTTCTGAATAGCGGGGTCCACATATTAAAAGTTTAAAAATAAAGCAACAAGATTTTGCATCACTGCGGGTTGCAGCAAAGCCAATAAAATGTGGCCTGGGGGTCTTGGTGTATTCAATTCGTCCAAATTGTGAGATTTATTATTTTAGAGGTAAATAATGAATGTAATGTATGAAGAATATACATTTATTGCTCTTCATTTATTGTTTCTTGAATTCAAGAAATAAATGGGCAATATGTTATTATTTTATTTTTAGTTGTTGACAGCCCTCACTATCGGCGACGCGGCAAGTGAGCCAATTCATTTTCACCGTTCGTACACAGCCTTAACGTTCCGTTTGGCTTGCGCTGGAGTCGAAGACGTCAGAGGGAGATAAATCATAATGGTTTTGCTAAGAAAAAAGCGGCTTTTGTTAAGATCAAAGCCTTCTGTACTTGTACTATTACTTATTCTGTGCCTCAGTTTAGACATGCCTCGGCTGAGGCCTGCGTCCAGTGTGGACCCACTATCAGATTTTTTTAAAGAAAATGGACACTTTCAAAATGGAGCCAAAGGTAATAAAATAGATTTTATAGTATAATTAGTATTACCAAATCTATAAATCCATTAGACGCTGCGTAGTGTAATGGTGTCATTTTCTCGTGGGTTTTATTGTTTACATGGCTGCCTGCCAACAATAGCATTTTCACAATATCCGAGTGATTTTTAATGACAGCGACATGTAGAGGAGTTAGTCCATCACCGGCGGTAACCTCCACTTTGCTTCCTAAAATATACATATTGTTGTAAAACATATTGAATATGAAGTACCATCTAATTTTAATGATAGATTGTATATAACTTGTATATTTAGTTAGTCAGTAGTGATCAGAAGCAAATAATTAAACAATATAAGTATAGTGTGAGTCTCCATAAATTGCACATATGAAATAGGGTGATTTTTGCTTTGAAATCCTTTTTTTTCCCGTTGATGGAATTGGTTCTAGATTCACACTATTTCATATGTGCACTTTATGGAGACTCACACTGTAATATAAAAAAAATCAGGAATTTCACAACTAAAAGTTTTGCATATAAATCCATAATTAAATATTCAAACATTAGATAGTCCAACCAAGAGATGAGTTTCTTTAATTATTTGCCTCTGTTATCAGAATTACCTTTCTCATTGTTCAATCTGAGCAAGGGGCCAGAGCCTTGTTCTTAACGGAGTCCTATTGATCCATCTCCACATCCACAGACTAGATCAGAGGCCCTAGCACACTAGGTTTTATGTCGGCTAAAATGTACTGAAACGTCACGTAAAACGCGACATAAAACTTAGTGTGCTAGGGCCTCAGTAGTTCCTAACCTTTTCAATATTGTTACCCCCATGACCTATTGGGAAACTGATTTTATACACAGCTTAAATAACTGCTAATACCTCTATCTATTCATCCTTTTGTTGTTTCCCAATGGTGAGGATCGTGAAATCATGTCCAATTCTTGCTGACCAGACTTCTCCATACACAAGGCATTCAAAAAAAAAAAAAACTAACTCTATTATCCCAAAGAACAGCTGTTTAACCCCCGGGAATAATTACCCCCAGGTTTGGAACTGATGGACTAGACTACGAGCCCCATTATTCTAATACGTCAAAAGGCGTACGCGTCGTATTAGGGCGTAATTATGAACTGTACCTGCATCTAACAACAACCGTACAACATCAACATGACCCCGTTCAGATGCATAGTGTAGTGCGGTTCTCATGAAAGCATCTTGTTGATCAATTCCGTAAATTTCCATGGATGCAGACGCAATTGCAGCACCAGTGCATTCCAATATAGAAGCATACCATCTGGAAAGATAAAGTAGGCATTTTAATTCTTATTGTTATCATTAAAATATTATCTTCTGCACAGACTTCCATAGTTTTTTTGTTATTATTTTGACAGATTATTATTTGGAAGCAAAAAAAGATTGAATCATCATATGTACTGGCCAAAAAATTTACATTATTTACATTCGATTGGTAATAAGATAATAGGTTGCGAACAGGTTTTTCTGAGAGTTATTTATAATTTCGAGTATAAGTGACTAAATAAAAATAAAGTTAATATAATATGCTACTCACTTATACATTGAAGACCATGTCTCATCTTCGCTAGTGGTAGGGGCAACATTACCAATCTCTTCATCCCATTCCAAATCATCTTGAGGCGATGGAGTAAATGATACTGGACTTAAAGGAGAAAGCAAGCTAGCGATTCTGCTCTCATCACTACTTGACCCATCACTGTGTATAAACACAAAATATCCACGGTTGAGACCTCTTCGGGAATCTTGATTAGGGCCAATATTCTCAAGCTGCAGCCCCGTGCATCTTCTATCACTAGGGTTCTTGTACTTAGTGAGTGTTTCCTCCTGTGGTCCATCATTTTTTATCTTGCGTTTGTGTGTTTTAGTGTGGCGTTGTCTAATGGAATGGGTGGTTTGTCTAGATTTGTTAGAATCAACCAGTACTTTGACTATGCTTAAATTTCCTATATTGGATGCTTCACCTAATGAAGTTTTACCATGACTTGCTATTTTATTAGGATTTGCACCTGGAATAAAACAAGCACTTGATAAAATGAGGCAATATTTTGTGGTTTCTTCTTTATCAATCAATCAATCCATAATTTTATTTCGGAATAAATCCATATTTGGTTAATTACAATAAATAACTTAAATGTAATGTTAGTACACTTTACAAAATTATCCACTTATATTAAACATTAATACATATATGACAAACTAAAAGGCATGCCTGGCTACAAGGATATCACATGCAATTTATTCCAGTGATACAGAAATGGGCCATCGTTCCTTTCTGCCACTGTCTCCAGGAGGCTGTTGGGGCTAAGGCCGATACGCCTCTGCATAGATGCAACACGTTTTAGCAATATTGCGTGAAATCCATCCGTGCGCGCCTCCGCGAACATTCCTGACGCGCTGCAATGTTTCGGCAGCCCCAACAGCATCCTGAAAGCGTTGTTATACTGGATGCGCAGGGCGCTGTAAGCTTTTTGAGTATAATTGATCCATAGGCTGCAGGTGTAAAATGACTGGCAATAGGCCTTAAACAGAGTGATTTTAACGTTTTTAGTACACAGAGCAAACCTACGGATCAAAATAGAACTTCTAACCGCTATTATACATCAATTAAACAAGATTTTATGGAGTTTACTATGCCGGATACATATCAAAGAAATTACGATTTTCCTACCTCTATCAAGAAGGCACACAATCACATCTTGGTCTGCAGCTTGTACTGCTTTATATAAATTATCTTCTAATGACCTTTCCATGGCTTTAGATGATATTAGGATGAATCAATGGAATCAATTCAACAAAATAACTATTCAAACATGTAATTCATCCTAATGTAATGAGAAAATATAAACCTTGTTAGAACCATTTATGGGTGTCAAAGCTTCAAAATGTTTTGTTGAATATTGCACTTTTACCATTTCGACTTATGTATACAAGAATGAGACATATATTAAACACAAAATATTATTTATATGCGATCTGTTTCAGTCACTAGCCTGAAATTATTGAAACCATCGAATCTAATAAATATTATCAATTCCATCATAGTTTTTCATTGACACTTGACTGACAGTAACAGTAACACTTGACAATCAATCACTGACAGTGCAGATTAATAGTGCGTACACACTAAACGCCTTTACAGGATCTTTATAGACGCATCCAGACGGGCGAAATCGGCGGGCTGTAGCAGAAATTGAAAATCTTAGAGCTATCTTTGTACGGTGCGGTAGTGTGGCGTGTCGAGCGCACCGCACAGAGGGCCTACCGCGAACGGCATTCGAAGTTTTCCCTCTTTGTTGCACTTACGTACGAACTCGTAAGTATGACCGAGAGGGAAAACTTCGAATGCCTTTCGCGGTAGGCCCTCAGGTCTGTCGGTTCGACGCACCATGTTCGAACGTCTGTTAATGCTTTTAGTTTGGTTGGTGAGTACGCACCTTTACTTTATTTTTTCTCTGTGGTGTTTGTCTAGTCCAAAGGCGGCCTCTAACCGGTGATTAAATACTGACAATCCACCATAGCTGTCTCTTTCTATTGCATGTTATAGAAAGAGACAGCTATGGTGGATTGTCAGTATTTAATCACCGTGTAGAGGCCGCAAAGACTACAATATACATACTGAGATAGACAGGCAACTTGACCAAATTGAGAAGGCATTTAATCCTTGCGTATACAGGCGCCATCTCTTCTGCGATATTTAAAACTTTTCTTTGAATGTACAAAACATACAAAAAGTGCGTCGGTCGTAGGGTTTGAACCCCAGCTCATCGACTCCACTGTACCCCTAGGCTACCTCTGTCTTATGACAATACGGCGAATTTTGAAATACCTTGACAGCCTAGCCTAGCAATCGCTAGAGCTTCAGAGAGTTCGCCACCTATCAAGAAGGTGGCACTGTTTTCAATAAGAAACTGGATTTGCATTAAGTTCTAAGGTCGCATAGCATGGTCTAGTCTAGCTACATATTAGTAATCTGTGGTCTAGCTCTAGCTTGTCTAGACTACTAGTCTATGGTATTTATTTTTGGAAGTCAAGTCAGTGTAGTGAAGTTTGCGTGAAAAATATATTTTTTGCCTTTTTGTATGGGTTCTATCAATATCCTCTTCAGTTATTCTTTATTTTAAAGTCATAAAGGTTTGAGTGCCCAGTTTCTATATATTCATGCATACAACTCGGTGTAATTATGACTAAGAATCCATAAGTCATTTTCTTCCCTGTAGTAGATTCCGGAAATTGTTTGACATCCTGTCATAATTACGTGTTTTAGTCTACCAAAAGCAAAGAGGATATTCTAATAACAGTAAGTAAGGATATAATAATCACTACTTTTCTGCGATCTGAATACTAGCAGCTTGGTGCAGCGGCGCCAGTGCTACCTTGAATTTATTTTTGATAAAAGGTCTCTTAATTGTTATATTATCTTCGTAACCATTGATGTTTAGCCCTGTTCAGCTTATGGTTTAGTTTTTGTTTTATCTTTGCAGCAAATTTGTATCATGGTGCTAGAGTTCTTACACAATGGCAACTGAAAATTGCTTAGTGAAAGCAATATATTCATTCAAAGGCAAGAATAACGATGAACTATGTTTCAAAAAGGGCGATATTATCACGGTTACTCAGAAGGAGGAAGGGGGCTGGTGGGAAGGCACCTTAGGGGAAACCACGGGGTGGTTCCCTAGCAATTATGTGACAGAATGTAAAGGTAATGAATGAATTTCTCATCAAACTCGAAATGACTTGTGATAATGATATTCAGAAAGATTGCTTCAGTAATAATTATGTAAAACCTATTTGTTATAATATAATTATCTCCTGTTGTTGGTACAGTTCCAAAGTACTCCAGACATGGATTTTGCCAGATTTTTTTTTATCACACATCACATATTTAATTTATTTTAGATCAAGCTGGGTCTTTGACAACTTCTCCAATAAGGGCAGCATCAGAAATACAGGCATTTAGAAATGTTGTCCTCAAAGACATCATTGACTCTGAAAAAGCCCATGTGGCTGAGATGCAGGGCCTGGCCAGTAATTTCCTTCAACCGCTGGAAAACAGTGACATGTAAGCAAGTTAAGAAACAAATTATAGTAATACAAGTTTGGAGCATGCCAGAGTACAGATGAGAGATAAGCATATTCTCTCCCCTCATGTCTCCCGTGCCATAATATCTATACTGCTTTTGATGAATTCTTAATTTAGTTTCCTACAGTGATAATCAACTTTTTCTATAACTGGTGGATATGTATATATTATATATGTCCGGGGGCACCCTTTAAAACTTAGATTTTATTGGTTATAAATTCATCTAAACTGACCTCAAACTTTTTTTAAATAATCCATCCATCGTCATAGGTCAGTACCCCCAGTTATAATCAGTCGAGAAAAAGTCTATTGACCCCAATATATTCATATTCTTAGATAAGCATTCATAACGTTTTATGATTGGGTTCTGTTGTTCTAAGTGTGTCTTTTTAGTAATAGCCCACTTGAACATACAGGAAAAGTAGTACATGAAAAAAAAACATTATAACCATTTTTTTAGGTTGACAAGAGATGAGTTCAAGCAATTGACAGGCAACATAGATGAGGTGCTACAAACTCATGAACAGTTCCTGGCCCTGTTAGAAGAATGTGCAACTAAAACAGGACCTGATCAGCGGGTTGGCGGCCTGTTCTTGCAATGGGCTCCCAAAATAAAATTGGTGCACCAAACATACTGTGCTGGTCACCCTAAAGCAGTGTGTATTCTAGACAAATACAAGTAAGTTAATTATTTTCAAGAATTTAATGATTATTATTCTTTTATAAATATCATTTGAAACCTTTCATTGCCATTCGCCACATAAACACATACTTTTAACTCACGAAAACCACATCAAAGTTACAGGCGTTTACGGTCGCGGCAGGCGGTGGTTACTGTGACATAGCTGTTCTTGGCCCAGAGAGCAAGACACTTGCGACATGTACCTGCTAGAGCAGTGATCATGGCACTGAAAGGGTTTAATTTAAAAGATGAGAAGTTTCATTCTTTTGTTTTAAGGGATAAATGTTTGATTCTGATTCTGTATAATTTATCTCTAATTTATTTACTTAGGGAGGATCTGAACACATGGATGGAAAATGCTGGTGCTGTATGCCCTGGAGTGCTTGTGTTGACCGCGGGCCTGTCCAAACCCTTCCGTCGTCTCAGCAAGTACCCGGCGATGTTGCAAGAGCTGGCGCGACACGTCCACGAGGCTCATCCAGACAGGGGCGACACCCATCGCGCGTCAGTTGTTTACAAGGATGTTGCTGTAAGTATATTGTCCCTTCTGTATATACTCGTCAAAAAATCAAATTACATGATAGGATAGATCATAATATAAAGTAGGTAATAAAATATAAGTATAAATAAGGAGTCCAGTGGTGCTTTGTGTGGCATTACACTAGTAATATAAATACAATTGCTTTTGCTTGCACTATGTTTAAAATTATATTTTTTGTGTTAAGAAATTTAATTTTTGGGACTAAGCTTTTATTGCCAGTTATAACGTGCCTAATCCCAGCAGGTGGTTGTTCTACGTTCTCTGTAACAACTCTCAAGTTTAATCATCAGACAGGTATTCTAATCTTGAAATAATATGTTGGCTGATTGATACTGTTCCAAACCTTGTATTATTATTTTATTTAGAGTGGCTGTGCAGCATTACGACGGCAAAAAGAATTAGAACTCCAAGTAGTAACTGGCGAAGTGCGCGGATGGCCCGGTGGCGAGTTAGCGACACTTGGAGATGTGTTGCATATGGGCAGCGTGGCAGTTGGACCTTCGCATCAAGATCGGTACCTCGTACTTTTCCCTTCGGCGCTTCTATTGTTGTCTGTTAGCAAGAGAGTGTCAGCGTTTGTTTATGAAGTAAGTAAAATGTTAATCATCAATCATTCTTACCAAGTTATTATACTTGGTATCTTAATACCCTGATTGTTTTAGGGCTGCCTTCCATTGACTGGCATAACAGTCTGTAAATTAGACGACTCTGAAATAAGGAAGAATGCATTTGAAATTAGTGGTCCGATGATAGACACCATCATAGCTGTGTGTCAAACAAGAGCGGAGGCAGACAACTGGGTCAGCTTATTGCAAAAACACTCGAACACCAGCAGTCCTACTCATGAGCCGGGTCAACCACAATCGCTGCCACATGTAAGTGTATTATTATATACTTATTATTTTGTTACTTAGTTGTTATGTGGCCTGTATCGTAAAGTATTTTGTACATGAACACATTTAAATTAAAATAGTTGTGGTGTAACACATGTTCAGTCCTCGCCTAATCCTAGGAACTGAACGTGCCACACGATGTCGTGGGTCATATATGCCAGCAGGCTGGCTTGCTACAAAATAGGGAGTTAACTTACTGGAGTCCCGGCGACACGATATTCGCTTCAATTCGGTCTAGTATCCGTCAAGGTCCAGTCAAAGTCAAGTCAAGTCTCCCAAGCTGGTCTCCGGGGCCGTGAAGCGCCGTGTCGTTCCACGGGCTGCCGGGCCGTCAATACGCGGTCCACCACAGCACAAATCACCAAATGTCACTGTTTTCACCAAAGTTCGACTCGGCCTCAATGGTAGGCCTCCAACACGAGTCTCCAAACACTTTCAACTACAAATCAAATAACCTCGGACACTGTGTGTCGGCAAAGCGAGGTATTACCAAAAAAAAGCACACGTTCTTTCCGACCGAAAACGAGACGTGTCTTTTTATTCGACAGACAAAGCAAAATGTGACGTGTTCTACAGCGACAGACAAGCAGTGTTGCCACCTTGCAAACCAAAATGGCACTGTCCAAACTAAAAAGGGCGTACACACGAGAGGCGTTTAAGGGTCGGGCAGACGCTCGGCCCGAACAACATACCTTCGTTCTACAGCTACTAGGGATGCTACTGGTCTACCTCATCTACCTGTTTGTAATTAATTAACGCATACATAGATTTGTACAGTCAGCAGCAGAAGTAGCTAAGTGGGCCGGGCATTTAAAATAATTCAAATAATTTCATACCTATAAGTACTTAAATTATGTAGATCTGCATGTTTTTAAATGTTATATTAATCTAGTTTACTAAAACAATTCATCAATTTTTTCCAGAGTACTTCTTAACTCTTTAGCTCTTGAGCGTGTCATCATAGGTGAATAATTCTTAGGCATTTCCGATTGTTTAGCGTGTCTCACTTGAACTGTCTCAGTACCGGGGGCTGGCGCAGGCGCGGCCGAGGTATCGGCGGCGGGCCCCGGGGCCCCCGTGGCCGCGGAGTCGAACTGGCGTGCCACCAGCTGGCGCCGGTTGCGCCGGTACCTCCGACCTTGACTGTCAGCTACTACGAATGACCGCGGTTCGGGCGCACTATCTACTACTGTAACCGGTTTTTTGTTGTTTCCGTCGATTAGTGTCGCCTTTTGTCCCGGCAACAAAGGCGATAAAGGTTTAGCTGATCGATCGTAATTTCTTTTAATATTTACCTTGTGTTGCAACATTTTTTGATAATTATGCGTATTGTCGACCCGTTCATGCAAAAGTCCGGTTTTAATTGGGAGCTTTGTGTTCAACCGTCTCCCCATTAACATTTGCGCCGGAGAATCTAGATTGTACCTAGGAGTTGACCTATAATTGAGTAGACTCAAATAAAAATCTTCTCCCGAGTCCTGGCACTTTTTTATCATGTTTTTTATTGTTTGAACCGTGCGTTCACTTTTGCCATTCGATTGACTATAGCGAGGGGATGACGTCACATGTTCTATTTCCCAATCGGTCATGAATTTTTTAAACTCGCACGAGCTGTAAGCTGGCCCGTTATCGGTCACCAGTTCTAAAGGAATGCCGTGCCGCGAAAATTGTTCCTTCATAAAATTTATAACTAATTTGCTAGTTATATTGTTGAGCATACCTACCTCGACATAGTTTGAAAAATAGTCAACTAAGACTATGTAGTACTTTTTCCGATACTCGAAGAGGTCCGATGCAAGTTTCGACCAGGGCAAGTCTGGCAGCGCGTGCTGCAGTAAAGGCTCGCGGCGCGGCGCCGGCGCGTGCAGCGCGCATGTTTCGCAGGCGCGCACGCGGCGCTCCACGTCAGCGGCCAGGCCCGGCCAGAACATTACCTCGCGCGCACGACGCTTACACCTATCTATACCTAAGTGTCCTTCGTGTATTTTGCTCAACATCTCGTTGCGTAAAACGCGCGGAATGTAAACGCAGTCATTTTTAAATATTAACCCGTCTATGAATTGTAATGACTCACGATACGGCCAGAACACCTTAACACATTCCTCAACAGCCTCCCTATATTTAGGCCATCCATGGCAAACATACTGTATAATCGTTTTACTTTCGTCGTCTAATGCCGTGTATTGTTTGATTCTATTTAATTTTTTACTACTGACCTGCACATTTTCGATTAAAAAACATGTTTGTAACTCGACCTCGTCAGTGACCCGATCGTGCATCAGCTCAGGCAACGGCGCGCGCGACAAGGTGTCCGCTATGTACATGTACTTACCGGGAGTGTACTGGACCTTGAAATCAAACCCTTGGACCCGCATCATCATGCGCTGGAGTCGCGCTGGCACGGACGACAGTGGCTTAGAAAACAGCGGTTCCAAAGGTTTGTGATCAGTCTGCACCGTCACGTCACGTCGGCCATAAATGTATTGTTTAAACCTCTCTACGGCGAAACAGATTGCCAGCATCTCCTTCTCAATCTGAGCGTACCGCGTTTGAGTGTCGGTGAAAGTGAGAGAGGCGAACTCCACCGGCCGCCCGCCCTGCAGGAGCACCGCGCCCACGGCGACGCTGCTCGCGTCTACTGATACAACCACCGGCAGCTCACTTGAGTATAGTGCCAACACCGGAGCTGATGCTATCTTTGATTTTAATACATCAACTGCATTGGAATGGTTCTGATCCCACAGCCACTCGGAATTCTTTTTTAACAACCCTCGTAGTACCGCCACCGATTCGGAATAGTTTTGGATGAATTTTGATAAATAGTTTACCACACCTAGAAACCTTTCCAAAGCTTTCCGATCCGTAGGGTAGGGCATCTCCATGATGGCGCGAACTTTAGAGTCGTCTGGCCGCATCCCTTTTTCATCAAATTTGTGCCCTAGGTAAATAATGTCTGTCACGCAGAACTTACACTTCTCCTTGTTATACTTTATACCTATTTCTTTTGATCTTTGTAACAGGCGCTCCAGGCGAGTATCATGCTCCTGTTTCGTGCTGCCCCACACTATGACGTCATCAATAAAACTTTCAACCCCATCTAAGTCTTCCAGATACTGCCTTAATTTAGCGTGGAATACATCAGGGGCACAACTTACCCCATACGGCAATCTAAGGAATTGGTACCTGCCCATAGGCGTTGAAAAAGTGCAAAGGTCAGCACTAGCGTCGTCCAGCTGCACCATCCAGAAGCCCGAGCGCGCATCCAGCACGCTGAAGTAGCGCGCACCGCGCAGGCGCACGGCCAGCTCACTCACCGTGGGCAACGAGTAGTGCGCGCGTCGAACCGCACAGTTCAGGGGCCTTGGGTCTAAACACACTCTGAGATCGCCGCTTTTTTTTCGCCACTAAAACAATGGCATTGACCCAGTCGGTGGGGTGCGAGACTTTCCTGATTACCCCAATTTTTTCCATTCGCTGTATTTCCGCATGCAACCTATCACGTAACCCTAGCGGAATTTTTCTAGTCGGGCATACAACCGGTTGAACGTTCGGGTCCACCACTATTCTATATTTACCAGGTAGTTTTCCTAGACCCTCGAAGAGATCGGCGTAATTTTCCAATTTAATGACATTAACCCGACTAATTAGTCCTAAGGTTACGCAACCTTCTAACCCCAGTACATTTTGACAATTCAAATCAGACACCGCACACATTAACTGGCATTGTTTATTTCGGCAAGACAATAACAAACTGCAAATGCCTATAACGGGTATCCCGTAAATGAATAAACACGCTTAACAAACGGTTTCAAATCGCTTAGATGTAAACCTAGATTTAGGTATTCAGTCTTCGATATAATATTCAACATGGATCCCGTATCAAGTTTAAACAACAATCGTTTGTTTTTACATTTAACTACCTCCACCCATTCTTTAGGCGGTCTAGACTTATTTTCCTGCTGAATAACATCGACATAAAACATACCGTCCTCCCCATCCGAATCGTCCACTGCCAAGTCACATACCTGGTCTTGTGTCACCTTGCGCCGGTTACACACCTTAGCGAAATGTCCTCTTTGATCACACACATAACACAACGCACTGTGTGCCGGGCAACGCTCGTCCTGGTTGCACCAAGCGCCGCCGCAAGCCGTGCAGGGTCGCGCGGGTCCCGCGGCGCCAGGCGGCCGCCCGCCGCGCCGCGCCCCGCGCCGGGAGCTGGCACGCCGACGCCCGCCTGCGCCCGCGCGCGTCCCGCTGCCGCTCGCTCGCGCAGCCGGCCTCCACACGGCATCGACACGAACTTCATTCGAGCCACCATCGATACACCGGCTTTCCTCGCATGACATCTCTGCCGCTTGACAGACTTGAATGGCCTTCTCTAATGTTAATTCCTCCGTACGAAATAGTCTATCTCGTATAACATTACTAGTAATACCGCACACGATCCTGTCGCGAATTAAACTATCTGTCAACGTGCCGAATTCACAACTCTGACTCAACAGACGTAATGATGTAACCCACTGATCGATGTTTTCGCCTTCCTCCTGATTCCTAATAAAAAACTTATAACGAGCCACCGTAATATTCGGCTTGGTTCCGAAGTGTTCATCGAATTTTTTCAATAAAGATTCGATGTCCTCGCTTTCCTTCTCGCTCATCGTGAACGCGGAATAAACTTCGTAGCCAGCTGGCCCTATGAGGTTGACTAACAAGCTAGCCCGGACATCTGCAGGCTCCTTGCTCACTCCGGAGGCTTTAAGAAACACCAAAAACTGTTTCTTCCACTTGCGCCATGACTCGGCCCGCGTGGCCGGTCCGCCTTCTAAAACTAATTCCACCGGAGGACGCGCGTGTTCCATTATAACGTTCAACGTACACAATCACCAATCAACACAAACTTGCCAAAACAAATCACCACAGCCTTGATTATAGTAAATTTCCAATTAATTAGTGACCACCGCTGTCACCATGTAGTAAAACACGCATAGCTAGTTCAACACTGATTTATTATATCCAATGTAGGTAGACATAGTATTTCACAAGTACCCTATACTACAAACAGCATACAACTTTATTGTTAATAAATTAAGAGTGTGTAGGTCATTTTGAATACCCGGCCCGCTTATAGCTACTTCTGTTGCTGACTGTATCATATTTGTGTCTGATTGACACAATACTTATAGTAACAAGCAAGGATTTTTTTTTGCAAATATATTTTTTTCTATCTGAAACAGGTGTTTACACAACAGATGCTCTGGTTATTTTGACTTAACGGGACTTAATAGCGTATAATTAACTTATTTATTTACCTCTTTATTTTATACGTGATTAAGTCCCGTTTCGTCAAAATAATGTGTGAGAATCATGAAAATTTATCAAATATGCTCTGGTGTTTCGAAAACCAGTGAATATGTGACGGTTGTGTATTGTCATGTGTAGTTTAAGAATGCGGTGTTTAGAAACCATTTTTTTATTTCCATTCCCTAATAACAATGAATTTTGTGAAAAATTAGGTATCGAAATATGCAATCCTTCGAACTACACAAGTCCTGGACTGAACAAGTGATTTTTATTGTATTCTAAAAGATTAGGATTGCAATAACTTTGTTTCTATAGTATCCAGTGGGTAGATATTGAAAATGAAAAACGTGGCCATTGCATTCGTTTAGAGCTTTACCCCGTGCTGGCGAAATCGTAAGTGCAGACGTGCGGGAAAAGAAGCTTTCCTTCTTTTAGTTTCAATATAAATTATATCCTATCAGGGAGTTTGGAATGAGAAGTCCGAGGTAGTTAAGTAAGAATATGTATTGCTACGAGCACAACCGGGAGGCAACTAGCGAGCACGATATGCTGACAACGCATAGCCTGTTCACGTCGGGTCGTTCCTATATAAATAAATACGTATTTTAATGTTGATTACTTGACACATGTAATATAACGACATATGACGTGTGTAGATTTGCACACATAAAACTAAAAAAATAAAAAATGAACGTATGTACAAACGTCAAAAATATTTGTAAAAATAATTTACGGTACAGGTGAACATACCTTACTTATAATTTTTTGTTGTTAAATTATTTCTATATTAAATATTTTTGTGATGTTTTACATAGCTGACCCGTTCACCTTCTGAAGGGGCGCTGTCTAGCATCAATTCTAGCCGTCGAAGCCTTTACCACGTGACTTTGCCACCGCCAAGTTACCCCTCTGCATCTCCTTATTATTCGCTCACTAAATATTTTGCGAGACTAGTCAAGAAAAAGGTTATTACTAGACAAATGTTGCGTAAGTTATTACATGAGCGAACCTGGGCAAAAGCTTTTGAATTAACGGGATTGCCTGTAATGCGAAGACACAAGAATCATATAAAGCTAAGGATAGAAAATGACGGAACTATTGGCACAGGAACAGATGGGTCTGATAGCGACAGCGAGAGAGAATCTGACACCACCGAGTCGTACACAAGCTCCAGCTGCGCCGATGCAGATCAGCTGAGCTATCCTAGAATGATGAGGCAAAATGCACAGGATATTACTAGCCCCCGGACTGCTTCCTCTCTTGGTAGCTGGGGGAGTAATTATGACTATATGCGCCACATGGATAGCTCAAGTAATATGAACTTTGAGGAGTCGGAATTGGTTAGGGGGGATTGCACGAAAAATATATTTTTGTCAATTCCATCTAATACAAACATTTTTCAAGCTGTCAATAGCCCAGAAGATACTCCTTTACAAAAATCCACGCGAGAACTGAATTGTGATCGGTATGTTCTGGCACAACAATCAGAAAGTACAGATAACTCTTCATTTGAGGTGAGGCCGTATATGGCATGTGAAGATTTGGTAAACATTGACCAGGATATTCAAATGAACACTATAGGAAGTGGAAATACCGACTTTGTTCCTACGCGACAAAGCTTTCCCGTCAAAGCCAAAATGGATTCTGTTCCAAAGTTATGGAAATCTACAGAGGAAGCTCATTCTCAAGATATAGTAGTCGAAAATTCTATGTCAGATATATTGCAAGAAATTGATCCGCCATCCCCAACATCGTGTAGTGATTTTGTTTACCCTGATCATCCAGTCATCATCGATCCACCTCCGATGTTTAGAAACGAAGAAGATGATGTTAAAGTGATTAACATTAACCTCAATACCGATGTACCTTTTCGTAAGCATTCTCTTAACTCTGATAAAAGAATCAGGCGTTCTCTTTCGAAATCCATGGTAGAGACGGAAAGCTTTTGCAAGAATAATGAACCGACAATTCAAAGAATGAGTTCACAGTCTGACGGAAATAAGTTATCAAAGAAGTGTGAATGCTGTAATAGATCTTTATGTCCTAGCCCTAGATCTTCGGATTCGGGTGTCGTCGGGAGCTGCAACTTAGCATCTCCTGAATTGAACATGCATGAATATGCCATTGGAAGTACAGGAAATGATTCGGATGGACATGAAAAGTTAGTGGAAAATTTGTCCCAAGGAACTTTTGATGAACGCCGTAAGAATTTAACGCTCTCAGAGATTGAGGCAGCTAATTATGAGGATCAATGTAGGTGCACATCTCCCTTCGGTTCTACAGCTAGAACGTCTTGCGTGACAAGTGTAACATCGGAAACTAGTCTTGATGTGATAGATTCGTCAAACATCCACATGACTTCCACGTATGCAGCGAACCCGCCTGTATCGTCGGCACAAATTAAAAGAACGTCCATTCGTCGTAACATTGACCTGTATGTGCCGGAAATAAAATTAAAACCTGATCCTCCACCACGTGTCTACCGGAAACCCAGTACCCATCTAGAAATTCCAAAAAATGTTCGACAGCCTATACCGTGTCAATGGAGTACTTTGAATATAACAGAGCGTACAAAACCAAGCTTGCATTACCACATGCGCATATTCAGGGACAAGCCGGAAGGTGACGACATAAACACTCAAAGACAATCTCGAGCAAATCAACGTCGAAATTGCGACATACTTGATCAAGGAAAAGATCAATCAAATAAAGAAGAAAATACGGCAACTCGCAAAACTAGATCTCGCAGTGAGGACTTATCGAAATTTCATAAGGATTTAACAGAGGCTAAAAGTGGTTTCATGGTTTATCGTTCGGACTTGTATGCGCATTGGTGGATGAAAGCAAAGTTACCCATAACAGTGGTCACCGACTCAGGCAAGGATAATACTTTTGTAAAGAGATACTGTCTTTGTACATCACTGGTTTGAAAATAATAATACTTACTGCCTTGAAGTTGTGTAACCATTAATGCTGTCATTAGTTACCCCAGTGTTGCAGTGCTTTACTTGATCATCCTTGCCTGTGTTTATTCATCTTACTAACTGAACAAACCTGCCACTGCAACTAGATACCTCATTACTAACAAATTAAGATAAATGCATGGATATGCTTTTATTACCTGTGATGACTAGAGGTATAAATAGCGAAAGTACTGTGTGAATGTACCTCTATCAATACGAAGTGGTTGTGATCGATTCGAAGTCCATTTGAACCTGGGTCCATAAAATATTCAGAAAATTAAAAAGCGATGGTATTAAATGAAATGGTTGAAACCTTGAGTACCGTAATAAAAATATAAATACGTATTAGGCACTGAGAGTCGCGTCGCGTCGAGTCGAGATGGAGCCGGGTCACAAATGTGCGCTATAAAGTGTGCTTTAAATAGATGTTCGAACGGATGTTGTTGATGAATATTTGGTAAACGATAATGAAACTGTCTCACATTACATTATACAAATTAAAATAAACAAGTTATCTGTACTATATCGACAGATTTAACCATCATTCTTCAAACTCCATACGAACACGTTTAAAAAAAAAATCTGCTTCGACTCAAAGCTCACTTAACCTGATGTATCTACCTACATTAGAATTATGGATGTTTAGTCTGGTTTGTGCCACTTACGTGTATTTTTATTTTTTGTAGATGGCCATGACAGACAGCAATAACCCTGATTTATCGTCAGGTTTAACCAGCCACAAAAGATCACACTCATTCAACAACCATCAAAGCTATACTCAACATAGTCAGCAAACGTCTAAAAGTAAACAAAAAAATCAGTCCGCCCGCTGGCTCTTAAATTCTTGCGACTCTATTGATCAGTCGCCTGCCAAACCAAACAAAAATCCTATTGGTAAAAAATTCTCTTCTGTTGATTTTATCGACACGGCGGGATCGAACTACAGCAATAAAGGTACGGTGCAATCAAGTTGTTTGATTTGAATGGTGAGGGGTATTATTTGTTTAAACTGACATAAAATGAGTATTTTAGGGTGGAGTATAACATGTTTGCGTCCGGCGCCTCCTCTCCGGCCGCAGTCGTTCACGGTGGGCTCCGACGAAAACATAGGACCGACGCACCCGTATGCGCCACACCAACGAAAGTCTAATTCTTATGAAGAGGACGCTCTTATTCTTAAAGTCATCGAAGCGTACTGCACTTCAGCACGCTGTAGAAATGCTGTAAGTTCTGGTGAGTACCATGTTTCATATTTTATTTAACAGGGAAAGTACATTAGATACTCTAAGTGTGATTCGATTGTGATACTAAAAAAATATAATGTAGTTATTCGATTGTATGAATAATGGTCGTCTGCGTGTTGTTCAACTTATTGCTAATTTCCTTGCGAGTTCCTGACTAATCAAGTCTCCAGAGTATTTTGATTGTTTGTCGCGAGTATTAACGTTGCACTAATGAATACACTCTTGAAACTTGTGTGCATATTATCCTAACTCAATCTTGGTCTAAGAATCCTTTGAAATTCTATTATTCCATAACTGATATTGATATGCTACCCATATCCCTAATATCTAATACTAGTATAAAGGATTTTACTAACATTGCTGTATATTTTATTATGCAGTACCCAATATACCACTGGAGATATTCGAGTCTACAAGGAGGAGACATGCCAAGTCAAGAAACCGTATTATCAGTTGGTTTTTAGAATGAACGATGTGTAATAATCAAAACCCTAAACCAAATTTAACGCTAGTCATATAAAAAGTAGCGCTTATACTTGTTCGATATTTTGTTGTTGGTGTTGTTAACACTCCTATTTATTTATTTACGTACATACTTATACTCACTATAACCTATAATACTCTTTATTCGTGTTGTATATCCTGCGTAAGCACATACTTTTATAGTGCATGAGGTTGCAGCATGCTTTATTAATTATACTATACATAGTATTCGATATAGTAATTTACAGTTACTCATACGCCTTGTTATTGCGAAGGGCAGTCATTTTACTTTTTCTAATTAAGTTATACGGCGTATTTAGATATACTTATTTATGCATTAAACTCCAGTACAAAATGGCTTTCTAGTCTAGTTAGAAGTAAAGGAACTTTTATTAAGAATCTCATAGGAAATCTGCCTTACATATATACTTACCTATGTGAATTGTGAATTAAGGAATTACACCCACTATAATCCTACAAATAATTCATCGTATTTAAACTTCTTACAAACTTACTATGTCATGTTTGCAGTCTAAGTAGGTAGATATGATAATATTTAGCGCTGCATTCTGTAAAATAACTGGCGTAACTAACAAGTTCGTTGAATTGCAACCAGTAATTACCTTGGTCTAAGCTGTGCTATGTTGTGCACCTACCGACTAAACAGTTGTATTAACCCCGGTCTTTAACCATGTGCCACGGTAGTCTGAAACTTTCTATTTTGTTACATGCGGCTGCCTTTATATCGCACCTGCAGTGGACTGCGGCCACTTGTCTCTTGGTAATGTACAATATCACGCACCCGCTTCTAACATTCTTCACTATAATTACACTAAATTACCCATCGACCAAAGAAGTGAGACCCCCGACTACGTAGGCTGCACCAAGCCTTCGAAAGTGAAGCGTAACAAAAGTTCCTCTGCGGCCGACGCTTACCTCTGCCGCGGCCCCGAGACAAGGAGGCTGCTCTCGGAACGAAAGTTTCAGATGAACCGTTCCAACCCAAATCTATGGGAATGTTCAGAGGAACGCAGGCAGAAGCTGTGCGAGGGCCGGGAGCGGCGCAGCGGGTCGCACCCGAGCCTGGCGGCGGCGCTGCGGCCTTCCGCGCACGCGCACGCGCCCGCCTCCGCCTCCGCCTCCGCGTCCGCGCCGCTCGTCGCTCCCCGCGCCGCTCGCTCGGCGCGCTCCTCCACCTGGTGCTGCGGTTCCTTCGTCAAACAACTCACTAAGTCACATCACTTCGACTGACACAAGTAGTCCTTCTTTCCTTATTGGTCCACTTTTGACCTTGTTCTTCGAGAGGTGTCTCCTTTAGTTTGTTAATGACCGATTTTGTTCTTCCGATTAATCCATCATTAAAAGCTGCATTAATGTGCGTGATCATTGACCATTATTAATGTAATTTCTAAAAATTTACTCTTACTAATGATATTAATCTACTAAGGACTTACTTAAACGGATTTTAGTCATACCATTCATTTGAATGGATGTCGCTGTGTAATGATACTAATGATTTAACGAGAGAGTTATTATTGAAGGTCTCGATACATCATGATTCAAGCTGGAAATAAGACGGGACAAACCCATTCGGGTCGTAATTTAGTAGTACAGTAGGTAAAAGCTAAAATTTCTAGTCAGAAAAGTATACCTATTTTTGAAATATCGTCTTATTTTCTTTAATGCAAAAGCCAATAAAACTAGCTTGTTATATCGCCTTACATAGCGAGTGCAGTATTATTAATATAGATTAGATTTACAAATCAATTTATTTTATAGGTTTTGTTTTTGATGATGTATATAGATTATTAAAGTTATGGTGCATATTGGATTTTTATATAAAATGCATGCCTTGAATTGTTTTGAGGATTATTTATTTACTTCTGCTAATAACATGGGAATAATTGTCGGTAGCCCTGACAATAAGGTGTGATTATTTTTTACCTATAACTTTATAAAAATTGCGTCAGTATCGAGAACGGCTCGCAGTTTCATTTCTCAGGTGAGGCGCCCAAAGTTATTTTGGGCGCAATGGCAGCTGCACCGCCATTACTATATTTGAGGTTTAGTACTATAAAGAGGGTGCTACTCCCGCGCTTTTTAATGCTCTCTATGGTTATGTGAACGTCTTACGATGTTTACCGTCTTTCAGCCATTGGCAAATACTGAAACTTTAGACTTATGTCTATAGAGTTGTTGATATTTATACAAATTATTAATATAAATAATTGCCGAAAAATTATGCGAATACTTACTCCCGAAAATATATAAGACGCAAGTTTGGGCAAATCCAAAAGCCGCACGGGTATATAATTAGAATGGATAAAATGACATATGGCGTATATAACTAGAATTGTATAACGAGAAAGTGCATAATTCGTCTGTTAACCCTTTTCGAGGCAGAGGCGTTATATCGACCACATACTGCTTGTCAAACATACATCTTAATGTCATTGAATAAGACTAGCATCCGATAGTCATTTTGCAACTGCCGGCCGGCAAAAGGGTTATACTCGTAGAAACATATGAGTGAATATTAGGTGTTGCAGTGGGTAATCAGAGTAGGTAGCGGCCGGCACGGCGTGCTGTTCGTTAAATATTGAACGCAAACGCGCCACTGCAACGTGTACGTAAATACGAGGCCACTACACTACAGCAGTGCCAACTGCAATGTCGCAAACTACCTAACTCACTTGATTGTTCTAATGGCCTTATTTGTTGCTAAAGTATGTTTATTGGCATTTTTTATAAAATAAAAATTAGGGACATGGAAGTTATAGTTAAGTAGGTATTTAAAGTTTCAGATGTACATGTACATGAAATTAAATCTAGGGTGATACAATTTTTGTGGTGTTGCCGCCTTCTATATAACGTAACAAGAAAACCAATTTTACATTTATACACAACGCTTGTTTAAATAATTAATAAATTAATTATTTCGTTGAAACAGATTGAATTTGTTACTAAAAAAATAGTAACCTAACTATGTTACATGTAATGTGATAAATCATTTTTGTGCATGCTACATTTTAGTTAGATACGTACTGTAAAAATATATTACAATGTACATCAGCACTTATGCAGCAGAAGTAGCTAAGCGGGCGACTGGCTCAAAATTATCTACACAAACTCTTATTGCCTTATAATAAATACTTGTGTTTTTGTCAATTTTGACCTTTTAGTACCTACGCGTAGTTACTTCTCCTGACTGTACTCATATTAAGTCTGTAACAGATATAATTATTGACATTAAAGATGAGCATGAAAATATTGACACACGACTGTATTATCAAGATGATAGGAGCTTAGGTAGTTTGAATTTTTCTGAGCTTTAAATTATCAGCTAATTATTCTATTACACATATATTATTATAAATAAATAATCTCATTCGATGCAGTAGATGGCTGTTAACTTCGCATATCAGGGATAAACATCGCAAATACATTTTTGCAAGGAAACGGTTACCTGGGCTATATAGACAACACACTGAAAGAATAGAGAAATACGAGTGACTCTCCTGTTACAGAAAGAAAGTTAAAGAAAGGACACTGGAAACTATTTTTTGTCACATTAAACTCTCTAGCGCTTTGAACATATTTTTAAAAGACATTGACTGCCAAGAATCGCGACGCGTTACGCTCGTAGCCGATCCCCTGGTTTTACTCGTATGTCGCTACATACCTGGCGCGCGCCTACGCCGTAGTCGCTCTCCGCTGAGGGCGCCTACGCCGTAGTCGCTCTCCGCTGAGGGCGCCTACGCCGTAGTCGCTCTCCGCTGAGGGCGCCTACGCCGTAGTCGCTTTCAGCGGAAAGCGACTACCAGGCGGGTTCCTGACAGTGAGAGTGTTCATAGCCACGGTTCCAATGCATTCGATTATTTACTTCACACTTGGCCATAACGTGAAAATTACACTGCTACGCGTGCGGAAAGTCTCACTTCCTGGCCAGCGGGATACGCAAAGTTTCACTCTGGGCGTTAGTAAATAAAGACTTGCCTTTGGCTCGGACGTCAAACGCCTGCAATCTGAGACACTACGTTTTGCCGCCCTAGGCGAGTAATGTACCTACTATTGTGTACTTTGTGAGTGTTGCATGCCATGCCGGGGGGTAAGATACTGTTACGGATGGACATTTTTCCGATCTGCCTTCTACATTTTTATAGCCGTGTAGGGTACGCTTAAAGGTTGTATACCTCCATTGACAACTTCTAAAGGGTAAACTGATATCGCGTTTATTTTGAAAGATAATTGTTTTCAACTTTAAAATATGTCCCCATGTGGCGCTCCACCTAGTTTTGGTCTGAATCAATAGTTGTGGGATTTAGGTAGGTAGGTATACCTACATATATTCTCAAGAACTTGCTCATTGTTACGTCCACAGTAGTACCTACGAGTATTTGAATACACGGTAGGTACTTTCAGCTTCCTAATTTGCCAAGTTAACGCTCGGTTACTGCAACAATATCATGGTTATTGAAAGGTATGACTCGCTAATTGTAATTTCATAATTTGGTGAGTTTTATCTCTGATATCCGTTAGTTTGTAATGTTTATTGCTTCTATATGCTTCATGTAATCTCGATTAAGTCGAATAAGGAAATGGGGTTTAGAAATAAGGCCAGTACCGTAATAGTACATTTCGATGCTAGTGCGGAAAGTCTGTCATTACTTCACGAGTGCCGAGATATCTTGCCACGAGCCGTAGGCGAGTAGTAAGACTCGGGACGAGTGAATAATGACATTTCCGCACGTGTATCGAACGACGTTTTTTAATACAGTTGCGAAAAAATAAGAAAAACAACAAGTAAGAACAGGGAAGAGGAACCAAAAGAAGAACACCACCCAATAGTTGAACGTTTTGTCGTAAAATTGAAATAAAAAAATCGCGATACATTTTACGCCTTCGGGATATTTTTTTCCTAACGCATCATCTCTTTGCCGAGGCTGGCATTTAAACTCCCATACATTTCCCACACACACACGGCTGTGAGCGGTTGTCGCGTCGAGGTCTCGCGCCAAAATCACCGTTTGTATGGAGATTTACTTAAGGAAAGCGCTTTTAAATTTAAGCTCTAAATTATGTATAAAATTAAATAAAACGTCTACATGGATTGTTTTGCGTGATATAGATTCTTGATTAATGCCTTTAATGGATTATCTATCACAAATTGCGTATTTATTGTTAATGTAGTTCAAGTAACGGTTCCAACTTTTTGTACCTGAGCCAATAGATGAATGGCGTTCATCTACTGGGCAAGGTATAGTTTTTTCAAATGCTTATATAAATTCTTATTGAAAAGGTACATAAAACTTTTATGGCTCAAATTTATCGTTTTTTAACTGTTGATTTTTGAACCAAAAGTTGAACGTGAGTATCCATTCGCAACACGGTTATTTTGGGCTTTGTTTTACTATGAAAAGCACGATTGTTCAACAAAGAACCGCTGCCCAGAAGATGAACGAATAAAATTAGTTCGTTCAACTTTTGGCTTCGATTCCAATAAGTGAACGCTCTGTTAAATTTAGTCCGTTCATTCCTTTGCCATCGTGTCCAATACATGAACGAACAAAATTTATTCGTTCAAGTTTTAGGCAAGGGTTTAGTACAATGAACATCTTAATAACAAAGATACGTAATAAATATGAAATCTGACTTATACGTATAAAACTCAACAATTTATCTATTTTAATCTAATGATAAATTAATAAAAAAATGTTTTAATGATTAATATGTAAAAAATAATCTCTTATAATTGTAACCATATGAAAAGGGTACATTTGAACTGTTTTATTCTGTGTTTAGTATCAATATTCTGATTGTTAACTAGTATAAATTGCTATAACAATGATTATATAATAACTAGACCAAAAGTCAGAGGCTGCGCGGTGTTACGTTTTTCTTCGTTCAACTATTGGTGTCAAAATGTTCAACTATTGGGCACAGTGTTCATCTTCTGGGCAAAATGACATACTTCAGCATAAAACCATTTTTAATAAAATACTGTATTGTGATAGGATGGTTTAAAATAGTCATATCCAATCTCGACTATATACGAAATCGTATAAAAAAATTAAATGTAAACAAACTAAATCACCACTTCTCGAAAAAAAATTGAAGTTGGGATAATTAAACGTTAAGATTAAACGTTCATCTTTTGGTTCCTCTACCCTATTAAAAAAATGTTTTTTTTGAACAACTTCATTATTTTTCTACTGTATTACAATGATGTTACAGAATTAATAATATAAAAGTTTCAAATTCCTTACTTGTTGTTTTTCTTATTTTTTCGCAACGGTATTAAAAAAATGTCGTTCGATACACGTGGAAAAGTAAAAAGCACTAGTGCGCAAAATACAACTTTGCGCACGATTTGCAGCTACAAAAAGTACCACTTTTTGAGCAACTGTATTAAAAAGTATTTTTTACAAAAAAAAAAAGATAACTACACACTTATTTTCTATTTAGATTAGGCTCTTGTACTTTTTGTATCAAGTACCTAATTAACTTAAAACGCGTATTTTTATTTAAATTAAAACAAGGAACATTATTCCTTGCACGTATCCCCTTAAAATTTTCAGGCACGAACAGAGATAAACGCATCTTCACAATAAAAAATACCTTGCTTGTTTGTAGGTAACTATCATGCCAATCGGATACAGCAGATATCATAAAAAGCATGTTTGCGTTAATTGAAATGTTACCAGGGTATTCCCACTATTGTAGTACAGTCGCCATCACATACATAGGTACACTATAGGTGTTCAAAAATATCGGCACATGCACCCTAATGCCTTGAAAATAGAGGTGTGTTCCGATGTTTGTGACGTGCTTGTTTGCTTCGATGTATGTGATGGCGACTGTACGTGGTAAACCGGAAATATTTTAATTGAAATGGGGTTATGTAAAGAGAACTTAACGGTACAGGCGTTAGTACTCGATTAATGTACCTATTTACCTACTACGCGACCTATAGCGTTTATGACGATCATTGCTTATCGCTGTGGATGAAACATTCTTTGCGTTATGATAAGTATCTATGTATCTAAGTGGGAGAGGGACGGATGTTATATCCACACATAGCGATGAACTATTGAACTCATCGTATACTCGTTGGCATGTACATGTATGATGGTTGCGTTTATTGTGTGATAGTGACAAGATAAAGCAGTCAACTTATTCTTACGTCGACTTATTATGTCGTTTATCACATGATAACAATGCGTGTAATTAGCCTTTTGATGTACCTATTGTGTATTTGTTGTAACTATTTATCAAATCCATTTTGTATAATGCAATGCAGTTACGCCTGCTAACGATATATATAAACTTCAAATTAAAGGAAAAATTGAAAAATTTAGGCTCCTAGCCGGATTCGAACCGGCGACCACAGGCATACATGGCCCGTCGCTACTAACCAACTGAGCTATCGGAACAATCTGTCTCAGCCCCTAAATCTTTCAATCAGTCTTAGGGAGGCGTGTGGCGACATCTACCTAGAAGACATATGCTTCTTTAACGGCACCAACGTCTCAAATTATATTGAGAAATCGTCAGTAACGATGCGCCACCCCATACTAAATTCATTTTGTATAATGCTAGTTTTTTAGTTTGTTAGTTTTTTTCAATTTTTCCTTCAATTTGAAGACTATTTATCAATTCGTTTGAAATTAAATGCTTATTCTCCAAGTTACTATTTGAGTTACAAATTTGGTGCAAAAGACATAATACAATAAAAATTCTGAAACTGTGTTTAACACGGCACTCACTCATTGTCACTTATCGTTGAGTATTCGTAGCATTTTATTTGAAACAAATTGACTTGCATCTAGTATTCACGTAGTCCTGCTGAAACTATTTGATGGTATAAGAACAATCCTCCACTAAAATATGTTTTACGTAATTTATGTCCTGTGTAAACTATCATTTACCTATTATGTGTATTAATTTACTCACACATTTTATTACTTATAGGATTATGTGTATTAATTGTATTGTTCAGTTCTTGTTAATCAATGTTAGAGTTTTAAAAACTGCTAGCAGGATATTAAGATTATACTAAACATCGTTGTTATGATAATATGTATACCTACAGTGTTGCATTGAATTTAATTGTATTATGCATATATGTATTATAGCAACTAAGTAGGTAGTTTATAATTTATTTTTTGATCAAATTATATGAAATAAACATATGAACTTATGTATCCTTTTCTATCTTAACACATTTTACATAAATCACCTTACCAATTGAATAACTTTATTTTATAATACATAGGTATCGATTGTTATTCATTAGCATGTCTTATTCAGATGTATGAACACACTGGTATATTAGGTATTGTGTTCGAAAGGTAAAGAATAACAAAGTATCTTAGCTAATGTAGGAACAGACTAGTTTGACAATCTTCCGGTTTGAGGTATATCTACTAGAGATTGAGTTCATGTGCTTGAACCTACATGTGATAGGTATACAGGCCCCGTAGCATGGATGGCCTTATCACGCGATAAGTGACAGGATAGACCTGCCGTCCCTGGCTGACACCGTTCGATAGAACGAGACGACGCGCTTATCCTATCACTTATCGCGTGATAACGCCATCCATGCTACGGGGCCTGTACTTACTAATGTTACCTACTATAGTTTTTGTATAGGTACATTGGATAAACTTTGCTCGCTTCTGCCGATACAACTTACCAAGTTTAATTACGCAAAGCAAGTTTAAATTGAGTTAATACACCGTACTAAAACTGAAGTTATTTTACATGATAAGTACCTACATACACATTTTACGCTCGGGCTGTACTTTACAACTGTGTCGGTTCTCATTTATTATAAATCTCACATCGTTTAACATACTCAATTGTATCTTTCTGCCCACCGACACCACTTACATGCTGATGCAAGGTGGGTATTCGATGATTACTTAGGTAATAAAACAAGAAATAAAACGCAGCATTTTGTTATGTTTGAATGTTGTTTTCAGAATGCGACGACGAGAGTCCATTGACGATTGAAGCTCTAGTGAGGTCGCCCTCCTTGCCGATACAGCCGACTGCCACCCACGGCTCGCCTAGCTTGTGGACTGTTGTTATGCGATTACAAAACGAAATAAAAACTTTGAAATTGGATGTTAAGAACTTGCAGTTGCAACTGAATGAAGAGAAACAAGAAAGACATCTTGCCATTGCTGCTTTACAATCTAACAATATTTTAAAAGATGTCAAGGAAAGTAAATGCTAATTAATTAATTTAATGACTAATGCTAATGACTACTTATGCCTGTAACGAGTATTATTTTTTTAACAATAAATGTATTATCTTCTATTTTACACTTAATGCATTTTGATTTCTTGATTACCTCCCATGACTTCAATTCTTAGGTAGGTACTTAGGTTATATCCAGATTTAGGTTCGCGTCCCTCATGTAGATACTGTGGACATTGCCAAGGTTAAGGGGCTATAAAGCCTTATTTTTGGTTATATTGGTTGGGCTCTTAATCCGCATAAACGGCGTCTCCTCTTTATATGATTTCATGTATCTGGGGAACGCGTGGAGGTATCGGATTGAAATTAAAACCATATACTCAGGTTTACAGTCCCTTGAAGTTGTGAAAAAAATCAAACTTCTAATTCAACGTAAAAAAAATACGGCCGTTTATGCTGCAAATAACTTTTTATCGACACTCAAGGGAGTCAAAATTTTTCTCGGTCAACGGAAAGTAGGTACCTACCTACCTACTTTCCGTTGACCGAGAAAAATTTGGCAAGTAATTTTGATAAT
Organism: Epinotia brunnichana; assembly: GCA_963854355.1. Lineage (NCBI taxonomy): Eukaryota > Metazoa > Arthropoda > Insecta > Lepidoptera > Tortricidae > Epinotia > Epinotia brunnichana. The sequence goes on from OY977939.1 coordinate 18,570,078, forward strand.
CAGTAGACCATGCTGATTCCAACGATACCACTTGTCGGTATAAACCTTTTCAGTCCTACGAAAGTTGCTATTCTTCAACTTGACCTCTCTACTATATCGTCTTATAGGTACTACAAGTACCGGGGAAAATTAAAATGAAACTATACATTTGTAATTTTGTAAGTACTTACTGTTTTTATTTATATTCTTACAGCATCATATGGCATACCAACTAAAACTAGATCTCTCCTTTTGTTCCGGGGTAACCACACCTAAAATAAAAATAAGTCAAGACACGACGTGCCTAAATTAAACCTTAGAACAATAAGATACTCATATAATTTGCACCAAGTACAATCAGCCCATGAAAATGTTGAGCACTTTAGGACTTTGTCAAATTAAATCACGATAAAGGAGAGTGACGCGCGTGATGATTAGATGTCAATCATTTAAATTTAGAACCCACTTGATTCTGGCAAAATTGAGCCGACACAGTTGGCCAGAAAGCCAAAAAAAAAGAGAAGAAGAAGAAGAAAATTTAGAACCCATTGTTATGACATTCATGCAAAAGAGTGTAGACTTGTCATTGCATATTGTCTCTGTTCTGCGATGTTGACAGACTGCAGTTAACTAAAAGATGTCTCACGACACAATGTCAAACTTACGAGGCACAAATGAGAAGATTAATTTCGAATAACAAAGTACACCCTCGTGGCGTTGTCAGTAATTGCTTGCTTTCTAATATTGAGGTCTCAGGTTCTAATCTCATACGACGACGGTCTTTTTGTGTATTTTTATTGAAGTTTAGTAATATTTATGCAATACTAAATGTTCGTGCATTGTTTTACGAAATCAGATTATCAGTTTCGGAGATTACAAACGTACAAACTATTACCTACTGCTTTATTAATGAAAATCCACCAAAGTCCAATTTTATGACCGTAGATTAAACCTTAATCTGAGCTCGATTATTGATTAGAAATCCAAATAAGTTATAATGAGGACTAATCTTAGACTAAATGAGTTTTCTTGCGTGGTTGCCATCATGTCATCTAAATCATCGCCATTCGTGATCTGATGAAATAAAACCGAGATTTATCCAGGAATTTTCTTTATTACAAAGTAAAATATAAAAATTAGCGTTATTGAAGAATCTGTAGTGCAAACCAGTGATAGATGACCATCTATGTTTGTTGTAGGAAAATCGGTTTTCTTCATTCATATTCCACAGAAGACTTGTCCGCCAACGATTATTAGACTATTACGTTGGCTACGAATTATTCCTCGACAGCATTCTATCTTCTTACTCATTCATAGTTCTTTAGTCACGGTATTACGCTGGGAATAATGAATCGTCAGTATAATGTTCGAATACAATAACATGTGGATACCGTTGTAAACTAAGACAACATACAAGAAACAACCGGGAAGACTCAGAATAATATCATTAAGTTTGGAAATACTGAGTCGCAATTTCAATACTCCATTTCAGATATTATGGCAGGCATCTTAATGTTTAAATATTAACATTTCTTTTAATTTCTTTAATAATTTTAGCTCTTGACAGACTCATCATTTTGGTAATTTAATATCACCGATGACATTTATCAGTGGCTTTTGTAGAAGTTTTAATACTTAGAGAGTCGGAGGACGTTTCAAATGTAGGTATATGACATTTCAGTGTCAACGAAGTTGCTTGCAATTTGATGCGATAAGGTTTTAAGTATGCTCATCAATCTCATCAACATCATTTTCATGGGCCGACTGTACAAAAAACGCCATTACTTTAAAAAACTAACATCATAACCAGGTAATACATGAACCCTCCAAAAAATATTGACACAACTCTAAACAATCAAAGAGGATTTTACTGACTTTTTCGCCTAATTGTTAATTGTACCCTTATGGCCATCTACCCTGGAATTACCCTAATCAAAACATTTTTTATTTGCCCGCAAGCTTTAACTATTGACAACAGGAAACACCCACCTAAATATCTACGTACCTACATTACCTACCATCTATAAACTGCAAATAACCCACAACACTTCTCGCGAATAAGATGATTAAGGGCATTTTTAAAAATTCGTGTACCCAATTAGCGTGAGTTGTTAAATAAAAATTAACTCAGTGTCAGTTTCGTAACGAAAGTTAAGCATACAAATGATGTCAAACTGAACTTTTTTCGCATTTAAATAAGGTCTATATGCATATGATTTATATATTGAAAAGAAAAAGTAAATTTTTATACAAACTAAATACTTAATTGTCGTTACAAAACTGACACTGAGTTAATTTTTGTTTAACAAGTTATGCTAATTGGGTGCACGAATTATTGAAAATGCCCTTAAATAACTTTGAAGACGCGAGGAAGAAAGAGAGGGAGGCCTTTGCCCAGTAATGGGACAGTACCTACAGGCTAGAAATTAATAAATTACCTAAGTTTTGTTTTCTCTATAAAAAGTAGGTAGGAAAATCAATTTTGTCAAGATGCTCAATGCTCGTACATATAGATAGGTAGGTACGTATATCTAGATAAGAAGTAGGTAGCTCAAAGCTCTACCAGATATAATACATCGCAAAATTCCCGAGAAGCTGCCCGAATCACACTGTATCTATATTATCGCATTTATCGAGTCTAGAATGGGTTTGATCAGAAGCAACGTGCCAGAAAGCGATAAACTTATATCTAATTTTCGTCGCTGTCTGGCTTTGTGGCAACTGGGCAAGAAAATCTTCATTTGTTTGAATGCCATTTGCACGTGTTCACACCGGACCCTTCCATTTTGCAACCCGTCATTGGTCGAGCTTTCTAAATTAGGGCAGCTTTCATCAAGGTTTTAGGGTTCTGTAATTTAAAATGGATCAATAATCCATGTGTTGGAGGCAACTCCCTTTCTAATAGTCGCAATAATAGATTTCCATCTGTTCTAATTAAAGTAGGTACTAATCTCGTAATTTATATTTTCCTATAGATAACACTAACGATTGTGTGAGTCGTATCATTCAATTCAGCCTTTTTAGGGTTCCGTACTCAAAGAGTAAAACGGGACCCTATTACTAAGACTCCGCTGTTCGTCTGTCTGTCTGTCTCTCTGTCCGTCTGTCACCAGGCTGTATCTCATCAACCGTGATAGTTAGACAGTAGAAATTTTCACAGAATGATGTATTTCTGTTGCCGCTATAACAACAATTACAAAAAACAGAATAAATATATATATATTTTTTTCTTTTACTTACCTTGTTACACAAATCGACCTAGTCCCAAACTAAGCAAAGCTTGTACTATGGGTACTAGACGACGATAAACATACTTGTATAGATAAATAAATGCTTAAATACATAGAAAACATCCATGACTCAGGAACAAATATTTGTGCTCATCACACAAAAAAATGCCCTTACCGGGATTTGAACCCGGGACCTCCGGTTTCGTAGGCAGGGTCACTACCAACTAGGCTACAGGGGGCTCCCATACAACAAACGTGATTTTTTTGCCGTTTTTATAGATGGTACGGAACCCTTCGTGCGCGAGTCCGACTCGCAATTGGCCGGTTTTTCTTTTGCACGCCACTTGGTCCAGTCCTATACATACCTACCTAGCAATTGCTAGTAGATAGCTAAATAAATATTATTTTATCATCGTAAGATTAAATTGTAATTTTTTAGTAGATAACTCTTATTTATAATACCTTTTTCTATTCCTGTGTACCGTTATCTGTCATTTATATAGGCTTTAGCTCAAATACAATGACACCACTAATAAGTCGTCGAAAAACTCTATGCTCTTTGGCCCAAAAACGCACTGTTTAGCGTGTTTTTTTGGTTCATACATTTTTAATAAAAGCACTGTTTAACTTTTTTTAAATCGGCCGCTATATTGCAGTGGTGCCAACTTCATAAACTAATATTTCGAAATAAAAGTATTTATTTACGATTTTACATTTGTATATTATAAATTATTTACTACAAAAATAATAAATCATCATCTATTGTGTGTTAAATTACATGTTTTATAAATTCTTGGTATTATTTATGAATATAAACAGTTCGAATTCGGTCCGGGTCCGGATTCGGTTTAGTTCGGATGGCAAGTGCAAACAAATTAAAAACAAAACAAACCATAAGCAAGAAGTGTCACATTTCCGATTTCCCACCAAAATATAATTATACAGTTCAAAATGAAAAGATGACGGATGATAAACTTACTAAAAAATCGAATAGAATCTTAATAGTCTAGCTAGGACTAATGTCCTAGCTAGACTATTAAGATATTATTCGTGTTTGTGAAGACAAAAGTGTACGTTCCTTTTAAATTGGTCGAATAAATTGATAACTGCACTCTTGAAGAAATTGCGTGAGTAGCAAAAGTACGAATAGAAAACTTGCTGCCTGAAAAGGCTACCTATTTTGTAGTTTGCTATTTATTTAAAATTTGTCGTAGAAAAAGTATTGTATGCAACGGTCTAAAAACGCTCGTGGCGTCTTTAATTGCGATGCTCGCCAAGGTTCGCATCGCAACCCACGCCACTCGCGTTTTAAGACCCTTCTTATACAACAGTTGCATAAAATACTATTTTTTCATTTTCTTATGATTATTGGGTAATAATCTTCGGCGTAAGGCGTTGTAAGAAGGAACTAATTGAAAGATTTAGGGGCTGAGACAGATTGTTCCGAAAGCTCAGCAGTTGGTTAGTAGCGACGGGCCATGTATGCCCGTGGTCGCCGGTTCAAATCCGGCTCGGAACCTAAATTTTTCAATTTTTCCTTTAATTTGAAGTTAATAATCTTCGGGTTTTACTATCTAGACCAAAATTACTAAGGTAATACCTACTGTGGTAAGCCATAGCAGGTAGAGGTACCTACGCTTGCTCAAGCCAAGTAGCGCCAACGCCAATTACCTACTTGTAGGTTCCGCGATTCGATCTTGACCGCACGCCTTTTTGCGACATTGACCCATTTACTAAACTAAACAAAGTTTTCGGTTCCGCCATCCAAGTTGCGCTAAACATCCCAATAAATAACTTCGCACTTAATGACAGGCTCTTTATGTTAATTTCTAACGGGTGGGTCGTGCAATATATAACTGAAACTATTCTGAACTATGGCGCGATGTGTCGGGTGGACCGGTTCAGTGGGTGCCTACCGAGGCGAGTCGCCATCGCCATGTGAGTGCAGCAAGGGACGGACGGCTCAACTCAACAACTGGTCAACTAAAATAAAGCCTGCGGATTTTTAATGCTCATCCTCTACGGGTCACTGCATGCTATTATAAACCTGGAGGGGAAATATAAAGGAAATCTGCTCCCTTATATTAAAATGTGACAGCCTAAAGGGCAAGGCACTTTATAGATTTTATATAAAAAGAATACATGTCATGGATACATAGATACAGATACTAGCATCAAGGATTCCGTACCGAAATCAGAAAATCCGTTATTTTGAAATCTGGATATAAGACTGCGCTTGGGTGCTTACCTACTAACTGGGGTGAATTCAACTTTTAAGCTGACACATTGTGTTCGACATATAGCGTCTAAATAAAGAAAAACCGGCCAAGTGCGAGTCGGACTCGCGCACGAAATGTTCCGTACCATTATCTATAAAAAACTATTTTATGCAGTGTTTTTAGTATTTATTGTTATAGCGGCAACAGAAATACATTATCTGTGAAAATTTCAGCTGGTACTATCACGGTATCAGTGAGATACAGCATGGTGACAGACATACGGACGGACGGTCGGACGGACAGCGGAGTCTTAGTAATAGGGTCCCGTTTTACTCTTTGAGTACGGAACCCTAAAAAGTGGAAATGGACATATACTTATACCTACTCATTACGGCTATTATATAGGTAGGTATTTCACAAAAAAGGCGATGTTGCGAGCTTTCCTAACACAATATCAAATACGCCCCTGGACTCCGCCTGACGCCCGCTTCCTAATAGCTTGATATGCGGGCGCTCGATACAATAGCTGGAGATAGTTAATTTAATACCCTGAAAAAATTACGGTTTTTTTTGGAAATAATTCAATATCAGGCTATTTATTTGTATACGGCTTTTAAATGTTATTTTAAACAACTTTTACTATTGAAATCAATAATTCTATGGGCCGGAAGTTAGGATTTTTTTTTAAGCCGCTAGCAAAAATGCTATCTGTATTTTTATAATGAAAACATGTTTGAGTACAGAAATTTGGAGACTTACTACCTGAATCCAAAAATATATGCATCAGGAAATAACGGCATTTTAGTTAAATATTTACGACCTTAAGATACTATTGAATTTCATCTGGCCTATAGAAAGGTTTAGTCATTAACAAAAATAAGTGGATGATGCGCGTATCCCAAAGAACGTATATAGACGTAGTCAATTATAAAGTAAAGAAAGTTTATACCATTTTCGCCTGATATTTACAGAATTTATGAAGATTACTTTTCATTATTTTTTACCGTATCGGTATTAAATTGAGGTGGATTATTAATGAATATTTAGTCAGATTACCCAACCTATTTTTTGGTGTAAAAATATGGCTGATATCGATATATTGTTGTGTTTTCATAGAGCAAAACCGTAAAGTTCTCAGGGTATAACCCATTGCCAAAGAATAGGTAGGTTAGGTATACCTATACCGCGGTGCATACAGTTATGGTACAGTCACTAGCATTCATATCTGCGACCAAAAACGCGCATACATATGTGACACGACGGGTTATTCCCACCAGGGGCCTATTTCTCAAGCGAAAGCATACTTAAGCGGAAGCTTCTTTAAAACTTCTCTCAGTAGGGATCGTCCTAATACAACGCGACTAAGTACGCGATTATAACGCTAGTTCGCGCGAACTTTACTCGCGCGAACGCGCAATCAAGTACCTAAATCGGTTTAGGCGTGAAGAGGTAACAGACAGACGGACACACTTTCGCATTTATAATATTCGTATGGATATGGAACCGGTTTCCGTTATGAGGGTTTTCCATAGGGTTATTTTAGACGTTGTTTTTAAAACCCTATCCATTATGATAAGGTAACCTTACTGATAGGGTAACCCTATTTGTTATGGTAAAGCATATCGGATGTGGTAACCGTAAGTTAACCCAAACAAAACTATCTCAATAGGGTTAACTTATGGTTACCACATCCGATATACCCTATCAGTACGGTTAGTCCAAGTCAAAGTGAATTTATTCTTCAATTTAATAGGCATATTCCATGCACCTATGAATGTCGATAAACTAAACTACCAACGGTTCGGAAAGAAAACCTCTGCCTCGAGAGTCACCTTATCATAAGGTTACCAAATAGATATGCTTAAGCCTGTAAATGGATTTTCCGGTCCTTGCCGTGTTTCAGTCCAATCACAGGAAAATACCTAATTTTATTTTTATGTGTGTTTAAAAAAAAACATTTATACCACACCACATATAAAAATAAACTAAGCTGCTAAGCGCTAATTTTTGTATAATGGGAAAAAAAAAATCGCAGAAGCATAGGTTAGGTAACTTAGAAAAATAAAGCATAGAAGGATAGTTTCATACGGCCAACGCGCCAAGCAAGCGTGAGGCATAAATGGATTCATGTAGTTGTGATCAACTCGTATTCACACGCGCCAATACGCACACAAACGCACCAATTTTGTTCCACCGATCACCATTTATGGCCGAGTTTTAGTGGCCTCACCGTTGCGCGTGGACTGCGTTTCTATGCCTTATTATTCTAAGTAGGTAAATAACCTAATAATGAAATTGAATGGAAAACTATCACAGCCAAGTAGGCATTACTACAGATCACGAGTTACACGAGTAATAGTCGATCAACTTAAGAAATGTACATATATGGAAAAGCAGCAATCTTCAGATGAATTTAGGAGCGTGGGCCGTGATACCATTTACCGTCGACAAAAAGGGCATCCCTAAAATATTGTCATGCTAACGTCACACTTTGTCATCTCGAGTGGGGCCCCTGATGTCATGAGGTCATGACACGTAGTGGTTATATTCTCTTTGGTCATGACATTACAAAATCTCTGATTTGCACCCAAAATTTGTAGGTGTTAATTTGATGCGCAGTAGCCAACTTAGTGTGAATTCGACCAAACAGGAAAATTCGAAGATTAATTCACTGCCACTACTGCCAGGAACCCGCCTACCGGGGATCTAAAGTAAGCACCAGTTGAAAACGAAAAAAATGTAAACAAACAATGTACCTATTGAATTTGACATTACGACGTAGGCGCTTTCCGCTACTTGGCAGAAAAACCGCGGTATCGGCTACGAGCGTAGCGCGTAGCGATTCGTGGCAGTGAATGTGTGTTGACTTTTCACATTTAACCTCGTGAGGCCCCGGCTCATATAAAAATAAAATAAAATAAAATAGCCTTTATTATTCCTCAATCAAAACCCCAAGTTAATAACAATAATTTCATGCACACAAACCCGGCTCATATAGGTACAGTCGCCATCACATACATCGGAGCAAACAAGCACGTCACAAACATCGGAACACACCTCTATTTTCAAGGCCTTAGGGTGCATGTGCCGATATTTTTGAACACCTAAAGTGTACCTATGTATGTGATGGCGACTGTACTACATTAAAAACAATTAATAATCAATTATACATAAACTTTGTTAAGGTTGCGATTCATTTTGTCAACTTTTGAAGATCAGGCTCCAGGAGGTCAATCTGAGATAAAAGAAAGTCCTTCTGTGTGATTGAATCTGTCACAGATTAGAGTAGGTAACCTAACCTAACTCGACTAGGTCTAGGTATTTAATCTTGTATCTGGCTATCTAGAATCGGCGCAAATTTCACATTAGCATAACACCGGCACACCGTTTTCGTTGTTATTAAGGCGGGTGTTAGATAAATTTAATAAAATAGTCAGAACGGTTTATAGCCGGGTGCTTAACGCGTAAGGCTTTAAAAAGGCCAAATTTAATTTTGATTAAATCCAGGGAGCATCGCGTTGATATCCAATGAGCTCCCGTTAACGGTTCCTTGGTAATTAATAGCTTCAATCTGTGACTTTCATTTTCTTTTGATTTATAGATCTCGATATACCTAACTAATCGATTGAAAGGCAATTAATTATTAATAAATAAAATATTCTCCATACATGACTTACTTACATTACCGGCCTTTCGCCATTTTTTGTTCGTAGTTCGAAATATTCGACGGAGCCCCGCACGGCGGGACTCCTATTTCTGGGTGGTTTGCCCTTCGGGCATCTGAAGCTACCTAACGAACCTAACCTACCTAGTTCGCCAGGGCTGGTCTACTACATAAACTACATATTTGGTTTTGGTTATGTACCTACGGGGTTTTTATCTTCATTATTAGTTTTAAAAAAATTGCAAGTGTTAGGTACTAATAAGGTCCTCTTAATTGTAGGTATGTTAGTGAAATCCGCTGCCGAGATTGGCATTTGCAGGTTATATCTTAGTACAGTCGCTCTATGAAAATGTACCTTAACCGCACTGAAATAAAGTCGAAAAGTGGCGAACCTTTTCATCATTCCTAGACACTAATAAGTATGTTTTCTATTCGAAATGAGATACCTACCTGAGTATTTATGCCTTTTATGTGCAATTGAATAAATATTTTTTCACCTCAGCAGCTCGAACAAACAAGCAAATTTTGCTGCGTGAAACAGTGAGCAAAATGCGATTTTTTGCTCACTCCGTGAGACAAAGTAGCTATTTTAATTTTTAGGCCGCGCACTGTTATTTCATAGTGTGGGGTTTATTACAAATTCAAAATATTTGAACTTCATTAGCTCTGTCCCTTCCATTTCGTTCCGAAAAAAGGAAATGGCAGAAATAGGTCCTTGTTTTTTTTTTGACATTTGTCAAATTTGCATGCAAATTGACAATTCATTTCGAACTAAACGTCATCTCGACTGATATTAGAATAGAGGTTAAATCAAATTTCTTTGTTTTTGAGACGTTCGAAATTTGAATGAAATAATATTATCGAAATCGATGTTATTATTTAGCAATAATAACATTTACACAGATAAGAAATGTTGTTCTAACAAAACAGTCTGTTTTTATGGTGGTCATAATGTGCGGTTCTTGAACGCATCATGGAGGGTTTATGATATTTGGATAGATAAATATCTGTGCACGCCTTTATGACAGTGAGAATAGAGTCCTGTACAGATATGTATGTCCTTATTTATGCACCTATATTATTACCCCGGACTGGTAGGTAGGTATACCTACCTACCAGTCCGGGGTAATAATAATATGACTATCGTAAGACTATCGTAAGAACACAAAGAAAATATTATGACTATCGTTAGTATACCAGATTCTAGTATACTAGAATCTGGTATACTTACGATAGTCATTGATACCCACTCCAACCTTTGGCTAGCCGGACCAAGAAAATTATCTAGTTGCTACTATAATTGGAAAGCGTTCTTTCATCATTAACTTACGTTTAACCGAAAGAAATGTCATAAAACTTATCGCTATTTCCTAGTTTATGTATTTTTATTTAGGTATACTATAAGCAATTCAGAAACAACCTAAAATCGCAATCGCATTACATATTAAGCTGACCGCTCTCCAGTTGTATGTTGTTGTTGTTGTGTTGTTGTAGGTAGGAACTTACTAAATCTATGGACCTGTCTTATACAAAGATCGGTGTGCATATTTGTGAGCATAATGTATGGTGTTTATAATACGCGGACGATATGGTACTGCTGAGCGCGTCCCCATGTGGTCTCGCCAAACTCATAGCGGTCTGTGAGCAATACGCTATTTCTCATGGACTTAAATATAACTCTTCGAAGAGTGAGCTAATGGTGTTTGGAGTCAGAGGGAAGTGTCCGTCCACGGTTCCAGTTTTAAAGTTGAATGGTGGTCCACTTCAATTAGTCAGTCAATTTAAATATTTGGGCCACGTCATCACCTCTGACCTCAAGGACGGCGCCGACGTCGAAAGGGAGCGCAGGGCGCTGGCTGTTAGAGCAAACATGATTGCCCGCAGGTTCACTCAAAGCTCAACAGCAGTAAAAATTACTTTGTTTAGAGCATATTGCACATCTTTTTATACGAGTAGCCTGTGGGTGAACTACACGCAAAAACAGTACAGCGTCTTGCGAGTGCAGTACAATAATGCATTCAGAGTGCTGATGGGGCTGCCTCGTTGCTGCAGCGCGTCGGCAATGTTCGCGGAGGCGCGCGTGGACAGCTTCGCTGCCATAATACGTAAAAAAGCCGCATCGCTGCTCAATAGGGTAAGGGTCAGCACCAACAGCATTCTGGCAATGTTTGCAGGCAGGTTGGATGGTGCCTACCTAAACCATTGCAGTGCACTGCATGTAATGGGAAATAATGTCTACTAACACTTTAGATGTAAGATGAAATTTACCTACTAACCTTGACATGACTGTATTTGTATTTTTTATGGTTTGTGTATAGTATTTAAATGTATGATCCAAGTTGGTTGAATAAATAAATGAATTATTATAATTAAGTCACATAACTATTACCTGTGTATATCCCTTTCCTTAAGGTTTAAGACCTTAAGGAAAGGGATATACACTTTGATGAGGGTATACAATAAGTACAATCACTCAATTTACCTAAACGCAATTGAAATTAAATGTATCAAATTGAATCATATGTGTTAAATTATAATTTTATAATGTATGTCTACTCCCTTTGTCTCTGTGTGGTTTTTTGTGTAGTAAAGAAATCTTCTTTCTTTCTTTCTTCTTCTTTAAATAACCATTACAAAATCCTTAGGTAGGTACCGAGCAGTTAAAGTAGGATTTATTCATGCTCAAAAAGTTAATTAATATTTTGCAAAACATTATAAATTAGGATACCTATTTAGATCAACGCATGGCTAGTAATCATTCATTACTAAACATTAGATTTAAGATCACAAACTATTTGAGATATCGTGAACTAAGAGTAAAGTGCTTGCGACTTTCGATATTTTGTAATTACACAACAGTAAAAAAAACATATCTACCCCATGTTTAGAAAATATACTTATTGGACCTCGCACTCATAGGTGTACTTGAAAGATATAAGTATAATTAATTGAAATAAATAAATATGCGCATTCATGTGGGTATTGTTTATTCCTACTTACAACAATAAACTGTATATAGATGTTCAATATTTCCCAACTTATTTACATTTACAGACTTATACAAGTTACGGCTGTTTAAACAGACCGGAAAGCTAATTAGGTAACTCAAAGGCTCGGAACATTAATAAATTCGGTCATTTGTCTTGTTCGACTAGGGTCATAAAGAACCATTATATCGCAATTTTAGTCTGAAACATGTTTGGGTTGTGTGGTTTCCGGGCGACTGGTAGGATGGAAGTTGTTCTGGAACTGGCAGCGGTCGCGCCAGCAGAGCACCTGGTTACGGATGCGGGTGACGTCGGCGGCGTAGGTGCGGCAACACCCGCCCACGTAGCGCACGCCCAGCTCCAGCCAGTCATGGATGAACACCTCCACGGCTTCGCATTTGTCGCGGTCGATCCAGCTACGCACAAAAAGTACCTCATAATACATTCAAATTCAAATTTTTAATTCAGACCATATCCATAGTGTTAGTATACAATTGCTTATCCTAAGTTAGTTAGTTAAATCCAATAAATCTAATATTATAATATACACAGAGCCTCTCATGTGCACCGAGTCCCAGTGCTTCCACACAGCGCAGGCTGGAGACTCCAGCACCAGGCGCAAGAGGCTGTTGGAGCTGTCACGCACGCGGCGCATCAGGGAGGCGGTTCTCTTGCGTATTATTACATTACCTAAGGAGCTGTCTAACAACATCGTGCTACAAGCGTGGTCATCAACGTGTCACTTTCGTTTGCAGTGTAGCTATTGCTATGCAGCCGAATAACCGTCCTTTGCAATCAAGGATTTTCTTATTAAAAATAATACAATTGCCGAGAGCAGAAAAAGATAAGCAAATGATAAGATAAGTTCTTTTACCTACAAAATAATCTCGATGGGCTCATTGTAAGCAAACTACCGCACATAATATTATAGTTCAACTGCCCGTAAGCACGACCGTAAACTTTAACCCTTGCCCCGCACGTAGGCATCAGCTTAATAAGTGTTGAGCACTCGAATGGAATAGGTTCACAGTGAGTTTGAAACGTGATCTATCACTATTAAGACGTCCGTTCGCTCAGTTGATAAGGCCTACCTGGAATTGCTTTTATAATACATTTTCCTTTTAAAGTCAACGTCCCATTATTATTTACACTTGGGTATTAAACGACAAAACTTAAGATAAACATATTATTGACGATAAAGGTCAATGGAATCTTAACAATGGTCCTATCCGCACAGATTGCTCGTATAAGGTCAAATGGCCTTATACGAGCAATCTGTGCGGGTATGGTTGAGACCGAGAGTAATAGTTAGTTTTATCAAACTGAGAGATCTTACCCGATTTCGGGGTTGTATTTTTCGCCTGAATTGGGGTAAACGATAAGTGGAATCGGCGCGTGTGGCCGATCGTCGTTGAACCCTTTCAGGAGATTTTCCACGTAGGAGGGCGCGCAGCAGTTGACTCCCACAGCTACCAGTTGGTCGGGGTTCGTTTCCCAACACTTCTTTGCTACCTTCTGGAAACTTTCTCCGTGTGCTATGCTTTGATTGTCCTGCGAATTGCAAATGAAACATTGAAAATGGAGCGATGGGTGGATTCAGACGATAGATCCATACTATCACTACATAGTATTTAAAACAATGTCTGTCTGTCCCTATTTTGCTTAGATCTTTAAAACTACGCAACGGATATTAATGCGGTTTTTTTAATAGATAGAGTGATTCAAGAGGAAATTTTATATGTATAATACATGCATGGAATCCGTGCGAGGCCGGGGCGGGTCGCTAGTAATATTATAAATGCGAAAGTGTGTCTGTCTGTCTGTCTGTTACCTCTTCACGCTTAAACCGCATCCCCTAAGGGAGTGAAAGTTTGTATGGAGCTACGATATAAACGAGTTACACGCGGACGGAGTCGCGGGTAGAAGCAAGTAGGTACTTATAATCAACCTATTCACTTCCAAGAAACTTTAGACGGGCTCTCTGCTCATAGCAAGTTTTTGCTCCAAAGCAGAAAACCATGCCAACCACCTACGCGTCTTGCGCTATGAAAAGGTTCGCTCTGAAAGAGTTAATTCGAACGTAATAGCTGTTATTTTTGTACTGGTATTCTATTAGACAAATAAATAAGTAGGTTTGTCTATCCATTCCACAATTCCCAGTCGTCCAACATTTAATTGCATGTCATGAGTCATGCAATCAGTTAGCGCTGCGAGAAAGGCTAAAGTGGGCCAAAGTAAACCCATTTTGCTTTTCTGTCAGGTTGTCATGTTTCTTACTGCCAAACGCAGCTGCCAACTGATTTTATGACTTAAAGTTTTGGCTTAGTAAAAGCAGGAAATACGGACAGGAAGAATTTTCCGAAATAAGCAAAGTATTAAATGCAAATAAATAAGGGACACCTAAGTACTCATTTTATTCCTTAAAATTGTATTAAGACACAAATAAAAAACTCTTGATTTATCGATACCATCGATAAACATTGGTTTTCTCTCTCTTGCTTGCTTGCTGCTACTCTCGCAAAATTCCGGGCCCTGATAATTATACAGGTTTTAGTCGATTCAGTTTTTTGAAATTTAAAAATCATTTTTTTGTTAAATTTTCGCGAATTCTATAGCTCACAGAGCCACTCTATTAAAAAAATATTTTGAACTGAAATTATAATTATTGAACCTGCTCACAAAATTTTACGAAAATAGGTTGAGAAATGCGACCGATAGAGGAAAACAGCCGGACATACGCAACTTCGTTCGCTTGTCTCGCTCGTTCAATAACACCTATTATTTTATTTATTAGTCCAACAACAACAACAGAGTTACATTTCAAACAAAAGCCCTGCTAAACTGGTTTAGACCTGTGGTACTTCTGTGGTATTATAGTTAGATGGTATAGACAGGTACAGTATATAGTATCAATTTTTTACTAGGAAAATGCTTTAAATGAATGTATAACGAAAGGAAAAATGCAACGACATCGACATTTCAATCTTGCATTCCTATTCAAGAGTGATCGTGAAACGGTGCACTTCCAAATAAATTGACAAATTGTTGAAACAAAAACAAAAAAAATCGCGTACCGAAAAATACGATCTTTCAGCTTATTACATTCGAGGGCTGAGAATTCCATACAAAAAGTTACACGCTCATAGAAAAGTCCTATAATAATGGACTACTGTAAATGGCACCTTGGCTATAAGTGGGTATATATTAGGTACTAGCTGTTGCCCGCGACTTCGTCCGCGTAGAACTTTTTATCGTCTTAAAAAATGATTTCTATCAATACAAAATTTGAACCCTCATTTAGGGGATAATTAAAAAAAAAGTTGATGTTCATTTTCTAGTTTGTGAACAAACAGTCTAAAACCAAAGTTAAAAATCTCATACTTTAAAAATGCCTTGAAATACTCAAACTTTGAACCAATTTTAACACTCTTAGGGGATGAATTTGGAAAAACTCTGAAATCAGTTTTGTAGTCTTTTAACGTACAGAATAAGACCGAAGTTAAAAATCTCTTACTCACACTTTAAAATTTTATTGCTCGCCATTTAAAATTTGAACCCCCTTTTAAACCCCCTTAGAGGTTGAATTTTTCTAATCGCTGAAAGAACTTTTTTCGTAAACTTTTAAGTCTCTAGCTCAAAAAAAGTGTTGCCCATACAAAGCTTTCTTAACCCCCTTAGGGGTGGAATTTTTTAAAACTCTGAAAGTACTTTATTATTAATTTTAATAAGTAACATTTTGAATAGTTTTAAGTCTAGTAAAAAAAAAGTTTTTCCCACACAACACTGGCTACCCTTCTTAAGGATCTTAAGGATCCCCTTAGGGATGGAGTTTTCTAAAACGCTGAAAGTTCTTTTTTAGTATTCTAATAAGTAATCTTTTTGCAAAGTTTTAAGTCTAACTCAAAAAAAAGTGTTGCCAATGCAAAGCTTGCTCTCCTTTTTTTTCTAAAACGATTTGTGTTCTTTTTTTGTATTTTAATAAGTAATCTTTCTACAAAGTTTCAAGTCTCTAACTCAAAAACATAAACTTTCCCTGATAAAAACTTTGCACCCCTTTTTATCCCCCTTAGGGATAGATTTTTTCAAAACGCTGAAGGTCTTTTTTTTGTATTTTTATAAGTAATCTTTCTACAAAGTTTTAAGTGTCTAGCTCAGAAAAAGTGTTCCCCATACAAACCTTGCACCCTTTTTTAACCCCCTTAGGGAATGATTTTTGTAAAACGCCGAATGTAGTATTTTTCATGTTCTAATAAGTAATTTTTCGTCAAAATTTTAAGTCTCTATTAAAAAAAAATATGTTTTTCCCATACAAACTTTATACCCTATTTTACCCCCTTAGGGGTGAAATTTTCCAAAACGCTGAATGTACTTTCTTTGTATTTAAATAATCTTTCTTGTTATCGCCCTCTCTTTCGCCCACTATCGCATCACGCATGTCATCCATACTTTTTTCACTTACAAACTCCTTTCCGCATATCACCCGCACTATGGCCTGTCTGCCAAATTTAAAAATAATGAATTAATGACACATGTTAAGGTCGAACGCAATGAAAGAAAAATTGTTATAATTGAAGAGAGAATAAAACGATATCTGAATAAATACGCAACAAACCGCGAGAAAATAATAGTTTGGTGCGCAAGAAGAAGTAACCAGTGTCCCTTGAGCTTACTACAAGTGGCGGCCGCCCGAAAACCTGCATTCGGAACATCAGGTACGGCAGGCCTCCATTAAATTCATTACCCTTTCAGCACAGACCAATTCGTCCCTCTAGGCCTACGGTCTTCTACCGCACGGTCCTTCGTTCTCTTTTCTTACCCGCGCTATCATTTCTGGTCCTTCGAACCGGATTTCTCCTTTTTCTCCGACTTCAACCAGCCGCCGCACCGCCGCCGGTCGCTTTACCGCCAACAACGGTGGAGCGAGCCAGACCTTCTTTGCCAGCGATGGAACTGATGGCGTTTGATGGCGACATACGCAACTGGCCGCTATTCTACGCAAGTTTCAAAACAAGAGTGCACGACAACCTGTCGCTTACAGATGACGAAAGGCTATTCTATCTTATAGGGAAATTGTCACCGAAAGCTCAAGCTGTCTTCGCGGGCATAACGCCTTGCGCTGACAATTATAAGCTGATCCTCGATTGTCTTATCGACAGATTTCATGACAAGCGCACTCTCGCCGCTACATACATGGATCAAATGCTCAATTTAAAGATTAATGGGCCCGCTTCTTCATTCAATCTTCAGACATTTATTGACAAGTTTGTCACAGCCGCGAACGCGCTTAAATCGCTTAAACTCAGCGACTTAACTGACTACATGCTGCTCCATGTTGCATTAAAGAAGTTGGATCAAGAAACTATTCGAGCATTTGAAATGGAGTACCGAAACGTCAAGATTCCTTCCTTTGACAACCTCGCCGACTTCGTCAAGAGTCAGTATAGGATTTATCAGAATACGCAGCCATGTACCACCGCCGCAGCTTCCTCGCGCGACAAACCCGCTAAGACGCCGCCGCCGCGCAGCTTCGCACCCAACCCACAAAGTTATGTGGCTAGTGCGAACTTACGTAAATGCATTTGTGACAGCATTGTTCACGAGCATTTATACAAATGCCCGGCCTTTAATAACTTATCGCCATCCGAGCGCTTCAAATGTGTTAAGGAACATAACGCGTGCGTCAATTGTTTAAGCATTAAACATAGAACCCGCGAATGCAATTCCGAATTGAAATGTCGACTTTGCCGTCAAAAGCATCATACGATGTTGCATTTTGATAAGGACAAAAATGAAAAAACCGTGACGTATGACGTGTCAAGCGCATCCGCGAGTGACGGAGCGATATCATCGCTGCCCCCGTCAAATCTAACTTGTAACACTTCCACTGCCCCGCACGTACTCGCAGTCGCAAACAACAAGGAGTTGGGACAAGCTGTGAAATGTACGACGCGTAATACAATAATATTGTCGACCGCGAAGGTTCTTGTTCACGACAGTATGGGTGGAACACATCTTGTGAAGTGCTTGCTTGACTCCGCCTCTCAGAGTAATTTCATCACGGAAGACTGTTGTATGCGCTTAGGTTTGACGTATGATAAAAAGTCGAGCGTAACTGTGCGAGGCATTGGAGGTGCCGAGAAACCTAGTAGGGGTACCACAAACTTTAAAATATTTTCGCGATTCAACAAAGACGCCAACTTTGACGTTTCGGGTCTTGTAGTGGACCGCATTACAGATGACTTGCCGTCAGTCGTTGTGGACACGTCCGCTTTCGTGCACGTTCAAGGGCTCCCTCTAGCAGACGACACGTTTGATACGCCCACCACAATAGATGTACTGCTGGGTGCATCCATATTTCCGCATTTGTTGCTGCCGAAGATTATTCAAAGTGAGGTGGAAGGAATACCGCCGGCTATCCAGTCGGTACTGGGATACATAATAATGGGTTCAGCCCCTGCTTTACAGGTGCCACGAAAATTTACATCCGCATGCTGTGCTTTCGTCCAAGATTCTATGGACCACCTCCTTAAAAGGTTCTGGGAACTTGAGGAGGTGTCCGCTCCGCCCGCTCACAGTCAAGATGACATTGAATGCGAGGACTACTTCCACGCCACCACTACGAGGGATGCTAGTGGTAGATACACCGTCGCGTTGCCGTTTTGCGACGATGTATTTAAGCTTGGAGAGTCGCACTCTGCTGCTTATAGGCGTTTCCTTTGCCTTGAAAGGAAATTAGAGGCATCGAGTACTTTACGTACCGCCTATGACGACATCATTCGTGAATACGTCAATAAAGGGTACATATCGGAGGTAACGAACTCGAAGGATGCCTCACCCGCACCTGCTTACACGATTCCGCACCACGCCGTCGTGCGTGAGGACAAATCAACGACGAAGGTGCGTATGGTACTAGATTCTAGTAGCAAGACCAGCTCAGGCCTATCCCTGAACGATGTTTTGCACTCAGGACCTAATCTACAGGGGGATTTGTTTTCAATCCTCTTAAACTTTCGCTTGTTTAAGATAGCCCTTTCAGCCGATTGCCGTCAGATGTTTCTGCAGATCGGCATTTGCGAACGTGATCGCCAATTCCAGCGGATCTTATTCCGATTTAGCCCGCAAGATTCCATCGCAACATACGAGTTCAACCGTGTTTGCTTCGGAATGAAGTCGAGTCCGTATCACGCCCTTCGCGTCGTACGCCAGCTGATTGCAGACGACGGACATAAGTTTCCAACAGCAGCGGCAATCGCATCCTCATGCACATATATGGATGACGTATGCTTTAGCATAATGTCAGAAAACTCGCTGCAGCAGGACGAATCCATGGCAATCGCCGCTTCTAAGGAGCTGATCGACCTATTTAAATGCGGTCAATTTGACCTCGTAAAATGGACTTCTAATTCCAATGCTGTTTTAGAAGCCATACCCGCCTCGCATCGAGCTTCCGACGTTGAAATTGATCGGGGGGTGTCTCAAAAGGTCTTGGGCTTGTGCTGGAACAAGCTTAGTGATAACTTTTATTTCAAAGTCACGGAGCCAGACTCGGCGTGTACTAAAAGGACAATTTTGTCTGCTGTCGCACGTCTGTGGGACAATGTGGGCTTGGTAGCTCCCGTTGTTTTGCACGCAAAACTTCTTATTCAGGAGCTTTGGTTAATCAAGTGCGATTGGGATGACGTTCCCCCACCCCATATTGTGAATCTATGGGAACAATTTTGCTCTGAGTTGCCAAAGCTCAATGAAATCCATATACCGCGCCATCTTGGAGTAGTACAGGACTGTACTGTGAATCTTTTAGGGTTCAGTGATGCATCTGAACGAGCGTACGGAGGTGTTGTTTACCTTCAAGTTCTAAATGAAACAGAAGTGACAGTCCGACTGGTGTGCTCCAAGTCAAAGGTCGCTCCACTTAAAACACTCTCTGTTGCGAGATTAGAACTATGTGCAACGGTTCTCCTGTCTAAGCTCATGCGCAAGGTCTTGGACAACTTTGAGCCACGTTATAAAATAAACGAAGTTTACGCCTTCACCGATTCTAAGATCGTCCTCTGCTGGATCCATTCCTCACCGCACCGCTGGCAAACGTTTGTTGCTAACCGTGTTGTCAAGATTATTGAATCCATTCCCGCCACCTGCTTCCATCACGTGGCTGGGTTGGAAAATCCCGCGGATTGCTTGTCACGCGGCCTGTCTCCAGCCAAGCTAGTGGATCATCCTCTATGGTTCAGTGGACCGCCATGGACTTCCAAGCATCCATCAGAATGGCCTTTGAGAGAGCTTGATCGTGAATCTATCGGTGAAGTGCCTGAGCTTAAGCGGCTCGCACACGCCATAACTACGGAGTCTACAGAATCACCGCTTTATTCACTTGCGCAGCGAATTTCGTCGTGGTCGAGACTATTGCGCATCGTGGTTTATGTTTACCGCATTTTAAAACCAAAACCTCGCGCCACGGCGCTTACTCGGTCTGATCTGGAGTTCGCTGAAAATAAAATAATTGTATCGTTGCAGAAAGTGCACTTCAGTGACGATATAGACAAGATAAAAAATAACAAATCTTGTTCTCCCGCTTTACAAAAGCTTAAGCCGTTCTTAGATAAAGACGGTTTAATCCGCGTTGGTGGCCGACTATCAAACGCTGCGCTAGAATATTCGCAAAAGCACCCAATTGTGCTTCCGCGCCGCGATCACGTGGTCAATATAATAGTTGACTACTTTCATAGGAAACATTTACACGCCGGTCCTGAAACACTGATGTCCTTACTCAGGCACCAATATTGGATACTCGCAGCCCGTCGGGTCATTCGCGAGCGCGTTGCGAAATGCAATACGTGCTTTAGAGCGAAACCCCAAGCATCGTTCCCACTTATGGCGGATCTTCCGAGCTGTCGCGTAAACAAAGTGGACAAAGCGTTTTCGCATACAGGATGCGACTACGCCGGCCCGCTGCAATATACGCCTGTTCGTGGCAGAGGGGTTAAAAGTCGCAAAGCATGGTTGTGTATTTTCACCTGTCTCACAACGCGCTGTTTACACATTGAAATAGCGACGGAGCTTAGTACCGCTAACTTTCTAGCTGCTTTAAAGCGCTTTTTATCGCGTCGTGGTCCAGTGCAATGTCTGTACACGGACAATGGGACAAACTTTGTCGGCGCAAATTCATATTTGAGGGACCTGTATAAGTTTCTGGATAACTACCGCCCATGCTTGACGAGAGAGCTGGCCGAAAATAGAATTGAATGGAAGTTTATTCCTCCGGCTTCTCCACATTTTGGAGGTGTGTGGGAAAGTATGGTCAAAATTGTTAAAAACTATCTGTTATAAGTGATTGGGAGACAAATTTTGTCATATGAAGAATTGCTGACGATCCTTACCCAAATAGAAGCACTGGTAAATTCTCGGCCACTAACCGCTATGAGCAGCGATCCAGCTGAGCCATTAGCACTAACACCGGCTCATTTTCTCAATACTGCGCCGCTGCTTTCCCTTCCATCACCATTCATCGAGTCAGCTAACCTGCTCGACCGACATGCCCTTTTAGATGGAATGGTGCAGTCATTCTGGAAGCGATGGCGTGCCGAATACTTGCATCAGTTGCAATCGCAGGCAAAATGGACCACGCCATCAGTACCCATTGCTGTTGGCTCAATGGTGATTATAAAGGTGGATAATACGCCACCATTCGCATGGCCTTTGGGCATTGTGGAAGCAGTTCACCCTTCAAAGGACGGCACAACCCGTGTTGTCACAGTGAAGACGAGTAGAGGCAGTTTTACCCGCCCGGTCGTGCGACTATGTCCGCTGCCTAGCCAATAGTATTATTACTTCCTTTTTCTCTTATGTTTATTAGCGTGAGTCTCGCATTTTTTTAAGTTTTCTGGTTCAGCTTAGTTCTTTAAAGGAACCCTTTAAGGTCGGGGGGAAATGTTATCGCCCTCTCTTTCGCCCACTATCGCATCACGCATGTCATCCATACTTTTTTCACTTACAAACTCCTTTCCGCATATCACCCGCACTATGGCCTGTCTGCCAAATTTAAAAATAATGAATTAATGACACATGTTAAGGTCGAACGCAATGAAAGAAAAATTGTTATAATTGAAGAGAGAATAAAACGATATCTGAATAAATACGCAACAAACCGCGAGAAAATAATAGTTTGGTGCGCAAGAAGAAGTAACCAGTGTCCCTTGAGCTTACTACAAGTGGCGGCCGCCCGAAAACCTGCATTCGGAACATCAGGTACGGCAGGCCTCCATTAAATTCATTACCCTTTCAGCACAGACCAATTCGTCCCTCTAGGCCTACGGTCTTCTACCGCACGGTCCTTCGTTCTCTTTTCTTACCCGCGCTATCATTTCTACAAAGTTTTAGGACTCTAGCTAAAAAAAATAGTTTCCCACATACAAACTTTGCACCCCTATTTTAGCCCCCTATTTTTAGGGGTAGAATTTTCTAAAACGCTGAAAGTACTTTATTTGTATTCTGATGACTAATCTTTCTACAAAGTTTTAAGTCTCTATTTAAAAAAAATATTGTTTCCCCCATACAAAATTTGCACCCCTATTTTACCCTCTTAGGGGTAGATTTTTTTAAAACACTGAATCTAGGTACTTTATTTGTATTCTAATGAATAATTTCTCTACAAAGTTTTAAGTCTCTATTTAAAAAAAAGTAGTTTTTCCCATACAAACTTTGCACTCTATTTTACCCCTTTAGGGGTAGAATTTTCTAAAACCCTGAAAGTTCTTTATTTGTATTCTAATGACTGATCTTTCTACAACGTTTTAAGTCTCTATTTAAAAAAAAAATGTTTCCCCCATACAAACCTTGCACCCCTATTTTACCCCCGTAGGGGTGGAATTTTCCAAAACGCTGAAAGTGTTTCATTTGTATTCTAATAACTAATTTTTCTACAAAGTTTAAGTCTATAGCTCAAAAAAAAAAGGTTCTCCCATACAAACTTTGCACCCCCATTTTACCCCCTTAGGGGTAGAATTTTCAAAAATCCTTTTTTATCCCTAGCCCACGTTATAAAAGCAACATACTGTGCAAAAATCAACTCTCTAAGATTAGTAGTTTCGGCTGTGCGTTGATGAGTGAGTGAGTGAGCGATTGAGTGAATAAGTCAGTCAGGACATAGGCATTTATTCTGTATAAATAGATAGAAGATAATGAAACTCCCATTCAAATATCTCAAAAAATTATGAAGCTACATCCGTTTTAATGTCACTTGTTAGAGTGAGAAAACGATGAGGGACTGTGACGTCAATATACTCGAGCGTCATAGTAAAAAACAATCGTTTCATATGAAGGTGCGTTTTGCGGAAAAGGGACAGAACATACCCCCTCTTAAAACTTTGGACTCTTATAACTTAATCATTACCTATATAACCTCTTGCTTTGTTTTTTTCTCCATTTGACTATATTTATTTTAAATTCTTTTTCGAGAAAATACATTATGATTATTTACCATATTTTCGATTCCTGAGCTATAACCACGAACTTCGGAATTCGAAAATATTCGGGTATCTCTATCTCTATCGCACTAACCATACTCGAGTGACAGGGATGCAAATATATGAACATTGAGTATCGGTTTTCGTCGTAGCGCCGCAGGTACTTTGGCTGAATGCGCCGAGCGCGTGCCATTGTCATTCAAAAAAAACAAATTCGTGTTAATTATATTGTTCAAATTTGTTGATTTCATTTATTGAAATTACGACATAAAACGACATTTGCGCATATAAGTTCTCATATCAGAATCGAATATTTTTTTAAGGTTTATATTTTAGCATTTGTCTCGTAAAGGTCTATCGTAGACGGGATTTAAATTATTAATAAGTGAAAGGCAAAGCAATTCCGCCATTTTGACGAAAATTTGACGGTTCTTATAGCTGACAGTTGGAGCAGCGTTTGATTTCAATAAAAATAAATGAAAAATTAAATGAAGTCGTATATTTCGGAAAATTAATTAACTGTCGCAGTCGGATAAAAACTATCCTAAGTTGCAGCTAGAATAATAATGTACCTATATAAAATGTTTCATATTTTTCCGTTCATGGGATGCTGAGAACATTCGAACCGCGCAAAGCTTAGTTTCAAACTGGCTGATTCTTTTTTTAATTTAGAGATTTATTATAAGTGGAGACTAGCTGTTGCCCGCGACTTCGTCCGCGTAGAACTTAATACTTAGAAAATATAATGCAAACAAACTTCTACCATCTTAAGGGATGATTTCCGAGGCAAAACTATTCTATATCCTTTTAAGGGTCTCAAATTATCTCTATCCCAAATTTCATCTAGGTACATGGATTTTATCCAAACTTTCACCCCCTATCACTACCAAATTGTATTAAAATGGGTTCCATCCGTATTTTCACCCCTAATTTCACCCCCTTAGGGGATGATTTCTGGGGTAAAAACTATCCCATGTTCTTTCCCAGGACTTAAATATCTACACCAAATTTCATCAAAATAGATTACATCCAAATTTCACCCCCCCCCCTTTCACCCCCTTAGGGGATGATTTCCGGGATAAAACCTATTATATGTCCTTCCCCGGGACTCAAACTATTTATATACCAAATTTCATCTAAATCGGTGCAGCGGTTTAAGTAGCTCCATACAAATTTCCACCCCCAATTTCAGCCCCTCAGATATAAAACTTCCCCGGGGCTCATTTCATCTAAATCGGTTCAGCGTGCAGCGGTTTGGGCGTGAAGAGGTAACAGACAGACACACTTTCGCATTTATAATATTAGTATGGAAATATGGATTATTAGTATGGATAGTATGGATTATTTCCGCTTGTCTTCCAAATAGAGGTGTAGCTGTAGACTCACTTCAAAAGAAAGAAGAAACGAAAAACTCATTCAAATATCTCAAAAAAATACGATGCTACAACCGTTTTAATGTCGCTTGTTAGAGTGAGAAAACGATCAGGGACCGTGACGTCACGATCCTCGAGCGTCATAGTAAAAAACAATCGTTTCATTATAAAGGTGCGTTTTGCGGAAAAGACGCAACAAACCCCCTCTTAAAACTTTATACACTTATAACTTAGTGATTACCTATATAGCCTCGGCGTTGTTTTTTTTTCGAGATAATACAACATTATGATTATTTTTCTACTCCTGTACCGTTATCTGTCATTTATATAGGCTGTAGCTCAAATACAATGACACCACTTATTAATTCGTCGAAAAACTCTTTTCTCTATGGCCCAAAAACGAACTGTTTAGCGTACTTTTTTGGTTCATACATTTTTCATAAAAGCACTGTTTAACTTTTTTTTAAATGGGCCGCTATATTGCAGTGGTGCCAACTTCATAAACAAATATTTCGAAATAAAAGTATTTATTTACGATTTAACATTTGTATATTATAAATTATTTACTGCAATAATAATAAATCATCATCTATTGTGTATTAAATTACATGTTTTATAAATTCTTGGTATTATTTATAAAAATAAACAGTTCGAATTCGGTCCGGGTCCGGATTCAGTTTGGTTCGGATGGCAAGTGCAAACAAATTAAAAACAAAACAAACCATAAGCAAGAGCTGTCACATTTCCGATTTCCCACCAAAATACAGTTCAAAATGAAAAGACGAAAGATGATAAACTATTATTTAGTCCTAAATTATTAAGATTTTATTCGTGTTTGTGAAGACAAAAGTGTACGTTCCTTTTAAGATGGTCGAAGAAATTAATAACTGCACTCCTGAATAAATTGTGTGAGTAGCAAAAGTACGAATAGAAAACTTGCTGTCTGAAAAATTTAACTATTCTGTAGTCTGCTATTTATTTAAAATTTGTCGTAGAAAAAGTATTGTATGCAACGGTGTATAACTGGTCTAAAAACGCTCGTGGCGTCTTTAATTGCGATGCTCGCCAAGGCTCGCATCGCAACCCACGCCACTCGCGTTTTAAGACCCTTCTTATAGAACAGTTGCATAAAATACTATTTGTTTAGTGTCTACATCCCTATTTTCGATAAGATAAGATAAAATAAGATTTCTTTATTGTCAGAACTGTGTACATTTAGTTGTTTTGGGTAAAATAAAGTCCAACAGCTTGCCCATTTCGGACGTACAATATTAAACTTAAAGCTAGTCAAATATACTAAAACAATAACAACAATAGTATTTCCAAATAATTTTAACCATATTCACACATAAAATATTAATTTAGATCTATCCGACATCCGTATTTTCTTTTAAACCACGAACTTCGGAATTCGAAAATATTCTTCTTTGTTTGGAACCTTTATTTGGAAGACAAGCGGAAATAATCCATACTACTTATCCATTCTAATAATCCATACTTCCATACTAATATTATAAATGCGAAAATGTGTCTGTCTGTCTGTCTGTTACCTCTTACCTAAGGGGGTGAAATTAGGGGTGAAAAGTCGGATGGAACCCATTTTAATACAATTTGGTATAGAGATAGCTTGAGTCCTGGGAAAGGACATAGGATAGTTTTAATTCCGGAAATCACTCCCTAAGGGGGTGAAATGGGGGGGGGGGGGGGGGGAATTTGGATGAATCCCGTTTAGATGAAATTTGGTATAAAGGTCGTTTGAGTCCCGAAGAATGACATTAGATAGTTTTTATCCCGAAAATCATTCCCTAAGGGTATGAAATAGCGGGTGAAAGTTTGGATAAAATCCATGTACCTAGATGAAATTTGGTATAGAGATAATTTGAGACCCTTCGAAGGATATAGAATAGTTTTTGCCTCGGAAATCATCCCTTAAGATGGTAGAAGTTTGTTTGCATTATATTTTCTAAGTATAAGTTCTACGCGGACGAAGTCGCGGGTAACAGCTAGTATGTAATATATTTTTCTCAAACATGCAATGAAATATTCTCTTTACTCTCACTTTTACACTCGCGGACAATAGTATACCTACCTTGCAAGTGAACGCCAGCCATGCCTTCATGTGGGGGTACTCCCGGAGCAACTCGCACAACATCTCGGCCTCCTCCTGGCAAGGGATCGTCTCCAGCGCCAGCAGGTCCACACTTGCGTCCACGACCGCCTGGATGCGGGGTCGGTGCCACTCGCGGACAATAGTATACCTACCTTGCAAGTGAACGCCAGCCATGCCTTCATGTGGGGGTACTCCCGGAGCAACTCGCACAACATCTCGGCCTCCTCCTGGCACGGGATCGTCTCCAGCGCCAGCAGGTCCACACCTGCATCTACCAACGCCTGGATGCGGGGTCGGTGCCACTCGCGCATTGTCTGGATCATACAAACATATTATTCTATTGATGTTTAATAGCAATCATTTCTACTTCGCTATGTTACGGACCTTTAGTTAGTTTGCTAGGTTATTGGGTTGCGTTTTTTTTTGTTTTGCTTTTAAGAGTGCTCTTCAAAAAAGCGCTCGCTCAGAATTCGGTATTTTGACACGCGTAGTGCGTTTGTGTGTGTAAATACTACTACCACCCACACAAACGTACCTAACCCCCACATGCACAGCGAGATCGCACCAGCCGCGGGTGCCGTCCCTTTCTAGCTATATGTAAGTGCGATCGGGATAGAACTAACCACGGAGCTTGCCGATGCAAATAGCTGTATAGCGCACCGTTGGAATTCACTCCGTGACCGATATTGATACTTGCACTAAAAAGTGGTAAGTATTACTTCGCTAACATGATGTTCTAGAACATCATGTTAGCGAAGTTAGATAACTTGAATAAAGTAAGTATTTGATTTTTGAGCACAAGTTTTCTATTTGTATAAAAATACTATGATATGACAAAGTATATTTAGTTTCGTTTTTTTAGTATAAAATAAACTAACGAGTTTTAAAGTTGTCAGTAATAAGAATAATGATTTGTTTTACGGATATTAATAGTTTGCATGTTATCTGAGTCTTATTTATATATAGTAATGTAATGAAATTATACCAGTCGACCCACTACTAGGAAATTACTGGGTACTGACGTATTCATTTCTTGAAGAATTTTTTTTTTTGTTATGGACAGTAAAAAAAAAACTGCCCTTCATAGAAATTGCTATGTCCGTTTCTTACCAAAGGAACTGAAAATTATAAATTATACAAACACAGCTTTTTATCTAGAATACAATTAATTAATGCGTGATTTTATTCAAAAGCCTAAAACCTCAGATGATAAAAAGGAATAGATATGAAACGGGGGCTTGGCGCGTGTCGGTGCGACATGGCCAAATGGGCATGTCACTGCCCACCGGATGTTAGTCGCAATTTGCCGTGAATCTGAAATGTTTTTCCACGTTTACTCAAAATGCCGAATTGTAGCGTGGTTACATGCAAAAATAGGAATGAATCTAAAACCTACATAAATGGTGGAGTCACGCACCACATGTGAGTATTAGTATTTTCACTTAAGTCGTTAAAAACTAATATTTTAATAAATAAACGCAACGCCGCCTCATTTCTCGGGATCGAACTAACATATCGAACGAAAAAGCATATTTTTGTTCTATGCGTTGTACATTGAATGTTCAATACAGTAAACCACGGCGCAATGTATTAAACCACTATGGATATGGACGATGCTTGAATTTTTTTGTGGTACGGCCGCTGCTTGGCGTCGCAAACTAGAGCGGTGCCAAAGTGCAGTTACAATTTACGCGTAATCGATAAAATAGAAGTACGATATCATACTAGTTATTTTATTTCGACTACTTTCGCTGTTTTATTTTATTTAATTACTTGTTTTGGTTGGGTGCCTATCTTAAAGGTAACTAATAACATACTAAGAAGATTAAAAGGCACAAAATGTTTACGGTACCTACTAATAAGATTTTCACTAAGTTGCAGTATGAACGGTAAATAGACATATTAAAATTGTATATACAAGTATATAATTTAGTTGCAAATGGCTTCAGAACAACTTAAAATGTGATATTATTACCAATAATTTATTTTAAATGAGTATTTTTTACTTTCATTTGAAATGTGATAATTGAAGAAGAAATCTCGGTTTCTTATTACAGTTTTCCAAAGAATCCGAGTAGGTACTAAAAAAAATGGATAGATGCTACTGGCAGAGGTCCTAACTGGTTTCCTTTACAGAGAAGAGTTAATGTGTTCGTAACATTTTCAAGAAAAATGTTTCCAACCACTTAATAAGAGCCGTACACTTTTCGAATATTTGACACCTCGCTTGCTTGAAACCTAGGTGTACAATGTATGGTAACACATCTCCGCACATCTTTGGTGGATACTCGCCTTTAGCCTTAAATCTCGTAATATGAGTAATGGACATATTATTTCGCGCCAAAATGCGATACGGATCGGCCTGGTACCTACAGGTCAAAAATATCGATGTGACCAGAGTTTTAAATGTATGTGAACACGAACTTATAAAAAGCCGTTTATGTTACTCTGTAGGTATTCGTCAATATTTTTTACTTTTGCGATTTATGGTAAGTTAACAACCCGTGTTATTTAAACTTGTAGCTAAAAGTTTAAATACCACCACATAAACTTACCATGTTGTTGAAGTTGTTACCTATCAATATCATAACATAATATTAATTTTAATATCAATGTCGATAAAACATAATTTTAACGTTTGTCGCCCCCCTAGTGTAGTGCGTTTAAGCCAATCACAGCCCTTGTTTGCATGTTGCCGTAGACTCACTGGCAACGCCCGAGTCTTTGTTTTTACACGGTTCAATGTGTGTGCCTATGGGCGCTGCGGTGGGAGAAAACTGGGGACATCGGTTTTGGTTGGAATTAAGCAGTACGGCACTTCTCCCTTTTTTTATGTTCTGAGCCTAAAACCTATGTCACTTATTAGGATTCCGTACTCAAAGAGTAAAACGGGACCCTATTACTAAGACTCCGCTGTCCGTCTGTCTGTCTGAATGCCTGTCTGTCCTTCTGTCACCAGGCTGTATCTCATGAACCGTGAAAGATAGAGATTTTCACAGATGATGTATTTCTGTTGTCGCTATTTATAACAAAAAATACTAAAAAACAGAATACATCTTTTTATTTTTATTTTAGTTTTTATTTGTTTCTTTTTCTTTTACAATCTTACACAAATCGACTTTGCCCCAAACTAAGCAAAGCTTGTACTATGGGTACTAGACGACGATAAACATACTTATATAGATAAATAAATACTTAAATACATAGAAAACATCCATGACTCAGGAACAAATATTTATGGTCATCACACAAATAAATGCCCTTACCGGGATTCGAACCCGGGACCTCCAGCTTCGTAGGCAGAGTCACTACCAAGTTACTAACTAGGCTACAGGGGGCTCCTATACAACAAACGTGATTTTAGATATAGATATTTTGCCGTTTTTAGATATAGATAATGGTACGGTACCTTTCGTGCGCGAGTCCGACTCGCACTTGGCCGGTTTTTTTAACATTTATTTCGAAATAAAGAGTGATACTCGGAAATGTCGAAGGGAAGGTCAATCGTCGAATCCGACTCGGCTGGGCAGCATTCGGGAAGCTACGGCACATCTTTTCGTCCAATATTCCGCAGTGTCTCAAGACGAGAGTCTTTGACCAGTGTGTGTTGCCAGTGATGACATATGGCACGGAAACGTGGTCGCTTACTATAGGCCTCATAAGAAGGCTCAAAGTCACTCAAAGGGCAATGGAGAGGGCTATGCTGGGAGTTTCCCTGCGCGATCGCATCAGAAATGAGGCTATCCGCAGCAGAACCAAGGGAACCGATATATCCCTCCGAATTGCTAAACTTAAGTGGCAGTGGGCGGGGCACATTGCACGTAGAACCGATGGCCGTTGGGGCGGAAAGGTTCTGGAGTGGCAACCACGTACCGGAAGGCGCAGCGTGGGTAGGCCCCCCGCAAGGTGGACTGATGACCTGGTAAAGGTCGCGGGAGTCCGCTGGATGCGGGTGGCGCAGGAACGGCCATTGTGGCACTCTTTGGGGGATGCCTATGTCCAGCAGTGGACGTCTTTCGGCTGATATGATGATGATGATGATGATGACTCGGAAATGTAATAAAACCACGTAAAAATCTCCCTTTCCAGTGTAAACCCCCGGTGTGTGTTATTATTATATATAAACGAAAATAATAACTAAATGCAAGGTAGGATCGTGCTGTACTTAACAAACGCCATATAAGCTTGTTTTTTAAAATGTTTTTTATTCATCTTGTTATTTTCAATAACCCTGCATATTATGTCGCTGGTTCGTGGGTACTTGTACAGACAAATCACACAAACCCAAACAAGATAGGTCTATCTATTTTAGTTTAGGAGTTCCCATGACCAACTTCCATCATCAGATCCTGGAAATCATCCATCACCAAAGTGTTTACCAAGACAAAACAGATGAGCCCAAACTAGATGGGTTTATCTAGTTTAGTTTAGGAGTTCCATGACCACCTTCCAGCTCCATTATCAGACTCTGGAAATCATCCAGCACCAAAGTCTTGCCGTGCCATGACCAAATTAATGAGCCCAAATTCGATGGCTTTATCTTGTTGAGTTTAGGAGTTGCTATGGCCACCTTCCGACTCCATCATCAGACCAGCTCTATGATATTATGGCATTGTCACCGAAGATACGCAATTGTACCTAATTTGAAGATTTCGCCCAAACTAACATACATACATACATACTAACTAATCATAATGGCCGTTGGGGCGGGGAGGTTCTCGAGAGGCGACTACGTACCGGAAACTGCAGCGGACCCTCCACAAGGTGGACTGATAGTAACAAGTAAATAAATTAAATCTATCAAGTATCACGATCACTCGTACAATAATAATTGACTATAGAACGCGTAGTTTAGACAAAAGGATCCAACCCACAAGATATCACCATTGAAATGTATGACTTTTGTTTTAGGTAGAAGGTTCAATTTTAAATGTTACATATCCTGTGGGTTTGAGCCTTTTCGCTACACTACGTCATATCTGATAGCTATGCAATTCATAACTTGTCTCGATTTGCCTCACGAATGTATCCCCAGTATAGTTTGACCCCGAGGTTTGTAACAACTATGCCTAGTCGGAGATCAAAATAATATTATTTTATCTGAAGAGTGGCCGGTTAGCTTCGTGAATAGCCACAAATAAACAGAGTACACGTCTGTCTCGGAGGGCTATTCAGCCGGTACTGAGATATATTCCCGCGCGACGGTAAATTTATACTAGTTTTGAATAATTATTTATAAATATAAATGTTGACTAAATTTATATTTTTTGGACTGGATCTTGTTGGAACAAGCATGAACTTTAATGTTGTGTAAGATTCAATACACAAATAATTCAACAATAATGAGAAAATCCTCGAGTTTTCAGTAAGATTTTGTTGACAAATATGGTGTAATTGAGAACAGTTTACATATATATACGTGCAGAATAAGGAAAATTCGAGGCGGCTAGTAGCAATGGCAACATATTACGCTAGTAAAAATAGAATAAAACAAGTAGGTTCTCATATAACATCATGGAATATTAGGGGCTCAAACTTATGACTCTGCGCTCTCTTCAGAAAACTACTGTCGGTAATCGGGTATTTTCGGTTAAAGTATTCAGTTCTTCGTAAATTGTAGGCGGCTAGGACCAATATGAGGAGTTTACCTATGCAAATAAGTAATCGGGATCTAAAAAAAGCTCTCCGTTTCTTAGAATTACAACGTCAAAAATCCGTCATTCTCGCTTATTCCTGACCAAAAAACGAGCGCCCTCTTAACATCTCTACAAAATGGTTATATATTATGGTTGCAGTTTTGATGACGGGTCGAGAGTATTTATATTTAAATGAAACGTGCTTGAAACTTTAATGGGCCATAAAAATAAATGAAAGTTGTAAACATTTTCGCTACATCATGTTTGTTACTGATGTTCATTTGTTCTATCTTGGTACCTACCTATCGTTAATTAACTGTCTGCCCCAGCCAAACGCCGGTCCGGTTCAAAAAAAGAGAGAAATGGAGAGGGACTTTTTCATATTGCCGATGTAAATTTTAATTTGCCGGCAACTTTACGGCCCTCTTTACGATTTAGCTGACGCTTTCAACCTTTATTAGGCTATGCATTCATGGCTAGGGGGGGTTCTGTGGAAAAGATCTCAAGAATCTCTACTTTTGTTGACAATAACATTTAAACGTGCTTCGGATTATTTATTTGGGCCGTATAGAGTGAAATAAAAATACCTTAGTAGTTTTATGCGGAATAAGGCAATGTTAATGCTCGGTTCAGATGTAGGTAAATTGTAACTTTGCATACACATAACAAAGGAATTCCTGCCGTGACTTGGAGACTACCTACATACTCAGCACAATTCGGACCTTATAATTATTAAATAAGTATTATTCATGTGGAATCCTGAAATTTTACATCGTAACTTAAGTGCTACAGTAAAAATACCCATTTGGAATTTACAACTTTGTCGGAGAGATTCACCAATAACATTTAGGTTAATCAAAAGCTATTTTCTGGTTTCTGCCGCCGTCCCAAAAGCATTCTATGACGCAGTAGAATCCGAAAATGGCCATGCACTAATGAGCTGCTATTGCGGTCCAGTTCGTATATTATTAATAGTTGACCTGGTAGCCTAGCATAATGGGGGCTAAGATATATTTACCTCGACTGATGTGGTATCCGCGTAGCTACCGTCGTACTCTGAGCCGTCGTGTAAATGCGCCCCGTAAGGGCCCACGGACCCCACAACCAAAGGCGCCCGATCTAAATCAACAAGTAATCATTAACGGCATGACATAACATTTTAACAAAATGCAATAAGTGTCAACAGCTAGGTATTTCATCGCCAGGCTTGGCTCTTGCCGAATACCGTGACCCTCTAACTGTAATTAAGGCGTGCCTGCATCCGTCCCTTATGGGACGTTATCTCGTAAACCTTTGTTTCCAGTGAAATTCTTGCGATTTAATTGTCACGTTTTTGTTACAAATGCGGGGATGATGAATCACTTCTAGTCCCGCATTTCCTTTGTAATAACAACAACTCCTGACCTGATCGGAGAGAAACGAAACAAAATAGACCTATCTTTTAAAACTTTTTTGTTTAGTCTATAGAAAAGTGTAACATATGGATTTTACGTAATATTTGGGAAGTTAGAGAATATCTAATCGTGTTTTTCGTTCCCAGAATTATAGGGACAGGTTAAATACCTTTAAACTAATCAAAAATTTTTTTTTAAATTCTGACGATAAAGTAAACGTGAAATAGTTGTTTTAGAAAATAACTTCACCCCAGCCTTTATTACCCCTTATTCTGTAACTTGTTTTAACCTCACCTCACCTGATTGATTAAGCTTAGTTACTTTACTACGAATCGCGATATTATAGCGATGCGATGATATATTCGTGTGTGACGGTTAAGGTGAGCTTAAAACTATAGTTACAGAATATCGGGGCAGAGGTTTCGTTCTAGGCGTGACGGGTGAGGTGAGGCGCATTCGCGCGTTCTAGATAACAGCCCAGGTATGTAATTACCGGTGATAAGTAGAATGCGTAGTGAAGCGAACCTTAGGCCCTCCTTGTAAGCGACAAGATAGGACAATCGTTAGGGTCTAAACCCGGACCCCGGAACCCGGTTTGGGTTAGTCTCTCTCTCCGGGAGTCCCACACACTGGTCCGGTCCTCTTTTTCGACTGGGCTGAGTGCGGCAAAGTATGCCTCCAACGGAAAAAAGGTAATTACCAGTTTGCAAGAAATTCTGAAACTCCTCAAGGTAGAGCGTTCGCGCGCGTTTCGCGAGCTCGACGGCGCGCACGATCAGCGCGTGCGCCTGCTCCTCGCTCACGCCCAGGTGCTCGACGAACCCGCCCACCGACGCCTGGTACGTGTTCGTGATGATCAGGTCTGCTCCAGCTGCAATGGAAATCCTTTGATTACCCCTTATAAGAGCACATACCGACAAATCCACTGATTTGACCAACTGTAGGTGGGTCAATCAACTATTTCTTGTTGTTATTCTGTCCCGTTAGCCAGAAGACAATTTGACAGAGTTTCTTAGAAAAATTGTTACAATAATTATGGACTTACTTGCTTAAAAGATGGGCCATACAAAAAGGGGTTGAACGTGATAAAAAAACCCCACATTTGGTGAATTTAAACCCACAAATTAGCAGTTTTTAAAAGTGACTCAGGGGACGTAACCATGGCAACTAGTGACCTATGTAGGTAGGTATGCAATACAGAAGACAAAGTACTACTAATGAATTCCCGAGAATTGAGAAGTTAAATTGATAAATTTTAAAATGTATATCGATATCACATATATGTGAAGGTCGCCGTCATTGAAATCGATATATAATAGTACATTGTGGTTGCACTCTCGTACCCTGGAGCCTAGGCCGCCCTTTCGCGTGGGACGCTACCTGTGTCGACACGCTGGCTCCGTCCCACGTCGAAGGGTCGGCTCGGAAGCCTGGAACTGCCGCAGACCAAGCCCAAATGTCCAAACGCCGCAAGTACGCATTTCTCACCAATGAATATGAATTCGCGGCACTTGCGGTGGAGACTCTGGGCCCTTGGTCGTCCGACACCAAAAAATTTATGAAAGAGGTGTTGTCGGTCCGACTCATTGGCGTTTCAGGCGACCACAGGGCTGGTTCTTTCTTTGCCCAGCGTCTAAGCCTAGCGGTGCAAAGGGGCAATTCAGCCAGCGTCCTAGGGACCATGCCTCAAGCGGGTGAACTGGGTGGGGTATTTTATATTTAGTTTATTTATAAGTCTAGTACGTAGTCCTTTTTTTAACATTTGTATATTATAAATTATTTACATCTTTAAGTCATTATGTAAAATATATCATAGCTTTATAATATTATCATCTCAAGCTCACATGAGATGTCAAGATGTGAAATTGTCCAACACACTTAGCTTATTCCAGCATGCAAAAATTACTGCGTCACAAAATTATTACAATTCAATTTAAATACAATACAAATTAATGGCAACAGGTCAAATTATTATTTCATTCAATTATATAAATTATATTCAAAAAATTCATTCATTGTGATAGTATGTTGATCAGTACATCAGAGGCGGAATTGTCACGCGAACCGCAGGTGAGCGTGATAAGAGAGCCGAGGATGTAATTATCAAAGCTCACGCGTGTCATACGACGTTTTTCAACACATTTGCGAGGAAAAAATCCTTTTCATAAAATGAAAATGTTACAGGCTCCTTAGTTGTTTCCTTTAGTTATTGATGACAACAGGTTTTTACTCACATATTTGTATATACATCTCCAAGAATGTACAGTGGCGTCAATTCTATTTATCACTTTTCTATTCACCACGAGTCAACATTTTTAATAATAACCAAACACGCATCATCAATGTTTACAAAAAATTGTGAAATTACCTAGGTATAATGGCGCGCAATTATTTTTTTTCGTGAAGTTCACGCAGTGCGCCCGCTGCGAGGCTTAGATGAAATCTCTAAACATCCATTACAAAACAAAATAAATATTTTCTTATTCAATATAAATTCATGTAAAATGTTATCAAAAATAAATAGTTTTACTAAATGAAACGTTTCTATATCATATTCAAGAAGAAATAATCAATTAATTCACAAGAAGGATTTAATTAGTTTAATCGAGTAAGAATCCATTTGCCGAGAATTAAAAACAAACCTGTATAACCCGGTCAATTTAAGAATGCGCCGAGTCCATGCTGCAAGGTGC
Source organism: Epinotia brunnichana (assembly GCA_963854355.1). Taxonomy (NCBI): domain Eukaryota; kingdom Metazoa; phylum Arthropoda; class Insecta; order Lepidoptera; family Tortricidae; genus Epinotia; species Epinotia brunnichana. Next base: position 18,606,825 of record OY977939.1, read on the forward strand.
CAACGTGTCATAAGTTCAGTGTCGTAATGTTATAAAACACGCGTGTTTAATACCCAGGATTATGAGCCTAAAAGCGGCACAATAAGAGGCACGTTACGAGCAAATGTGTTGAAAAAACTATATATGTATTATGTGTAAAAACTACATATATATTACCCGTATATAAAAACTATGTATATATTATATATAAAAAGAATCGTATAGGTAGGTAGTTACTCCATAGAACCATGTAACAGGATGTTTATTGTGAACAAGTTTTGGCTCATATTGAGTGTACATAGAGTATTTGTCATACTTAAACAAACAAAGGAGGACTAGGACGATCTATTATTTAACCGCAGTGCAAGAAAGCTCGTTCCTTCGTTTGATCTAAACCCAACATGACAGAGATCGAGCTCCATCGGTTCTGTTACTTACCCACTTGCGTTACTGAAGGTACCCGTCTACCCAGGACCAGATACAAAATCCCAAAGCGATTTTGCGCAAGATAAGTAACTTAAACTCCATAAATGTTCTTACCGCAACTTAATTAAAACAAATGAACCCCGATATTAATCATGCGCGAATTCACAAGCCTCCTGTCTAAAATAATCATACGGTATAAGTTTATATTAGTAAACTAACCCGATAAATATTAAACTTCTGCGGACTGTTAGTGTTAACTGTGAGCAGGGTGTAGCTAAAAGGCGTAAACAGTTAAGTTAATATTATTAAAACTTAGTAACGCTCCAGTAGTTAAGCAATAAGGAACTGGCAAAAGGAGCCGATGCCTGCTAGAAAATAATTATGTAAATAGAAGACGGCGCACGGCTTGCGAATGAAAACGTATTAGACAGACAAGGTGATTAATGGCAGCTACGGCTCGTAGCCGGGCTCACTCACTAGCGGCGCGGCTGCGGGCTGAGCAGCGCGCGCCTATAGCTACGTTTGCCCACTTGCCTTTTCCCTCCTGACTACTCTTAGGTACAGTATGCAAATGCGAGGCAGTTAGCAAATGTGGGAGGAATAGCGGCAAATCTTGGCAACTGTAGGCAGCGTCAATCATAATAATCACTTGGAAACAGCTGGATATTACAAAACAAAGTGAGCTTTAAGAAAACCGTGCCCAATTAACAGTTATTTGCCTTCCTTTCTTTGCATATCTTCGCATAATATATACTCACTGACTTGAATTGGTAACAAGTTAACAGCCTACCAACTGTAGGTAGGAGGGTACTTACTCATATAATACAAGAAACAAAGTGATAATACTGAATCCCGAGAATCGAGAAGTTATCTCGATAAATATTAAAAATTACACCCGCATAAAATGTTGAAATGAAATTTCTGACATAAAATCTTAAAATTGCACGAAATGAGAGGCTCCATTTCGTGTCTTTTTCATAATGATTACTACTATAACCGGCAGCAAAGCGAGGCAGTAGGCTGTCTCCCTCTGGGGAGTTATTTGCATGGAGACACTTTTCAGCTTTTCCTTATGAAAAGAAACGGTCCGTTTTGTGGCGAAGAAAAGCGCTTTCAGAGGACGATGACACGACGCGAGGTCGCACTCTCGCTGTTGGATGCTAGAAATGACACGCTAAAAGCGACCTAACGAGTAATTCGTCAAAAGACGCATATGTTCTTATATACTTATGTGAAAGCTTACTTGTTTGTGGGCCTTGTGCGGCGTACAAATTCATTCAAACTTTGCCTTGGAATGGAGAACAACGCAATTACTTTCCAGTTCAAAGGGGTTAGTTGTGCGTGGCAGTGTCACGTTCAGGTATTGATACGTGATGTGATCGGGTTTGACGAGATCGGTGCGAATTTTACCAGCGTAAGTTGTCTGCAATTTGAGCCTTTGTACGATGAGTCTTTTGTTCTCAATCGACATTTAGATACGTGTTTCCACAGTGTTTGTCTCTTGATTGAGTTTGTAACATGGATTCTCAAGTTTTATTAAAACTTTGCTAAGGGCGAAAGTTTTTGGCTTTATCTCCACTTATAATAAATCTCTAAATTAAAAAAAGAATCAGCCAGTTTGAAACTAAGCTTTGCGCGGTTCGAATGTTCTCAGCATCCCATGAACGGAAAAATATGAAACATTTTATATAGGTACATTATTATTCTAGCTGCAACTTAGGATAGTTTTTATCCGACTGCGACAGTTAATTAATTTTCCGAAATATACGACTTCATTTAATTTTTCATTTATTTTTATTGAAATCATACGCTGCTCCAACTGTCAGCTATAAGAACCGTCAAATTTTCGTCAAAATGGCGGAATTGCTTTGCCTTTCACTTATTAATAATTTAAATCCCGTCTACGATAGACCTTTACGAGACAAATGCTAAAATATAAACCATAAAAAAATATTCGATTCTGATATGAGAACTTATATGCGCAAATGTCGTTTTATGTCGTAATTTCAATAAATGAAATCAACAAATTTGAACAATATAATTAACACGAATTTGTTTTTTTTGAATGACAATGGCACGCGCTCGGCGCTTTCAGCCAAAGTACCTGCGGCGCTACCACGAAAACCGATACTCAATGTTCATATATTTGCATCCCTGTCACTCGAGTATGGTTAGTGCGATAGAGATAGAGATACCCGAATATTTTCGAATTCCGAAGTTCGTGGTTATATAGCTCAGGAATCGAAAATATGGTAAATAATCATAATGTATTTTCTCGAAAAAGAATTTAAAATAAATATAGTCAAATGGAGAAAAAAACAAAGCAAGAGGTTATAATTAAGTTATAAGAGTCCAAAGTTTTAAGAGGGGGTATGTTCTGTCCCTTTTTCGCAAAACGCACCTTCATATGAAACGATTGTTTTTTACTATGACGCTCGAGTATATTGACGTCACAGTCCCTCATCGTTTTCTCACTCTAACAAGCGACATTAAAACGGATGTAGCTTCATAATTTTTTGAGATATTTGAATGGGAGTTTCATTATCTTCTATTTATTTATACATAATAAATGCCTATGTCCTGACTGACTTATTCACTCAATCACTCACTCACTCACTCATCAACGCACAGCCGAAACTACTAATCTTAGAGAGTTGATTTTTGCACAGTATGTTGCTTTTATAACGTGGGCTAGGGATAAAAAAGGATTTTTGAAAATTCTACCCCTAAGGGGGTAAAATGGGGGTGCAAAGTTTGTATGGGAGAACCTGTTTTTTTTGAGCTATAGACTTAAACTTTGTAGAAAAATTAGTTATTAGAATACAAATGAAACACTTTCAGCGTTTTGGAAAATTTTACCCCTACGGGGGTAAAATAGGGGTGCAAGGTTTGTATGGGGGAAACATTTTTTTTTTAAATAGAGACTTAAAACTTTGTAGAAAGATCAGTCATTAGAATACAAATAAAGAACTTTCAGGGTTTTAGAAAATTCTACCCCTAAAGGGGTAAAATAGAGTGCAAAGTTTGTATGGGAAAAACTACTTTTTTTTAAATAGAGACTTAAAACTTTGTAGAGAAATTATTCATTAGAATACAAATAAAGTACCTAGATTCAGTGTTTTAAAAAAATCTACCCCTAAGGGGGTAAAATAGGGGTGCAAATTTTGTATGGGGGAAACAATATTTTTTTTAAATAGAGACTTAAAACTTTGTAGAAAGATTAGTCATCAGAATACAAATTAAGTACTTTCAGCGTTTTAGAAAATTCTACCCCTAAAAATAGGGGGCTAAAATAGGGGTGCAAAGTTTGTATGGGAAAAACATATTTTTTTTAAATAGAGATTTAAAATTTTGACGAAAAATTACTTATTAGAACATGAAAAATACTACATTCGGCGTTTTACAAAAATCATTCCCTAAGGGGGTTAAAAAAGGGTGCAAGGTTTGTATGGGGAACACTTTTTCTGAGCTAGACACTTAAAACTTTGTAGAAAGATTACTTATAAAAATACAAAAAAAAAGACTTACAGCGTTTTGAAAAAATCTATCCCTAAGAGGGATAAAAAGGGGTGCAAAGTTTTTATCAGGGAAAGTTTATGTTTTTGAGTTAGAGACTTGAAACTTTGTAGAAAGATTACTTATTAAAATACAAAAAAAGAACACAAATCGTTTTAGAAAATTCCACCCCTAATAGGGTTAAAAAGGAGAGCAAGCTTTGCATGGGCAACACTTTTTTTTGAGTTAGACTTAAAACTTTGCAAAAAGATTACTTATTAGAATACTAAAAAAGAACTTTCAGCGTTTTAGAAAACTCCATCCCTAAGGGGATCCTTAAGATCCTTAAGAAGGGTAGCCAGTGTTGTGTGGGAAAAACTTTTTTTTTACTAGACTTAAAACTATTCAAAATGTTACTTATTAAAATTAATAATAAAGTACTTTCAGAGTTTTAGAAAATTCCACCCCAAGGGGGTTAAGAAAGCTTTGTATGGGCAACACTTTTTTTGAGCTAGAGACTTAAAAGTTTACGAAAAAAGTTCTTTCAGCGATTAGAAAAATTCAACCTCTAAGGGGGTTTAAAAGGGGGTTCAAATTTTAAATGGCGAGCAATAAAATTTTAAAGTGTGAGTAAGAGATTTTTAACTTCGGTCTTATTCTGTACGTTAAAAGACTACAAAACTGATTTCAGAGTTTTTCCAAATTCATCCCCTAAGAGTGTTAAAATTGGTTCAAAGTTTTGAGTATTTCAAGGCATTTTTAAAGTATGAGATTTTTAACTTTGGTTTTAGACTGTTTGTTCACAAACTAGAAAATGAACATCAACTTTTTTTTTAATTATCCCCTAAAAGAGGGTTCAAATTTTGTATTGAGAGAAATCATTTTCTAAGACGATAAAAAGTTCTACGCGGACGAAGTCGCGGGCAACAGCTAGTTTTATTTAAGTTTACTGAATATGACTACAGAAAAGTCGCTTACTTAGTTCAATTATTCATACTGCTTACGAAGTTGGTTAAATGACTAATTAGTGTTATTGAAAGCCATTTTTTTACAGAGAGAAATACTACAAAAATAATAATAATACTATTTAAACAATTAAGCGCTCGCTAGAGGATTATCTTCTTTGTTTTGTAAACATAATACACCAGTAACAACACGGAAATATATTACAGCCCTATAGTTCACGTCATACGTTAACAACTGGAAACTTGTCTTGGCAAAGGGAAACCAAAGTAAACAGGAAATGCCAGGAACTATTTTGTTTGTGTGGTGGGAAACTGAATAACGGCTTACAATACGGGTGCCTTAACTACTTGATTTTTAGGGTTCCGTAGCCGTAGACAAGGTTGGTCCCATCCCATACTAAAAGTTGTTAAGAATCGTGGATAGATTCACTTTTTTTTTGTATCACGTAAAATATGTCACCTTGTTTTGTCTATAGATTATAGTTTATGATTCACTTCGGGCATAGGTACGTGGTACGTAGAGTACATCGGGCAGGTGTACCTACACACCACATATAGTATTGCCCTGACCACAACGACCTTGAACCGCCCGATGCTTGCCCTATGCAAGCCCTGCTTCAGTAGAGAGCCTAAGCAGTAGTCAACCAAATGGTATAATACTCGTACCTCTCAAAAAATCCAAATGCGCGTTGACGACCTCTTCAGGGTTGGTGTGAAGGAAGCGTGCGCTCCACAACGGGTCGCCATCGATGACGTGGCCGACATGACACGACAGCTGGGACGAGAACCCCCCGTCCAGGACCATGACCTCTGGGGGCCCCACCACTTCACCGGTCGTAGGGGTCATAACTCACTCGTACTAGTTAATACAGCTGTAACAACAACAAAAAAAATCAGTAATAGCTTGCTTGCAGCTTGAACCCGCGCAGTACAGTATTGCCGCGAAAAAATAAGCTGCTAAAGTACTTAAAGCGTTTTTAAAGCTTCGAGTGCAAGCGCGGGGAGATTTACTAACCACAATAGATAAATAATAGTCGAAGCTTCAACCATTAACGTTTTCTTTACCGCGTATAAAATCAAGTAATATATTATGACTTAATGTGGTTGTGATATAAATGATCTAATCAGTATGACAGAAACTCCCGGTTGCTCAGCTGATTTCTAAAGCGAACGATGCAGTTGTGAAATGAAATTTAACGTCCCAACAATTTGTCACGACAAGTAGATACATGACAAACGGAAAGTAATTTTTCAGACCCTTTTAAAGCGGACTCGAATCGTAGAATTCATTTAGCAAGAAATACCTATGTATGTTACTATGTTTCAGGAGGGTTTGCAGTTTCAGGAGTAAAATTACCAAATGATAAATAAATCCTACATAATGACTACTCCCGGTGACGTGCTCCAACCAAAACAACAAAGTATAAATGATATATAACCCTTCTACAAATATCGGCCGTATCGTTATCGGGTTGGTGAACTAACCACGTCGTCGCGGACATTGTCCTTTGTATCTGTCAGCCAGAGTATAGGTATGTGTCGTCAACAAGTCATTTCTAATGAAATAAATCCACATTTCTCTAAAAGCAAAATGCGCACAATATGATTAGGAATCGGATACCCAACGGAAGAAGGAAAGCGCCCGTCGTTATTGACGACGGTTGCGTATAATTTAATGTACCTACTAAGTAAGGGTTATAAGTAACTAGGTACCTTTCAGGTCTACCCTTTTACTTATATTATTGACGGTTTTAGAGCCTATAGATAGTGCAATGATCAAAGGGCTATTATTAATAATTGGAATCCTTTTCAATTGTTTTGATAAACTTGCGGCATTCTGTTCGCCATCTGTACTTATAGGTACGGTCGGCCTCACAAGGGGCTTAACACCTTTGTACCGTGTCACATTAAACGTCATGTTAAACTGCCATATGAAGTTGTCAAACGAGTGAAAACGACAAGGTACTTAGGTGTTTAGCAACTTATTAGGGCGACTGTACCAAAAGTTTTTTTTCAAGTAAATACCTACCCAGTAATGTTATTCATACCTACACATACCTACCGTTATTAACTAAAATGGGTTTTGTCCATTGTCACAGATAAATACAATCGAATTTTAAGGCCTTCGATAGAGTGGACTACAATATTCTCTGGGCAAAACTGGAGGAAGCAGGTATTCCGGGTGATTGTACAGGCTTGTTGAGGTACTGGTACCAAAACCAATTAAACCAGGTGAGATGGGCCAGGACTTTGTCCACAGATTATAGGTTGGAATGTGGAGTACGGCAGGGGGGCCTGATGACGTCTCCTAAACTCTTAAATTTTTATGTGAACGAATGGTATGGTAATGTTAAGGTGAGCTCAGCAGCATGCATATCGAAAACACGTGTGTCGAAAATATAAGCTACGCAGATGAAATGGTGCTGCTGAGTCCGTCTATAGGGGCCCTTAGACAGCTAGTGGCCAAGTGTGAGGAGTATGCGGTTGCACACGGGCTCGAGTACAGAGCGAAATAATAGTGTTTAAAGCGGGTAAAATTGGGCCGTATTTTATCCCTCCGGTGATTCTTGGTAGGGCTGTACTCAAGGTGGTGGACCGCTTTAAGTACTTAGGCCACATCATAACGGAGGACCTGTGTGATGATAGTGATATTGAGAGAGAGCGTAGGGCGTTGTCGGTGAGGAGTAATATGCTGGCTCGCAGATTCGCTAGATGCTCAGTTAATGTTAAAAAGTTCAAAGCGTATAGCCAATCTTTTTACTCTAGCGGTCTGTGGGTTCGGTATACCAAACAAGCCTACAACGCCCTACGCATACAATACAACAATGCCTTCAGAATGCTGTTGAGACTCCCGAAGTGGTGCAGTGCGTCGGAAATGTTTGCTGAGACGCGCACGGACGATTTTCACGCCATAATGCGAAAGAAAACCACGTCGCTAATGGGTCGCGTCAGGGAAAGTCAAAACGGAATTCTGAAGGTATTGGCTGGTAGATTTAATTGCAACATAATGTGGCACTGGATCGAGCGGGTCAGACTACTTTGATTTCTGTCAAGTAGTACAGCAGTTTTTTTTTTAATGTATAATCTCCACTTATAATAAATCTCTAAATTAAAAAAAGAATCAGCCAGTTTGAAACTAAGCTTTGCGCGGTTCGAATGTTCTCAGCATCCCATGAACGGAAAAATATGAAACATAGGTACATTATTATTCTAGCTGCAACTTGGGATAGTTTTTATCCGACTGCGACAGTTAATTAATTTTCCGAAATATACGACTTCATTTAATTTTTCATTTATTTTTATTGAAATCAAACGCTGCTCCAACTGTCAGCTATAAGAACCGTCAAATTTTCGTCAAAATGGCGGAATTGCTTTGCCTTTCACTTATTAATAATTTAAATCCCGTCTACGATAGACCTTTACGAGACAAATGCTAAAATATAAACCATAAAAAAATATTCGATTCTGATATGAGAACTTATATGCGCAAATGTCGTTTTATGTCGTAATTTCAATAAATGAAATCAACAAATTTGAACAATATAATTAACACGAATTTGTTTTTTTTGAATGACAATGGCACGCGCTCGGCGCATTCAGCCAAAGTACCTGCGGCGCTACCACGAAAACCGATACTCAATGTTCATATATTTGCATCCCTGTCACTCGAGTATGGTTAGTGCGATAGAGATAGAGATACCCGAATATTTTCGAATTCCGAAGTTCGTGGTTATAGCTCAGGAATCGAAAATATGGTAAATAATCATAATGTATTTTCTCGAAAAAGAATTTAAAATAAATATAGTCAAATGGAGAAAAAAACAAAGCAAGAGGTTATATAGGTAATGATTAAGTTATAAGAGTCCAAAGTTTTAAGAGGGGGTATGTTCTGTCCCTTTTCCGCAAAACGCACCTTCATATGAAACGATTGTTTTTTACTATGACGCTCGAGTATATTGACGTCACAGTCCCTCATCGTTTTCTCACTCTAACAAGCGACATTAAAACGGATGTAGCTTCATAATTTTTTGAGATATTTGAATGGGAGTTTCATTATCTTCTATCTATTTATACATAATAAATGCCTATGTCCTGACTGACTTATTCACTCAATCACTCACTCACTCACTCATCAACGCACAGCCGAAACTACTAATCTTAGAGAATTGATTTTTGCACAGTATGTTGCTTTTATAACGTGGGCTAGGGATAAAAAGGGATTTTTGAAAATTCTACCCCTAAGGGGGTAAAATGGGGGTGCAAAGTTTGTATGGGAGAACCTTTTTTTTTGAGCTATAGACTTAAACTTTGTAGAAAAATTAGTTATTAGAATACAAATGAAACACTTTCAGCGTTTTGGAAAATTCCACCCCTACGGGGGTAAAATAGGGGTGCAAGGTTTGTATGGGGGAAACATTTTTTTTTTAAATAGAGACTTAAAACTTTGTAGAAAGATCAGTCATTAGAATACAAATAAAGAACTTTCAGGGTTTTAGAAAATTCTACCCCTAAAGGGGTAAAATAGAGTGCAAAGTTTGTATGGGAAAAACTACTTTTTTTTAAATAGAGACTTAAAACTTTGTAGAGAAATTATTCATTAGAATACAAATAAAGTACCTAGATTCAGTGTTTTAAAAAAATCTACCCCTAAGGGGGTAAAATAGGGGTGCAAATTTTGTATGGGGGAAACAATATTTTTTTTAAATAGAGACTTAAAACTTTGTAGAAAGATTAGTCATCAGAATACAAATTAAGTACTCTCAGCGTTTTAGAAAATTCTACCCCTAAAAATAGGGGGCTAAAATAGGGGTGCAAAGTTTGTATGTGGGAAACTATTTTTTTTAGTTAGAGTCCTAAAACTTTGTAGAAAGATTATTTAAATACAAAGAAAGTACTTTCAGCGTTTTGGAAAATTTCACCCCTAAGGGGGTAAAATAGGGTGCAAAGTTTGTATGGGAAAAACATATTTTTTTTAATAGAGACTTAAAATTTTGACGAAAAATTACTTATTAGAACATGAAAAATACTACATTCGGCGTTTTACAAAAATCATTCCCTAAGGGGGTTAAAAAAGGGTGCAAGGTTTGTATGGGGAACACTTTTTCTGAGCTAGACACTTAAAACTTTGTAGAAAGATTACTTATAAAAATACAAAAAAAAGACCTTCAGCGTTTTGAAAAAATCTATCCCTAAGGGGGATAAAAAGGGGTGCAAAGTTTTTATCAGGGAAAGTTTATGTTTTTGAGTTAGAGACTTGAAACTTTGTAGAAAGATTACTTATTAAAATACAAAAAAAGAACACAAATCTATTTAGAAAATTCCACCCCTAATAGGGTTAAAAAGGAGAGCAAGCTTTGCATGGGCAACACTTTTTTTTGAGTTAGACTTAAAACTTTGCAAAAAGATTACTTATTAGAATACTAAAAAAGAACTTTCAGCGTTTTAGAAAACTCCATCCCTAAGGGGATCCTTAAGATCCTTAAGAAGGGTAGCCAGTGTTGTGTGGGAAAAACTTTTTTTTTTACTAGACTTAAAACTATTCAAAATGTTACTTATTAAAATTAATAATAAAGTACTTTCAGAGTTTTAGAAAATTCCACCCCTAAGGGGGTTAAGAAAGCTTTGTATGGGCAACACTTTTTTTGAGCTAGAGACTTAAAAGTTTACGAAAAAAGTTCTTTCAGCGATTAGAAAAATTCAACCTCTAAGGGGGTTTAAAAGGGGGTTCAAATTTTAAATGGCGAGCAATAAAATTTTAAAGTGTGAGTAAGAGATTTTTAACTTCGGTCTTATTCTGTACGTTAAAAGACTACAAAACTGATTTCAGAGTTTTTTCCAAATTCATCCCCTAAGAGTGTTAAAATTGGTTCAAAGTTTGAGTATTTCAAGGCATTTTTAAAGTATGAGATTTTTAACTTTGGTTTTAGACTGTTTGTTCACAAACTAGAAAATGATCATCAACTTTTTTTTTAATTATCCCCTAAAAGAGGGTTCAAATTTTGTATTGAGAGAAATCATTTTCTAAGACGATAAAAAGTTCTACGCGGACGAAGTCGCGGGCAACAGCTAGTAATTGCTAACATAGTTTTAAGTTTATTTTGTTACTAACAGGAATCACATGTTCTGAAATAAAACTTTAGAATTTGAATAAACACGGCTTAAGTATTATTAGTATGTGCACTTTAGTGACTATTAGCTTACATGCAAAAACAGTATTCATGATAATTAGCCGTGCACAGACGTCTATAGACGTCGAAAGTTAGGCTTAACTAGGTACGCTTAATTGACATGCCTCACATGATTATACATAGGTTAACAGTAGCTAACCTTGAAACGTCTAAGTGAATTGTAACAACATACTACGAACATCAAACATTTCCATTATTATGTAACTGTTCCTAATATTGAATTGTATTGAAATATTATTAAGATGGAAGTGGATGGAAGTACATTAATTAATTTTCTTATCAGGTTGCGGCTCAATGAATACTTTATCAAGATAGTTCAAGTATTAACAGCCTCCACTGCGTTTGATATTTGTGTTTATCTACACCTTAAACGCTGGTAGGCAGGTAAATAGGATCCCATAAAAACCATTCCATGTAAAAAATAGGCCAAGTCTCGAAACTCTTCCACAGTAAAAAGTGGTGAGATATTTCGTGAAGCCAAGTCAGGCATTCTTATTAATCTTTATTTGCTTGCTACATAAAATTCTGCAACTTGGGAATCACACAACTTTAATGCTTTTACTAATTTTTGCATAGGTATCTACCTAAAACTATGTAAGTGTGATTGCCAAGTCACGAAATTTAATTTAGCAAGCAAATAAAGATTAATAAGAATGCCTGACTTTTTGTGGGATCTCATTTCTTTTTGTAGACTTTGTATGGGAATGTTATTTTACCAACCGCAAGTTCCTTCCTGCAAAACTATACAAACGTTAGTATAGTTTTGCAGGAAGGAACTGCAAAAGTAATCGCATATATTTGTATAGGATTACAAACTTACTTATGCAGTTTATATCTCTGAAACGTGACTGAAATTGCAGTATTATAAGGTTTTTATGAACTATTAGGCTAAAAACTAATTACGTTTGAAATTTGGAGCTTGTGGGTCTGCTAGAAGTACCTTAGAATTATGTTGATCATCAGTATATGTATAAGTGAGTATGTCAGTGACAAAACTAACGAACTTTCACGGACAATAGTTTTTAAACTAAAAGTTCAAATGAATGTTATTGACATTATATGTAACCCATATTATGCCCTACATGTTGCTGAAAATTCAGGTTTTAGCTTCAGCAAGCACGAAATTACAGGATGTTGAAAATGGCCTGAATGGCTTCGAGAAAAGGATGGTACAGCCGTGCCATTGTTTTGCTCGACTTGGAGGGGGCACTGCCGTGCCCCAGATTAGGTATATGAATGAATTAATGAATGACATTTTTATTTCGTGTAGGTAACCATGGACACATATATACCATTTAAATATGATTTTAGGGTTCCGTAGCCAAAATGGCAAAAACGGAACCCTTATAGTTTCGTCATGTCCGTCTGACTGTCCGTATATCACAGGCATTTTACTCAAAAACTATAAGGTGTATTTAATAGTACATTATGATTTATGATACAAGTGAGGTATATGTTGATCATGAAAGTGATAAATAGAATTGACGACACTGTATATTCTTGGAGATATACAAATGTATGTGAGTAAAAACATGTTGTCATCAATAACTAAAGGAAACAACTTAGGAGCCTGTAACATTTTAATTTTATGAAAAGGATTTTTTCCTCGCAAATGTGTTGAAAAACGTCGTAGACACGCGTGAGCTTTGATAATTACATCCTCGGCTCTATTATCACGCTCACCTGCGGTTCGCGTGACGATTCCGCCTCTGATGTAATGATCAACATAGCTCACTTGTATCACAATGTACTATTTCAACACATTTGCTCGTAACGTGCCTCTTATTGTGCCGCTTTTGGGCTCATAATCCTGGGTATTAAACACGCGTGTTTAATAACATTACGACTCTCGTGTAGTTATGTTTATATCCCGATTAAGACACGTTGGCACCTTGCAGCAAGGTGTATATATGGACTCGGCGCATTCTTAAATTGACCGGGTTGTACAGGTTTGTTTTTAATTCTCGGCAAATGGATTCTTACTCGACTAAACAAATTAAATCCTTCTTGTGGATTAATTGATTATTTCTTGTTGGATATGATATAGAAACGTTTCATTTAGTAAAACTATTTACTATTGATAACATTTTACATGACTTTATATTGAATAAGAAAATATTTATTTTATTTTGTATTGGCTGTTTAGAGATTTCGTCTATTATGCCTCGCTGCGGGCGCACTGCGAGAACTTCACGAAAAAAAATAGTAGCGCGCCATTATAGGAAATTTCACAAATATTTGTAAACATTGATGATGCGTGTTTGGTTATTGTTAAAAATGTTGACTCGTAGTGAATAGAAAAGTGATAAATAGAATTGACGCCACTGTACATTCTTGGAGATGTACAAATATGTGAGTAAAAACCTGTTGTCATCCATAACTAAAGGAAACAACTTAGGAGCCTGTAACATGTTCATTTTATGAAAAGGATTGTTTCCTCGCAAATGTGTTGAAAAACGTCGTATGACACGCGTGAGCTTTGATAATTACATCCTCGGCTCTATTATCACGCTCACCTGCGGTTCGCGTGACAATTCCGCCTCTGATGTAATGATCAACATACCTCACTTGTATCATAATGTACTATATTGCCATTATACCAATATTGTCTAAAATATACCTACGAAAAAGTTCTATACAGACGATTGTTCCACTTACTGGACAGATATTACATTTTGGATACCAATCCAATTTTGATTTCGATAACGGAAATCTACCACTTTGGCTATCTATGAGCTAATTAAAGATATTACGATATTTAGAGATAGGTAATAGGATACCTGTAACAGCTATCTTCATGGATATGTCCAGTCCAAGGCTTTCGATTGCGTCTCACATAGCATACTCTTAAGCAAACTAAATTAAAAATAATGGATTTATAGACAATTTTTTTTTTCAAAGCGCTGTGTGGCGCTGTGGTGTGTGGTGGTGTGTGCGAGTGATTCGGAGCGACTGACTTTACTTTTTGACTGTTTTTTTTGTTGCCTGGCCGTAACCCTCACCCGACGGTGCCACAGCGCTTTGGAAAAAAAATGTTGGCTATTACTCGTAAAAGCCTTTTTTTCCGTCGATGGAATTGGGCGATTCACCCTATTCCATATATTATGTGCACTTTATGGAGACTTACACTGAATATTTTTCTTTGTCCAGTATCTTATTTCAAAACGTTTGCCAACCCTATAGTTGGTTATTTCAAAAATAAAGACGCAAGCGAAGCAGCAGGGTGAAAAGTTAGTAGGTACCATTTATGTTTGCTTTCTTGGCAACTGTTCTGAGAAGCCACTAAGAGGACATTTACATCGACAGCCGTGCATCGGCTGGCATTGCCATGTATCGATGCTTATTGGAACATATTGATAAAGCCTATTAGATTGGGTCTGTGTATGGTAGATACGTCGGTAAAATAAATGCATCTTTCCACTAAATAGGTAAACTACTTAATGATAATTGCTTTGCTTGAACAACAACATATTTAACTAATGAGTACAAATATTATATTGTTGTTTTCATCGCAGCCCTTTCAAAGTTCTGTGTAGCAATTGTTAGTAGGTACATACCTATAAAATAATATGATACTTTATGATTGCTTACAAGTCCTACAACAGACCGATTCCAAGTAAGTAAATGATAAATCTCTCTGACCTACCTATCAGAAACGTGACTTGGCGACGAGAGAGGGGTCAGAATAAAGATCTGAGAGTATAGTCTTATCTTTGCAATACTATAAGACATAATTAAGAGGGGTCACACTTCTTAAGTAATATCACTAAAATGTAACCGCATCTATCATGATGTGCGTCGTATAGCTTGACTTAGTTCTTCCTACCTAACACGTTATATAATGATAGCCATTGAGTTAAGATACAATCTAGATCTGTAGTGATATCAGTTATGAAAGTGAATTCATAACAGAACTTTCTTGCGTACCTACTAGGTATATTGTTTATTGAAAAACATTTGTGAAACACGTTACACTGAAATGGATAACCGTACGAACAAAAACGAATGATTGGTAAACTGAAAGAGCGCCTAGCCGTAGATATAGATCAGGAAACATTTATTGTTGAGATATAACTAGATATGCCTACCTCAAGTAATTACCGATCTTTGAAAACAATTCAGCAACTTGTAATTGCAACATTAATTCAAGGCAAGTGTCGTGAATAGCCAGTAATTGTCCCCCACCCGCAAGAATAATCCTCAGCCGCTGCTGAAGTTCTTAAATTCCGAATGGCAAATGACACAAAAATGTGAAGGACACTCTAATTAAACATAAATCATTACAGGAAAAACTCGGGGAACTCGCTGTAAAAGCTGTCGAGACGTTTTTACTGCTTAAGAAATATTGTTTTCGTTGATAACGATATTTTAAGCGTCTCGACATCCCACCTGGGCGCGAGGGTGTTAAAATGAGTTACCGCCAACGTCGAAACCCGAAAACGATGATACCTTTACGCAAGTATGACAATATGACGCCAACCCACCATATTATTAAGTTTAAGTACATGTTCATCCTCCAGGTCAAGATACCGCAATTTGGTGACGAGACTTTGCATTATCTCTTTCATTTAATTTTAACAAATCTCAAGAAACATGTAACTGAAAATAAGAGCACTAGGTACAATGAGGTGATTCTGGATTAGACGGATCGATATATTAGGTATTTTTATCACTGCATGGCCAGCATTTGTGTGCTTAACTAAGTCAGAGTGGTTTTGTGGCTATATACTTTTTAATAATACCTACTAATAATATTACGGATACAATCATACGTAGGTATTGTATACATGCGATGAACTAAAAAAACGTTATACTACCTGCTATTTGATAGACTCAGCATTGGGCATTAAATATGTAGTTGTTAGTACTATGTCAACAAAAACGTTAAGTGTGTAAGTAAAGAACCACTAAAACAAGTACAACTGCAAGCAGCAAAAGCGATTGCAACGTAACATGCAAGTTTCTCATAAAAAGGCACTCTCAATGGCACACTCAATGGAACCCGCAATTGAGGCTTAATTTTTGTCGTCGATCATCGGAAATAGTACATTACTGTACCTAGGGCGGTTAAACAAAGAATGTCTCAGATCGCAGGTATTTGACGCCCGAGCCGAAGGCAAGGGCGATAAACATGCGCTCTGAGGCTTTCTTTATTACCGCCCGTGGTGAGTACAAAATTTTACGTCTCTATCTGGCCAGGAAGTGGGGTTTTCCGGACGCATAGCGTGCGGTAATTCCTACTTTATGGCCAGGTGTGACATAAAGGGTATTTACGGCAGCATTTCGTGTTAACATGCACCTCTACCACTGGGTTATTACCTTAGAGTTCTAAGCAAGCACATGAACAAGAACATGTCATTTAATCCTACTAGGTATTATATCATATACAGCTATATGGACGAAGTATCTGGCAAATAGGTACTAGTAGAATACATTTCTTAAGTATCCCCGAACCCATAACCCAGGTAAAAGACGTAGGCAGCAATAACATATTTGTTTTACTTGTAAACATATTAGTTTTAAATAAAATATATGTATGGCTGCGCGCTGCTGCCCGGCCATATACCATATACCGGATACTGTATTGTCTACCTTCTGTGCACTGTGTTTAAACCGCAATAAACTTTATATATACAGGGTGGGCCCTGTAACACGAGCAAATATTCAAAAGGAGGCTTCCTTAGAGCATTTGCAGTAACCCCTTGTGTATCATACACTTTCAAAATTTTTGGTTACGGAGAAATTTTGATCTAAAGTTATGACCTCCAAGTAATGTATCTTGGCACCACGAGATCATATCACGGCAGTCAATGCAGATTTTGAGGTAACATCATGTAATGAGTCATAATAGTTTTTGCATTTTTGTGTTCAACAGATAGTTTTGTGATTTTTTCATTTTTTTTTCTTTTTTTTTGTGTTTTTAAAATAAAAAGTTACTCATAGCACTCCAGAAGAGTAAAAAATACAAGTAAACTTATTTTAAAGAATTTTTTTTTCAAAAAAAATATTTTTTTTTCGCATTAAACCACTTCGAAATAATTGTTCACAAGCTTAATAATCTACCGTTTAATTTTTTGCTCCAGTTACAGGGCCCACCCTGTATAGTGGATCTGGGTGTATCAATTAACTACTCCTATCCACCTATATCACAACTTTTTTATTTTTGATTTTCGTTTACCATTCTCTGAAAGTAGGTCACACTCGTAGTTTATTAAAGAAGTGGGTTGAATCGCCTTATTCTACTTAGGATGAACTACTTCTACGTACTTAACCTAAAAACATAATTTTTAGGTGACCAAAAATTTACGACTTCTATTTAGGTAGGTCTTTCCGAGAGCAGATGCGTTGGTTATACCTACTGCAGAAAATACAATCTTTATTTTAGGGCCGTTAATATTTGAAGAGTTCCGTGTAGAATCCCTGAATTACCTTTGGTACCTACCTACTTCATTAGCTGCTGCGTCAAGGGAATCTAGTCGGAATATGTGAAGTACCTATCTACAACGTTGAGGAGTTTCATTAAGTCATCTCTGGCCTTCATCAGTTCCACGTCATCAAATTTGTGGTTTCGGAGAGCAAACGCGTGAGTAGAAAATATTGAAATCATCAAATATACCTATGGACGCATACCTACATAGGTGTGCCTAATATTTTGAGGAGATTCCTCGATTATACTTTCAAATTAAAAAGAGTTACCTACATACATATATATACATATGGGCTCGTACTTAAATGACGGAGTTCTGAGTTTACCAATATTAGAAACAAAAATACCTACAACCGAATTGAGAACTTCCTCGTTTCTTTTTGAAGTCGGCAAAGAAATAATATTTTTCTCAAAAATGGCCCGCAAAGTGGACATAACTCGCTACATATTGGAAGGTAAAGTGTATAGTTTAAGGCCAGATCAAAATTAAAAAATAAAAAACATTGCAGGCCGCCTGGAATGTTACATATAAATTCCTTTATTTGTCGAGTACCAAGCTTTTTAAAAAGTAGAAACTGGCATATAAAAAACGCCACAGGTCGTATTCAGCCAAATCAAGTCGTATTTTTCTGTTGCAAACGCGACATTTTAGTATGTGTCAATAAAAGATTGCGTTTTTCGGTGGAAAAATACACTTGCGATTCTGTTTAAAAAAAATATTATGACGTTTAATTTTATGTTATTTGTAGTAGGTATCCTCAATTTGTATTTTATAATAACGCTTGATTTCAATTTAGTCTTTTTTATGCCCCCATTTTCGAGAAAAGCACTATATTAGCCTCAGCCGGAATGGCAATTGCAAGCTTCGTATTATAATTAAACGGACTCGCAAGCTCGTCCGTTTAAACAAAATACTCAGACTGCAATTGCCTCCTTCCCGGCCAAGGCAATAATGTACTATTACGTCCCTTCGATAAGTTTACAAGTTCTTAATTATTTACTACTAGCTGTTGCCCGCGACTTCGTCCGCGTAGAACTTTTTATCGTCTTAGAAAATGATTTCTCTCAATACAAAATTTGAACCCTCTTTTAGGGGATAATTAAAAAAAAAGTTGATGTTCATTTTCTAGTTTGTGAACAAACAGTCTAAAACCAAAGTTAAAAATCTCATACTTTAAAAATGCCTTGATATACTCAAACTTTGAACGAATTTTAACACTCTTAGGGGATGAATTTGGAAAAACTCTGAAATCAGTTTTGTAGTCTTTTAACGTACAGAATAAGACCGAAGTTAAAAATCTCTTACTCACACTTTAAAATTTTATTGCTCGCCATTTAAAATTTGAACCCCTTTTAAACCCCCTTAGAGGTTGAATTTTTCTAATCGCTGAAAGAACTTTTTTCGTAAACTTTTAAGTCTCTAGCTCAAAAAAAGTGTTGCCCATACAAAGCTTTCTTAACCCCCTTAGGGGTGGAATTTTCTAAAACTCTGAAAGTACTTTATTATTAATTTTAATAAGTAACATTTTGAATAGTTTTAAGTCTAGTAAAAAAAAAAGATTTTCCCACACAACACTGGCTACCCTTCTAAAGGATCTTAAGGATCCCCTTAGGGATGGAGTTTTCTAAAACGCTGAAAGTTCTTTTTTAGTATTCTAATAAGTAATCTTTTTGCAAAGTTTTAAGTCTAACTCAAAAAAAAGTGTTGCCCATGCAAAGCTTGCTCTCCTTTTTAACCCTATTAGGGGTGGAATTTTCTAAAACGATTTGTGTTCTTTTTTTGTATTTTAATAAGTAATCTTTCTACAAAGTTTCAAGTCTCTAACTCAAAAACATAAACTTTCCCTGATAAAAACTTTGCACCCCTTTTTATCCCCCTTAGGGATAGATTTTTTCAAAACGCTGAAAGTCTTTTTTTTTGTATTTTTATAAGTAATCTTTCTACAAAGTTTTAAGTGTCTAGCGCAGAAAAAGTGTTCCCCATACAAACCTTGCACCCTTTTTTAACCCCCTTAGGGAATGATTTTTGTAAAACGCCGAATGTAGTATTTTTCATGTTCTAATAAGTAATTTTTCGTCAAAATTATAAGTCTCTATTAACAAAAAATATGTTTTTCCCATACAAACTTTGCACCCTATTTTACCCCCTTAGGGGTGAAATTTTCCAAAACGCTGAAAGTACTTTCTTTGTATTTAAATAATCTTTCTACAAAGTTTTAGGACTCTAGCTAAAAAAAATAGTTTCCCACATACAAACTTTGCACCCCTATTTTAGCCCCCTATTTTTAGGGGTAGAATTTTCTAAAACGCTGAAAGTACTTAATTTGTATTCTGATGACTAATCTTTCTACAAAGTTTTAAGTCTCTATTTAAAAAAAATATTGTTTCCCCCATACAAAATTTGCACCCATATTTTACCCCCTTAGGGGTAGATTTTTTTAAAACACTGAATCTAGGTACTTTATTTGTATTCTAATGAATAATTTCTCTACAAAGTTTTAAGTCTCTATTTAAAAAAAAGTAGTTTTTCCCATACAAACTTTGCACTCTATTTTACCCCTTTAGGGGTAGAATTTTCTAAAACCCTGAAAGTTTTTTATTTGTATTCTAATGACTGATCTTTCTACAAAGTTTTAAGTCTCTATTTAAAAAAAAATGTTTCCCCCATACAAACATTGCACCCCTATTTTACCCCCGTAGGGGTGGAATTTTCCAAAACGCTGAAAGTGTTTCATTTGTATTCTAATAACTAATTTTTCTACAAAGTTTAAGTCTATAGCTCAAAAAAAAAAGGTTCTCCCATACAAACTTTGCACCCCCATTTTACCCCCTTAGGGGTAGAATTTTCAAAAATCCCTTTTTATCCCTAGCCCACGTTATAAAAGCAACATACTGTGCAAAAATCAACTCTCTAAGATTAGTAGTTTCGGCTGTGCGTTGATGAGTGAGTGAGTGAGTGATTGAGTGAATAAGTCAGTCAGGACATAGGCATTTATTATGTATAAATAGATAGTAGATAATGAAACTCCCATTCAAATATCTCAAAAAATTATGAAGCTACATCCGTTTTAATGTCGCTTGTTAGAGTGAGAAAACGATGAGGGACTGTGACGTCAATATACTCGAGCGTCATAGTAAAAAACAATCGTTTCATATGAAGGTGCGTTTTGCGGAAAAGAGACAGAACATACCCCCTCTTAAAACTTTGGACTCTTATAACTTAATCATTACCTATATAACCTCTTGCTTTGTTTTTTTCTCCATTTGACTATATTTATTTTAAATTCTTTTTCGAGAAAATACATTATGATTATTTACCATATTTTCGATTCCTGAGCTATAACCACGAACTTCGGAATTCGAAAATATTCGGGTATCTCTATCTCTATCGCACTAACCATACTCGAGTGACAGGGATGCAAATATATGAACATTGAGTATCGGTTTTCGTGGTAGCGCCGCAGGTACTTTGGCTGAATGCGCCGAGCGCGTGCCATTGTCATTCAAAAAAAACAAATTCGTGTTAATTATATTGTTAAAATTTGTTGATTTCATTCATTGAAATTACGACATAAAACGACATTTGCGCATATAAGTTCTCATATCAGAATCGAATATTTTTTTATGGTTTATATTTTAGCATTTGTCTCGTAAAGGTCTATCGTAGACGGGATTTAAATTATTAATAAGTGAAAGGCAAAGCAATTCCGCCATTTTGACGAAAATTTGACGGTTCTTATAGCTGACAGTTGGAGCAGCGTTTGATTTCAATAAAAATAAATGAAAAATTAAATGAAGTCGTATATTTCGGAAAATTAATTAACTGTCGCAGTCGGATAAAAACTATCCTAAGTTGCAGCTAGAATAATAATGTACCTATATAAAATGTTTCATATTTTTCCGTTCATGGGATGCTGAGAACATTCGAACCGCGCAAAGCTTAGTTTCAAACTGGCTGATTCTTTTTTTAATTTAGAGATTTATTATAAGTGGAGACTAGGTACCTGACCGAACAAAAAGTTTTCTCATAGGTAATGATAACGATGTTTTCATGAATTTGCAAAAGGAGGTTAGAAAATTGTGTTGATGAGTATTGAAAGTGCATCACTTCTCTTTCAAGACCTTTCCTTTTCTATCGTTAGAATCTTAACTGGTGCTGTAACTGAGTCCCTAATTGTTTATACAAATTTTGGAGAGGATCCTCGTAGGCTCGTACTGCATCCTGTGTTCAGTCCACTGTGCGCACATTTATGAGAATAACTTGCTACCTACTTCATCGACATTTTAAGTGCCTAAATATGACTAAGGACCATACATAACTCATTCATTACATAAACTGTACCTTTACTGGCTTTACTTCACAAAATTTATGACTTCTGAGAGCCTATTACTACAGGGTCAATTCTAAAATGACTTAAAATAGCACACAACTATTTAACGAACTGCGAATGCCTGCCATGTATCGTGAATTTTGAATCCCTATCTTTAACATTCCGGTCATTCACCTAAACATAGTTATCGCGGTGAGTTTTTAATTTAGAATCTTCACGCGCTCGTAGAATGATTGACCTTACCTACAAACGTCGATATTTATAGTGAATATTTTAACTCTATGTTTTCGTAGGTATATCAACATGTTACAAAAAGACAAATAATGCTCTAATATTTGCCCTTTTAATATTCCTGCTACGGAATATACATCTAGATATTCTAGATGGTAAAGACATCTAGGAGAAGACGTTGTAAATACAGTAGGTATTACCGGCAATGCCCATTCATTAAAAGTATTAAAACTGATAATAATATGTTCCATTAGCAATTGTTTACATGTATTTAGGAAATCATAATTATGTAAATTAACTGTACAATTAAATTTCAAAATTTCGAATCCTCTATGTACTAGGTGTATGACGTCGTACTAAACAAAGTATGAAGAGCTGTCATTTACACTTACTTGTCAATTTACTTTGCTGTACATTGATGGCAAAGTTAATTTATTAAATTAAGGTCATGGTTAAGTTAAATAACCTTGATTTACCCTATTTCAAAAAAAGCCCACTTGCCGGTAACACTGTATGTTATTCATACGTGTCAACTCAAACCCGTTTTTGTTTGAATAGCCACAATACCTTTGTATAATATTGTCTCTATATCTGTTGCTATAAATTCAAATTAAAACGATACAAAAACACAGGTGTTTTAACTAAAAATGGCACTAGGTACGTATTTTTACATCCACATAAGTATGCTATAGACGTTAGTTTTATAGCTTAACATGCTGGACGCCGTTAACGAAATGTCTTCTACTTACTCGTGAAATCTATGTATCTATCAGTGGCGGCGCGTGAGAATTTTAACTGGACAACCCGGAGCAAAATAGGGCTGTTTTTTGACGATTTACGAGTTTGTTAATATAGAACAAGACATTTTAGGCAAGCCCGTGGGAATCGGCTTGTATGGGCGCTCCGCCACTGGTATGTATATACTAATCAGTGAACCACTTAACTTAGATAACCAGTAAGTTAACTATGCATATCACATGACCATACAGTCTCACACGTCAAACACAAAAGTACTTAACACAAACAAATTGAGAATATTTATATCGGACTTGTCTTCCTGTTGATCTTCTAGAATATAATAATTAATAATTATACCTGCGTTTACTCATCGTTACTTAGTCAAATTGATTTCGCGTGTAGGTACGTATATTATATCTACTAAATTATCCGAATAAATACAAAAATAATTATAAACAGAAAGTAAGTACTTACATCCAATCTGAACAAATATTCGAAGCCAAAATTAACAACGATATATAACTATGATGTTTGTTGAAAAGTCAACATAGCAAGGCGGCGGGCAGACAAACACTATCGCGTACACACGCGTATCACACTCTTGTACCGACAGATCCGCGCACAAGGTTAATCTACACTTAAAATTCTAGACAAAATAGAATCTTTTTAATATTCCTACTAGCGACCGAATGGTTCGAAGATCGCCCGAAGATTGAACATAAAACGTTTAGGTACGAAGCAATATAACGATATTAACATAATGAATAAATTATTATCTATCAACGCTGTAGTTGAGTCAACAAGCTTAAGAGCAACGCATAAATAACGAAAGGCCCTAAATGATGTCAAAATCGTTTAAACATAGGTTCTGACATTGCACTAAGCATAGATAAATACTGGTTTACCGTGATACGATAAAATGAAGTAATCCGGTACGCCCAGTGAAAAGAAAATTTTAAATTAAATGTAACAATTTAGAAAATTAAGTACTTATCTACCTAAAAAATCTTATCTTTAAACTTAAAAATGTTAAATTCTCTGGTTTTTGCCTGTCCAGAGAAGTACCTTTTTAACCTATCTTGTCCTATAATGTGATAGTTTTTATGTAACACACTTATGTACCTGGCTACTTTAAATGCAATGTACCTACTAATACCTACCTATTTAGTTATTTGTAGATGAACTTCATTTTGTTAACTTAATTAGTACAAAAAAATACTATTTCTATATTCATAAGATATGAAGTACGCCTCAAAATGTAAAATTTTAATCAGCATAAAATATATAACTCTTCCAAAATATATCTTTACATCGTATAATTTTGATGAATCAGTCTGGATTTTTAATATAAAATTTTCAGTTTGCCAACAAATGTGACTATAATGTAGGTTGCTATTTTTAACTTGCAAATATTTTTTTATATTATGAATACTTATTAATATCAATACCCTGTGCTTGCGCAGTTTAGTACCTATATACTGTAAGTAGTATTAATGTTAAGGACGTCGCATTTCTTATATCATACTCAAATCTGATAACATAATAAATCCATTTTAGCTGTAGCAAATTTGACTATAGGAAACTTCTCTTGTTCAACTTGAAAGACTGGTAAATATCACAGGGTGGCCCATTTAGATCAGTCAGTATGGGAAAGCCTGAAACTATAAGACATACGAAGATCTCTTCTTAGAAACCATGTCATCGATTTAAGTAACAAGAAAAACTGCATACATATATTTTAAACTAAACTTGTACACAGACCACCATTTTTTTCAATAAGTAAAACATTTTGTTTCGAAAACTTACTAAAATAAATTAAAGTATATGAAAACAATGCATTTATTCATATAAGACACCATGTTTCATAGTAACATTTACTGCTTTAAACCTACACAATCGATATCTAAATAGAAATACTAGTGTTAGTTTTATTTTTCAAAACGTCCGGGTTCGATTCCCGAGCTGAGTAAAAGTTTTTTTTTAATGTATGATTACAGTTTTTATTGTTACTAAAATCTATGACATGGTTCCTAAGAAGAGATCTTCGTATATTTTTTAGTTTCAGACTTTCCCCATACTGACCGATCTAAATGGGCCACCCTGTATAGGTACATAATATTATATGTATGTATATATTATATATGTGCGTGTGTTAGTGTGTATTACTGCCACACATTTCAATATATGGGTATAAACTATGCTAATAAAGAACTAAAATATGAGTGGTAGTGATGTCAAAAAATGTTATACAGCGTAAATATACGTAAATCGACTGTTATGCAGCGATAGCTGCCCCACTGTGCACCGAGTATTGCGAGGGCAGTTCGCGCGAGAGGAGACAGATAGGTATTAATAGAGTTATCAGCAGAGCAACACTGTTGGGTGGTCAAAATGCCATCCACACGATAAACAAAATAATACTTTGAGGCTTTTCGATAGCTAACAATATTATTTGTGGTGAAGTAGGTACTATTAACGCGACTTTTCATATTGTAGAGACTGTAAAAATCTTCTACCTTAATTATTACATAGAAGGAATTTGATGATACGCGTACCTATATATTAGCAAAAGTCATCCCACAGGCCATGTCACTCCGGATAACGTTGCTCATGTGGTAGAAAAGTTGGCCCAGCAGGTCGATCACGTAACGCATTGTACGCGCGTCAGTTAGATCTAAATGTCACTTTTTATATGGGAAATTGACAGTTATTGTACCGACGCGCGTTCGGAACGTTACGTGATTACCCCTCACAGGAAGCATCGGAATAGGGAACATTACTGCAATGTTCTGCCGCCAGAGGCAGCACTACCACTAGTAGTAAACCAGTATAGGAATCTAGGGATTCACACACACATGCACAATTGATTGTCAAATGAGTGACAAGGATGCTTGCATAGACAATACCGCAAGTGGGAACGAGATACAATGTCAACGCTGCTAGTGTCGCCACCTACTTACGAAGAGTTATGCGTAATGTTCCCTATTGATATAAGGGTCATACAAAGTTAGTTTTTCCAGTCGTCTTTATTGCTTCTGATAGAAATTTGAAAGCATTCCAAAGCGATCCAAAATTTTGATACATGCCCGTCAAAGGCGTGGCGTTAAACATATTACTGAGATATGCCGGAAACAATTTGGCTTTAATTTTCTTCACTAGCAGAATAATATGGTGATCAATTTTTATCACATAGGTAAAACATCTATCCTTGACAATCAGGAACAGGAGAAGTATTTTTCGTTTTTCAGTCCGTGTATTACGGGAAATCAGTCTCAGCTTACTAACGATTGTAATCATGCAAGTAAATTTTGAACTAAAGAATTTTTACATAATTGGATTGTATCCATGCAACATTATTAAAATTTTCTTGTGTGTGGAAAATAACTCGCACCTAGGCTGCATTCTAGGCAAGTAATTATGAATTTGTAAATGCAATTTACACAACGGGTTCATATCCTGTAAAATGTCGCAGGCAAAAATAATAAAGTAACGCTCTACCCATGTTTTTAGATTTTTAGAACATATACCTATACATCCTCGGGGTTTCCGGTATTGGAGTAGAAGAAATAGTTATTTGTTCAACAAGAGAGCAAAGTAGATTTTTGCTGCGAGTTTTGATGTTGAGTCCCGAGCAAGCGAAAGATTCTATATTAATATAATTAGAATCTTGAGCGTAGTGAGGGACTCAAAGGCACGAGATGCAAATATCTTTGCTCTCGTGTGATACATACAACTTTTCACCTCAGCAGTGAGAACATCGTCACGTTAAAAAATATATCGTTAGGCTTTTACGCACCTATAATATTCTGAATTTGTAATAGACCCCACACTATGATGTTGATGTGTCACCAGTGCTCGATATCAAAATTAAAAAGCTACTTTGACTCACGGAGTGAGCAAAATCGCATTTTGCTCACTGTTTTCACGCAGCAAAATATGCTTGTTCGAGCTGCTGAGGTGAAAATGAAGTTTTCATCCCAGCCTAACTAGCCTGTATTTTTTGAGACTTTTTCTATAATTTAATAGGTTTATTTATATGAACGATATCACTTAATGTATCAAAACGAATTTGAGTAAAGTTTTGTCAGACAATAAATAACCAGATATATAAATAACTCATAAAACGTTTCTAGGTACATGATCAAGCTCATCATTATACTTCTCATTTAAATAGATAGGCTCTCATTTGAAATGATTAGCCTGTATATATTAAACCACAATTTTATAAACCCCGGTTATGCATTCGAAGCTTGTTGTATCCACAGGTTTCCTGTAGAAGTGGGCACTATTGTGGACGTATAAAATGATACCACCCCCTCTCTTGTTTTTGCGGAGCTCAGTGTACATGTCGTAGTTCGTCAGTTCGAACAGCTGCTTGCAGTTTTCCGATATATTAGCTTCAGTGATCGCTATAGCGTGTATAATATGCTGGCTGCTTGATACTATGTATTCAAGTTGAGAAAAGTTTTTGGTTATGGATCTTATGTTTACATGGAGTATTATAAAACTTTTTTTCCATTTCATATTAATTTCTAGGAAATCGGTCCAGTTGGCGTAGTTACCTTCGCTAATAGATGTTGATATATTTGAATTAGCCATTTTTATAAGGAATAGGTGGTAGAATAGGCAAGAGTATCGATAGTATTATTATGAAACATTTTAAAACTAATATCAAAAAATTAACTAACGACTTTGCGAACGAATTTAAACAAAATGTTAAAAATATAAGTGTCTCGTGCAAAACCCCCTTGTTGAACCCTAAATTATATTGTAACACACCTAACCTAACTATGAGATTAAAATGGGCAGATCATCACACTGTATTCAATATAATAAAAAAACTAAACGATAACAAAAGCCCTGGTGCTGACCGCATTCGTGCTTCAGACCTAAAATATATAATATCGGAAATCACGCCCCTAATTACCCACTTGATTAATTCTTGCATTAGAACATCATCTTACCCGGACGGGTTAAAGGTCGGCATAATACGCCCTATTCATAAAAAAGGTTCATACACAGATTACAATAACTATAGACCTATAACGATCCTACCATGTATAGACAAAATAGTTGAGAGGTATATCGGGACGGAGCTGAATAAATTCTTAAATAATAATAAAATAATCAACGTTAATCAATATGGTTTCCAGCAAAATCGAAGTACCTCTCAATTATTAACTAAATTTACAAACGAGGTGAACGAATATTTAAATGAGCGTAAACATGTAATTACCACCTTTATTGATTTTAGTAAAGCATTCGACTGCCTTAATTATTCTACATTGTATAGCAAGTTACAGCAGAATGGTATACAAGGACCCCTGCTGCACTGGTTCCAGGACTATCATAGCAACCGCCACACCATGGTAAAGATCGCCGGCGCGCTCAGCGAGCCGCTGCGCACGGAAGAAGGCACAGCACAGGGATCCATAGCTGGCCCGACCGAATATTTAATCTACGTCAATGACATGTGCAACATATTTAGTGCGGGTTCTGTATACCAGTTTGCTGACGACACGTGTCTAGTAACTTCTCACCGAGATTTGCTCGAAGCCCAGAATACAATGCAGAATAATTTCGACCAGTTATGCAAATGGGCCCATGATGTGGGGCTTGTAATTAACTCTAAAAAACCAAAATTGTACATATACGCTCACCGTACACAAAAGAACCACGGGCCCCGACAATCATAGCACACGATCATCACTGTCTACATAACCCTAACAGTAGCTGTAAATGTGAGGCGCTCGAGCTTGTTCCCCAACACATGTACCTAGGATTAATTATAGACAATACATTTAATTGGAAACCCCATGTGGACCACGTATGTTCAGAACTAAGATGTATATTAGCTAATATGGCAATCTTAAAATATAAACTACCATATAGTATACTACGAATGCTTTACCTATCACTTGCAGATTCAATTATATGCTATGGTATTACAAGTTACGGGAGGACATACAAAACCTACTTAACGCAAATATATAAATTGCAACTTGCACTGTTAAAAACAATTGTACCTAATACAGTTAAAACAAAATACCGTGATAATAAAACAGGCCTATTCAAACACTGCAAGATCATTAACGTGTTCAATAGATTTTGTTTGTCCTTACTAACTGAGGAATGTGAAATAATACCCTCATTAGAAAAAAAAACACGCCCTAATAATTTACGTACGTTAGATTACTTGCCACCATACCTATTGCCACGCAACATTAACACTTATGGTAACAGAACTATTGATCACTTACTTCCATCTATCTTAAATAACCTGCCCAAGAAATTATTACATGACCTCACCGATACCATTAGTAGTCATGAAAAATGTAAGAAGCTACTTAAAAAGTACTACCTAAGTTTAGATGAAGGTAAGTAGTAAATTGGAGTACATATTAGCAAATTGTTATATTATATTATACTTAAGTAAATTATGGAACGCGGGATGTACCGCGCGATCTCGCCAACTATTGCCTAAACCTTCCAGGTTTTAAATAGTGGCTTTATGTGTAACACAGTAACTATGTAAACATAATTGTATTAAATAAATCAAAAAAAAAAAAAAAAAATCTTATCAAGCACCCAGTCCAGGTAGGTAGGTATCTAATCAGTTTCTGATCTGATGTTTATTTAAACAAACCATTATAGTACATCATAATCGTAAACACATGGCAACAGAAAAAAACAGCCAAGTGCGAGTCGGTACCTACCTTAACCGCACGATTATTTGTTCGTAGAAGTCACGAGGCCGTTATAGAAAAATAAAAACTGCATTTTTTTTTCATACACCCCATGCTGGTTAGGTTTGAAGTCTGAATCTAGACAAAGTAGGTAAATTTGTATTTAGAAGCAACAATTATGACTTAAAACAAGTAAAATTTACTGTTATATGTTAGTAAGTAGTTAGTAGGTAAATAAATAAATATTTGCGGACAATCTTACACAAATCAACCTAGTCCCAAACTAAGCAAAGTTTGTACTATGGGTACTAGACGACGATATAGATACTTATATAGAGAAATAAATACTTAAATACATAGAAAACATCCATGACTCAGGAACAAATATTCGTGCTCATCACACAAATAAATGCCCTTACCGGGATTCGAACCCAGGACCTCTTGCTTCGTAGGCAGGGTCACTACCAACTAGGCTAAAGCGGTCGTCGCCGAAAACAAACGCCGATTTTTTGACAGATTTGGCCGTGTTCGATTACCGGCCGCGTTGAATGCAATTTTATTTTTTTCTAAAATCAGCCTCGTGAAATTTCCGTATCACTTATACTTTTAGATCCTTCCTTATTGTCCCATTCAGATTATACAGTACGAAAGATACACTACAATTATTACGAAAGATTACAAGGCTATCCTGTCATTGCCACGCGGATCGTGTCGTGGGTTTGGAACCAGTGTCAAATCGCTATCGGTCGTTGAGAGGTCATTCACCACGCGTGTCATAGGTACTGATGTGCAGGCACATGTTTACAATAACATACGTTCGTAGGTACCTAATAGTAATAGCTGGCACCTATCCAGACCTAAAACCGATATTTCGGAGTTTTCTTGTCCCGAATGCGCCTTTTGCCAAATTTTGATACCTATTTCCGAAACAACTTTATTTCTCAAACCGTTTACTTTTTGGAGATAAGTATAAGTACTTACTTATCTTTTCTCTATGCTTAGATAAGAGGAAAAGTCTGTGAGATTTTAGCTTTGCAAAATGTAAATTTGTAAGTTTGTATGTAATGGAAATCCGGAACCGCTAATCCGATTTCAAAATTTCATTCACCTGCGTTGTAGAATGGATTTTCTGGCTATATTTTATCCCGCGGGTTTGCCTGCGTTCTTTGCATTACGTGGTCGAAGCCGCACGGGCAGCAGCTAGGATTGTATAAACATCAAAGGATAGGTATATTCGGAAAACTCATATCCAAAACTACCTTAACCTCTAGCGGCCCACCATACAAGAAAAATTAGCAAATAAATTTGAATTAACAGTAATAGTAATTAGAGTAGAGTTTGTTTTGTTTTAAAATCGAACGATACAAATCAAATGCAACTATATTCCAATTTAAAATAGTATAAATTCCATTGAAGGGGAGATTCCTTTTAATAGGCCTTTGGGCGGCTAGAGGCTATAAATGAAACGTCTATAAACGAAAAAATATCCTTTACACACCTATTTACTGTTTAATAGTACTTTATGTGACTGTACATAATGAAGGGCATTAAACACGGGTGTGGGTTTATGAAACGAGCCGAAGGCGAGTTTCATAATAACATCACACGAATGTCTTAATGCCTAATTAGTACAGTTACATACACTATTTTATCTATCCACATATCATAAGCTTCCGTGATGCATTTAGGAGCCGCATATTATGACATATATGACCGGCATCGCGGCGTTGTTTTCTGGCAGCTGTCAAAGTTTTGTTCTTAATTCAGAGACAAACTAGAGTCGGATTCAACTATCACATCGTTCGATATCTTACTTACGTGCGACATTTGTCAAATTTGTATGCAAATTGACAATTAATTTCGAACTAAACGTCATCTCGACTGATATTAGAATAGAGGTCAAATCAAATTTCTTTGATTTTAAAGATGTTCGAAATTTGAATGAATGTGCATAATAATGTGCGGTTCTTGAACGCATCATGGAGGGTTTATGATATTTGGATAGATAAAACATTTAATCACATCCAAATTTTAATTACCAGCTGGGTCAAAACAACGTTGGGAGAGCTATGCTTATATGAGGATATAGTTAATTCCGTCAAATTAAATTAGTCGTCAGTGTACTTGACCAGGCCAACCGACAAAGAAGAGGCGTATCCTAAGGAGAATTTCATCCTATAACTCTCCTGTCTCAGTACTCTGTCTCTATTACTATAGGTAGATATGGATGCTGCCTGGGGTTAGAATCAAAACTAAAATCACAATAGCTGTCTCATGCAAGTCAATTACGTCTATCCGCCGCCCGGTTAGTTAACCGAAGCCACTGATACAATATGATTTCAATTCGAGCGAGAAACGGTTTGAACTATTTAACATGATTACTTCATGTTGGGTGAAATTGAATTAAAATCCAATTGTTACGTTACCTGTGCAGTTGGAAGTCTAGGCAGACATCCAGGCAGCAAGACGAGATAGGTATGCGGCCTGACGTTGACCAGACTAAATTATTACGAGATAGCTTATCAACGGTAAGTTGATAACATTTATCAGTGGCACGAGCCCACATCTACCTAGTAACGCACAGAAACAAGATTGTCATTAGGTAGGTACCGGAGAGATCTATTCCGCAAGCTCCTTAATTAATCTTGTTTGCTTTTCCTAGAAATTTGTTTACCGTCGGCGTAATTATTTACCTCCAAGTTCGCATGTACAGTCGCCATCACATACATAGGTACACTATAGGTGTTCAAAAATATCGGCACATGCACCCTAATGTCTTGAAAATAGAGGTGTGTTCCGATGTTTGTGACGTGCTTGTTTGCTCCGATGTATGTGATGGCGACTGCACCCTACGTACCTATATACGTTTTACTTACAACATCTAAGCGATGACCTGGAAAGCCGATTCACCGCAATGCTGATTTCCCTTTATACGAGAATAAGCATTTCTTCCGACAATCCAATTTCGTTGTTTAAACAATGAAATTGAATATTGAGAAAGCGCTGCAAAAATCCATTGTGAAAATGTTGAACATTATGGAAACTGCGCTAGAGGCCAGCGCTGCGCCGGTCCCTACGCTACGGCGAAGATATTGAATTATGCTTATACATACATTATTTAAGATGATGACTGGTGGTTATGTAATCCCCAGCCGCTGCGCATGTTGCAGATCCCGTTTGCTGCTACCTCAGAGCATAGAATACTAGAGAGAGGACAAGCCGCCGGCGGCCGTGTCGCAGCTGTATGCTCAATGGGCACACACTGCCATACTTTGCACGCGTGCTGATCGCAGAGAATATAACGTTTTTTCCCAAAATGCCTGATATGATGCGCGTTTATTGTCAAATAAGCGTGTAGGTATACAATTGTGTGTGTTTTAGATGTGTGCGTGCTTTGTCTTGTCAATTACTTGGGCGTTGTGTGGGTTAATGTACTTGCGACAGGCTCACTTTATACAAATCGGCCGCCATGTCCGATCTCCTTATATTCATACATCTGTGGCTGCTACATTGCCATATACTTAATGTTTCTAGGTATATACACGTCCTCATGTTAGACACGTTAATTCCAATAGTTGACACCCTCATGGTTACCTCTATTGCAATTAATTAACGCTGAAGGTGCCATGAATTGGGCCTGTATCAAATACTGGTAAGTTTACCTTACCTACGTATTTTTACGAACCATTTATTCCAGGAATCAGCTACTTTACTGATGCAAATAAGGTACAAAACGATAAAAGGCTTTCCGCTAAATAAAGGCGACGAAGACACAAAACTTTCCGGCCTGACGTTGGGATTTAGGCACACTGCTTTACTGTCGTAAATACTCGTATTCTCCATTAGTAACTTTCAGGTTATTTAACGTTTTGTTTTTATTTCGGATGTATTTTTTCTAACCTATATATTTTATTTATTTTTACTATTTAAACGAGCAATATTTGTATATATATTTGCAATCATGTTCTCGAAAACGGCTCTAACAATTTCAATGAAATTTGGAGAACAGGGATTTAAGTTATTTAACTCCGCTATTTTTTATATACCTGGACGTATTTCACAACGATTGGCCAGAGATTTCTCAGAATCGGGACGAGTGGAAATCAAGAGTGAGGCCTTTGCCCAGCAGTGGGACACTATATAGGCTTCAAAAACAAAAAAACCAAAAAAAAAAAAACTCCGCTATTTTATAACTTATTAATTAATTTGGTCTATATTAATTATTGATTAGTTCTTATTTAACCCTGGAATAATTTTGGTACTTTAAATATTTTATCATCTAAAACCAAAGGTAAGAGATAAGATATCGTAATCTCGTGCTAGGTAAGGGTAGAGTGTTATTGGGAGACTAAGGTTTACGACTCACAGCTCAATAGGAATCTCCAGTGAGAATCACACCAATACCGATTCAGTTGCAGCGGTGATAAATATTATGTCGGAGGAGAATAAAATTTTCCATTTTTATATCAGGTTTGCCAGCGAATAAGAATAGCATATCGAAAGTACGTGTGCATGGTGTTAATGAAAATTTATAGATTCACAACTTCTGCTTACCTGAACCAAATTGAATTAAAACTTGTAAAAATGGCTAGCTCAGAAAGAACGCTGCTTACCTAGTTATAAACACTGGAAAAGGAATGCATTTTACGTTAAAAGAAAACATCTTGACGACCGCTTTAGCCTAGTTGGTAGTGACCCTGCCTACGAAGCAAGAGGTCCTGGGTTCGAATCCCGGTAAGGGCATTTATTTGTGTGATGAGCACGAATATTTGTTCCTGAGTCATGGATGTTTTCTATGTATTTAAGTATTTATTTCTCTATATAAGTATCTATATCGTCGTCTAGTACCCATAGTACAAGCTTTGCTTAGTTTGGGACTAGGTTGATTTGTGTAATATTGTCCGCAAATATTTATTTATTTATTTATTTTATTATCTTGATAACGTGCCTATTTTTTTTGGTTTCATGTACCAACTTTTAAAAGTCTCTCACTCGCTGTCTGGATCCTGTTAATTTAAAATGCAACATGAACCCATTCACGGCCAATGACTCACATATGAGATATGACTATGAGCTATGCCTCTACGTGCGATTTTCGCTGCAGAGCGGAAAATCGCTGCTACGGGCTACGGCGTAGCACACGTAGCGATGCGTGGCCTCGTTTAAAGCAGGTCAATTATTCTATCAAAATGTACTATTAATCTCCACTTATAATAAACCTCTAAATTAAAAAAAGAATCAGCCAGTTTGAAACTAAGCTTTCTGTGGTACGAATGTTCTCAGCATCCCATGGACGGAAAAATATGAAACATTTTATATAGGTACATTATTATTCCAGCTGCAACTTAGGATAGTTTTTACCGACTGCGACAATCAATTTATTTTCCGTAATATACGGCTTCATTTAATTTTTCATTTATTATTCTTAAAGTATATCGCCGCCACATCTGTCAGCTAAAAGAAACGTCAAAATCACAGACTAATAAGAAATACGGACAAAATGGCGGAATTTCTTTGCCTTTCTTTCGCCTATTAATAATTTTAATCCCGTCTACGATATACATTGACGAGACACATAGGTACCAAAAGCAAATATAAAATTAATCGATTTTGATATGCGAACTTATATGCGCAAATGTCGAATTAAGGCGTAATTTGTACAAATGTAACAACAAATTCGAACAATATAAACTTGGTTTTTTTTGAATGGCACGCGCGCGCGCTCTTTGCGTATTCAGCCAAACCAAGAAAACCGAAACTCGAAGTTCGTATATCTGCATTCCTGTCATTTGTTAGTGCGATAGAGATAGAGATACCCGAATATTTTCGAATTCCGAAGTTCGTGGTTTAAAAGACAATACGGATGTCGGATAGATCTAAATTAATATTTTATGTGTGAATATGGTTAAAATTATTTGGAAATACTATTGTTGTTATTGTTTTAGTATATTTGACTAGCTTTAAGTTTAATATTGTACGTCCAAAATGGGCAAGCTGTTGGACTTTATTTTACCCAAAACAACTAAATGTACACAGTTCTGACAATAAAGAAATCTTATTTTATCTTATCTTATCGAAAATAGGGATGTAAAC
Source organism: Epinotia brunnichana (assembly GCA_963854355.1). Taxonomy (NCBI): domain Eukaryota; kingdom Metazoa; phylum Arthropoda; class Insecta; order Lepidoptera; family Tortricidae; genus Epinotia; species Epinotia brunnichana. The sequence goes on from OY977939.1 coordinate 18,642,384, forward strand.
ACTAAACAAAATACTTAATCATAATGTTGTATTATCTCGAAAAAAAAACAATGCAAGAGGCTATATAGGTAATCACTAAGTTATAAGTGTATAAAGTTTTAAGAGGGCGTTTGTTGCGTCTCTTTTCCGCAAAACGCACCTTTATAATGAAACGATTGTTTTTTACTATGACGCTCGAGGATCGTGACTCGTGACGTCACGGTCCCTGATCGTTTTCTCACTCTAACAAGCGACATTAAAACGGTTGTAGCTTCGTAATTTTTTGAGATATTTGAATGAGTTTTTCGTTTCTTCTTTCTTTTGAAGTGAGTCTACAGCTACACCTCTATTTGGAAGACAAGCGGAAAGAACCCATACTATCCATACTAATAATCCATACTTCCATATTAATATTATAAATGCGAAAGTGTGTCTGTCTGTCTGTTACCTCTTCACGCCTAAACCGCTGAACCGATTTAGATGAAATTTGGTATACAGATAGTTTGAGCCCCGGGGAAGGATAAAGGGTAGTTTTTATATCTGAGAGGCTGAAATTGGGGGTGGAAATTTGTATGGAGCTACTTAAACCGCTGCACCGATTTAGATGAAATTTGGTATATAAATAGTTTGAGTCTCGGGGAAGGACATATAATAGGTTTTATCCCGGAAATCATCCCCTAAGGGGGTGAAAAAGGGGGGGGTGATAATTTGGATCTATTTTGATGAAATTTGGTGTAGATATAGGTTAAGTCCTGGGAAAGGACATGGGATAGTTTTTACCCCAGAAATCATCCCCTAAGGGGGTGAAATTAGGGGTGAAAATTCGGATGGAACCCATTTTAATAAAATTTGGTATAGAGATAGCTTGAGTCCTGGGAAAGGACATAGGATAGTTTTAATTCCGGAAATCACTCCCTAAGGGGGTGAAATGGGGGGGGGGGGGGGAAATTTGGATGAATCCCGTTTAGATGAAATTTGGTATAAAGGTCGTTTGAGTCCCGAAGAATGACATTAGATAGTTTTTATCCCGAAAATCATTCCCTAAGGGTATGAAATAGGGGGTGAAAGTTTGGATAAAATCCATGTACCTACCTAGATGAAATTTGGTATAGAGATAATTTGAGACCCTTCGAAGGATATAGAATAGTTTTTGCCTCGGAAATCATCCCTTAAGATGGTAGAAGTTTGTTTGCATTATATTTTCTAAGTATAAGTTCTACGCGGACGAAGTCGCGGGCACAGCTAGTTTTACTATAAATTCCTTCGACGGGCTCTCGAACCCGCGGCAGGCCTAAGAAGCGATGGTTGGATGGTTGGTCGGTTAAGAAGGGCCGGCGGCCGATATGAACGGTATGGGGCTCACGAAAAGCCATACGCAGAATAGTGCAAAGTGGAGGAAAGCGGACCCCAGCAAAGCCGCTAGACGACGGTAACGCTAGTGTAGAAGAAGACTGATTCAGATTGCTGGACCGACATCGTATTGTAGAGAATGTTACGTTATAATGGCAGGTTCTTTGTAAATCTATACTATCCATACTAATATTATAAATGTCAAAGTGTGTCTGTCTGTCTATCTATCTGTCTGTCTGTCTGTTACCTCTTCACGCATAAACTGCTGAACCGATTTAGATGAAATTTGGTATAGTTTGAGTCCCGGGGAAGGACATAGGATAGTTTTTATCCCTAAAAGCATCCCCTAAGGAAATGAAATGGGGGGTAAAAGTTTATATGGAGCTACGATATACAGGAGTTCCACGCGGACGGAGTCGCGGGCAGAAGCTAGTATAGTTGATTGAGTAGTTGTAGGTGATTTGGTTTTTGGGTCAAAACACATTTTTTGTATGAGTTAGTGTTCCGTCGTTCCTGTGGACACGTCGAAAGTTTTAATGGCTAATTTTCAGGGCTAATTTTGGCGCTAGACCCATACAGGTATGTAATACGCCTTTACGGCTTATAACTTGTATGATTGGTACATCATTTATACGTACGTAAACCGTTACCTATTTTATAGTAACACTAGCTGTTGCCCGCGACTTCGTCCGCGTAGAACTTTTTATCGTCTTAGAAAATGATTTCTCTCAATACAAAATTTGAACCCTCTTTTAGAGGATAATTAAAAAAAAAGTTGATGTTCATTTTCTAGTTTGTGAACAAACAGTCTAAAACCAGAGTTTTTAAGTCTAGTAAAAAAAAAAGTTTTTCCCACTCAACACTGGCTACCCTTCTTAAGGATCTTAAGGATCCCCTTAGGGATGGAGTTTTCTAAAACGCTGAAAGTTCTTTTTTAGTATTCTAATAAGTAATCTTTTTGCAAAGTTTTAAGTCTAACTCAAAAAAAAGTATTGCCCATGCAAAGCTTGCTCTCCTTTTTAACCCTATTAGGGGTGGAATTTTCTAAAACGATTTGTGTTCTTTTTTTGTATTTTAATAAGTAACCTTTCTACAAAGTTTCAAGTCTCTAACTCAAAAACATAAACTTTCCCTGATAAAAACTTTGCACCCCTTTTTATCCCCCTTTGGGATAGATTTTTTCAAAACGCTGAAAGTCTTTTTTTTGTATTTTTATAAGTAATCTTTCTACAAAGTTTTAAGTGTCTAGCTCAGAAAAAGTGTTCCCCATACAAACCTTGCACCCTTTTTTAACCCCCTTAGGGAATGATTTTTGTAAAACGCCGAATGTAGTATTTTTCATGTTCTAATAAGTAATTTTTCGTCAAAATTTTAAGTCTTTATTAAAAAAATATATGTTTTTCCCATACAAACTTTGCACCCTATTTTACCCCCTTAGGGGTGAAATTTTCCAAAACGCTGAAAATACTTTCTTTGTATTTAAATAATCTTTCTACAAAGTTTTAGGACTCTAGCTAAAAAAAATAGTTTCCCACATACAAATTTTGCACCCCTATTTTAGCCCCATATTCTTAGGGGTAGAATTTTCTAAAACGCTGAAAGTACTTAATTTGTATTCTGATGACTAATCTTTCTACAAAGTTTTAAGTCTCTATTTAAAAAAAATATTGTTTCTTCCATACAAAATTTGCACCCCTATTTTACCCCCTTAGGGGTAGATTTTTTTTAAACACTGAATCTAGGTACTTTATTTGTATTCTAATGAATAATTTCTCTACAAAGTTTTAAGTCTCTATTTAAAAAAAAAGTAGTTTTTCCCATACAAACTTTGCACTCTATTTTACCCCTTTAGGGGTAGAATTTTCTAAAACCCTGAAAGTTCTTTAATTGTATTCTAATGACTGATCTTTCTACAAAGTTTTAAGTCTCTATTTAAAAAAAAAAATGTTTCCCCCATACAAACCTTGCACCCCTATTTTACCCCCGTAGGGGTGGAATTTTCCAAAACGCTGAAAGTGTTTCATTTGTATTCTTATAACTAATTTTTCTACAAAGTTTAAGTCTATAGCTCAAAAAAAAAAGGTTCTCCCATACAAACTTTGCACCTCCATTTTACCCCCTTAGGGGTAGAATTTTCAAAAATCCCTTTTTATCCCTAGCCCACGTTATAAAAGCAACATACTGTGCAAAAATCAACTCTCTAAGATTAGTAGTTTCGGCTGTGCGTTGATGAGTGAGTGAGTGAGTGAATGATTGAGTGAATAAGTCAGTCAGGCCATAGGCATTTATTATGTATAAATAGATAGAAGATAATGAAACTCCCATTCAAATATCTCAAAAAATTATGAAGCTACATCCGTTTTAATGTCGCTTGTTAGAGTGAGAAAACGATGAGGGACTGTGACGTCATTATACTCGAGCGTCATAGTAAAAAACAATCGTTTCAAATGAAGGTGCGTTTTGCGGAAAAGGGACAGAACATACCCCCTCTTAAAACTTTGGACTCTTATAACTTAATCATTACCTATATAACCTCTTGCTTTGTTTTTTTCTCCATTTGACTATATTTATTTTAAATTATTTTTCGAGAAAATACATTATGATTATTTACCATATTTTCGATTCCTGAGCTATAACCACGAACTTCGGAATTCGAAAATATTCGGGTATCTCTATCTCTATCGCACTAACCATACTCGAGTGACAGGGATGCAAATATATGAACATTGAGTATCGGTTTTCGTGGTAGCGCCGCAGGTACTTTGGCTGAATGCGCCGAGCGCGTGCCATTGTCATTCAAAAAAAACAAATTCGTGTTAATTATATTGTTCAAATTTGTTGATTTCATTTATTGAAATTACGACATAAAACGACATTTGCGCATATAAGTTCTCATATCAGAATCGAATATTTTTTTATGGTTTATATTTTAGCATTTGTCTCGTAAAGGTCTATCGTAGACGGGATTTAAATTATTAATAAGTGAAAGGCAAAGCAATTCCGCCATTTTGACGAAAATTTGACGGTTCTTATAGCTGACAGTTGGAGCAGCGTTTGATTTCAATAAAAATAAATGAAAAATTAAATGAAGTCGTATATTTCGGAAAATTAATTAACTGTCGCAGTCGGATAAAAACTATCCTAAGTTGCAGCTAGAATAATAATGTACCTATATAAAATGTTTCATATTTTTCCGTTCATGGGATGCTGAGAACATTCGAACCGCGCAAAGCTTAGTTTCAAACTGGCTGATTCTTTTTTTAATTTAGAGATTTATTATAAGTGGAGATTACAATCATTTTTGTACTTGGATTTTTGACCCTTCTCGGTTGTTTCGATTTCGTTTCATTCATTTGGTAGGTACTTAACTTTCACAGAGGTTGTTTATCAATTATATCATACGATAACTTGTTACATTTGTTTTGAATATTTGTAACATGTGTCACTGACATCCATAACTAATAAAAAGTAGATGCGTCAAAGACTAGCGAGCGAAAATTAACGATATCACTCTTGTATACTAGAAAGAACTATTTTTAATCTCTTTTAAAATAAATAGTGATAGGTAATATTTGGATTTAATCGTTTTAATAGTGAACGGACTGGTAGCAAATCGTGGAGATATTTATAGTAGCCCATATCCATATCCATGACCGTGTTTGTGTTTTACTTTTTATTTTACTTTTATGAACTGAATCATTTTATCATGTGTTTTAAAATTATTATTAGTGTACTTTTCATGTGTATTTTAGACAATAGGTTAAGTCAAAATGTTACTAACCGATATGGAACTTGTTCTGAAGTAAATATTTTCAGTCATTCATTCATATCTTTCTTTAGTGAGATGAATGACATAACCTGGTATTTTATTAAGTTAAATGGTCCCAACACGTTTTCTCTGTTGGCAGGCATAGGCATTTGTTCTCCTTCCTAGTGCTCCTATTATCTAGAGATTAAATATGAGTGATAATATATCGACGAATTGTTTATCCTCATTCGCGGTAATATCTCCATTTATATATCTATGCTTAAAGTTTGAAATAATAATAGCAGCAGCATTGGCATTTTAATAATAGCAGGGTCTAATTTCGACTTACGAATTGAATAGGAATCAGTATTTGTCACTCGCGCTTTTTCTGACGAACTCGTTTTGAACCCGCTCAAGTATACATATTTATCACTAGCTGTTGCCCGCGACTTCGTCCGCGTAGAACTTTTTATCGTCTTAGAAAATGATTTCTCTCAATACAAAATTTGAACCCTCTTTTAGGGGATAATTAAAAAAAAAGTTGATGCTCATTTTCTAGTTTGTGAACAAACAGTCTAAAACCAAAGTTAAAAATCTCATACTTTAAAAATGCCTTGAAATACTCAAACTTTGAACCAATTTTAACACTCTTAGGGGATGAATTTGGAAAAACTCTGAAATCAGTTTTGTAGTCTTTTAACATACAGAATAAGACCGAAGTTAAAAATCTCTTACTCACACTTTAAAATTTTATTGCTCGCCATTTAAAATTTGAACCCCCTTTTAAACCCCCTTATAGGTTGAATTTTTCTAATCGCTGAAAGAACTTTTTTCGTAAACTTTTAAGTCTCTAGCTCAAAAAAAGTGTTGCCCATACAAAGCTTTCTTAACCCCCTTAGGGGTGGAATTTTCTAAAACTCTGAAAGTACTTTATTATTAATTTTAATAAGTAACATTTTGAATAGTTTTAAGTCTAGTAAAAAAAAAAAGTTTTTCCCACACAACACTGGCTACCCTTCTTAAGGATCTTAAGGATCCCCTTAGGGATGGAGTTTTCTAAAACGCTGAAAGTTCTTTTTTAGTATTCTAATAAGTAATCTTTTTGCAAAGTTTTAAGTCTAACTCAAAAAAAGTGTTGCCCATGCAAAGCTTGCTCTCCTTTTTAACCCTATTAGGGGTGGAATTTTCTAAAACGATTTGTGTTCTTTTTTTGTATTTTAATAAGTAATCTTTCTACAAAGTTTTAAGTGTCTAGCTCAGAAAAAGTGTTCCCCATACAAACCTTGCACCCTTTTTTAACCCCCTTAGGGAATGATTTTTGGAAAACGCCGAATGTAGTTTTTTTCATGTTCTAATAAGTAATTTTTCGTCAAAATTTTAAGTCTGTAAGAGCCGTAGGAGCGGGGGGAGAGGTAGCGCGCAAAGTGAAACCTCGATTCGCTGGAGAATAATATTTGTCAAAATTCATAATTCGACCTAAGGATTCTATGTTGAACAAACGATAGCGCCATCTAATTCGACGCCAGCGCCATCTAGGGGAAAATTGAATCCCTGGTGTAGTTACTCTACGCGCTCCTGGATGGCGTTAGTAGTAGTCATTGTCTGTTGCAGGGTACGGTTGGTGTTACAAGTCTCTATTAAAAAAATATATGTTTTTCCCATACAAACTTTGCACCCTATTTTACCCCCTTAGGGGTGAAATTTTCCAAAACGCTGAAAGTACTTTCTTTGTATTTAAATAATCTTTCTACAAAGTTTTAGGACTCTAGCTAAAAAAAATAGTTTCCCACATACAAACTTTGCACCCCTATTTTAGCCCCCTATTTTTAGGGGTAGAATTTTCTAAAACGCTGAAAGTACTTAATTTGTATTCTGATGACTAATCTTTCTACAAAGTTTTAAGTCTCTATTTAAAAAAAATATTGTTTCCCCCATACAAAATTTGCACCCCTATTTTACCCCTTAGGGGTAGATTTTTTTTAGACACTGAATCTAGGTACTTTATTTGTATTCTAATGAATAATTTCTCTACAAAAAATTTTAAGTCTCTATTTAAAAAAAAGTAGTTTTTCCCATACAAACTTTGCACTCTATTTTACCCCTTTAGGGGTAGAATTTTCTAAAACCCTGAAAGTTCTTTATTTGTATTCTAATGACTGATCTTTCTACAAAGTTTTAAGTCTCTATTTAAAAAATGAAAGTGTTTCATTTGTATTCTAATAACTAATTTTTCTACAAAGTTTAAGTCTATAGCTCAAAAAAAAAAGGTTCTCCCATACAAACTTTGCACCCCCATTTTACCCCCTTAGGGGTAGAATTTTCAAAAATCCCTTTTTATCCCTAGCCCACGTTATAAAAGCAACATACTGTGCAAAAATCAACTCTCTAAGATTAGTGGTTTCGGCTGTGCGTTGATGAGTAAGTGAGTGAGTGATTGAGTGAATAAGTCAGTCAGGACATAGGCATTTATTATGTATACATAGATAGAAGATAATGAAACTCCCATTCAAATATCTCAAAAAATTATGAAGCTACATCCGTTTTAATGTCGCTTGTTAGAGTGAGAAAACGATGAGGGACTGTGACGTCAATATACTCGAGCGTCATAGTAAAAAACAATCGTTTCATATGAAGGTGCGTTTTGCGGAAAAGGGACAGAACATACCCCCTCTTAAAACTTTGGACTCTTATAACTTAATCATTACCTATATAACCTCTTGCTTTGTTTTTTTCTCCATTTGACTATATTTATTTTAAATTCTTTTTCGAGAAAATACATTATGATTATTTACCATATTTTCGATTCCTGAGCTATAACCACGAACTTCGGAATTCGAAAATATTCGGGTATCTCTATCTCTATCGCACTAACCATACTCGAGTGACAGGGATGCAAATATATGAACATTGAGTATCGGTTTTCGTGGCAGGTACTTTGGCTGAATGCGCCGAGCGCGTGCCATTGTCATTCAAAAAAAACAAATTCGTGTTAATTATATTGTTCAAATTTGTTGATTTCATTTATTGAAATTACGACATAAAACGACATTTGCGCATATAAGTTCTCATATCAGAATCGAATATTTTTTTATGGTTTATATTTTAGCATTTGTCTCGTAAAGGTCTATCGTAGACGGGATTTAAATTATTAATAAGTGAAAGGCAAAGCAATTCCGCCATTTTGACGAAAATTTGACGGTTCTTATAGCTGACAGTTGGAGCAGCGTTTGATTTCAATAAAAATAAATGCAAAAATTAAATGAAGTCGTATATTTCGGAAAATTAATTAACTGTCGCAGTCGGATAAAAACTATCCTAAGTTGCAGCTAGAATAATAATGTACCTATATAAAATGTTTCATATTTTTCCGTTCATGGGATGCTGAGAACATTCGAACCGCGCAAAGCTTAGTTTCAAACTGGCTGATTCTTTTTTTAATTTAGAGATTTATTATAAGTGGAGATAATATACCTGTCTATTTGTCAACCTTCCTTACCTACCTACGTACCTAACTCATGTACGTAGCTCGCAGGGCCTAACCATTAGTCATTCCTATATGAGGAACTTAATCCATGGATTATCTGCGCGGATATCGAATCTGTGCTGCACCGGGCTATATAAACTCGCATCGGTAAACAAGGGAGTGAAATTGCCGACCGAATGGAAACAAGAATGTTTACGTGGATCTGGATATTTGAAATTGTTTTCCACCGTGTGGTGGCGCAAGTCTTAGTGCCCCCGGGAACCCGCTGGGGGAAGAACATTACATCCTGCGAGGAATTCGAGCAGGGCGCTCACTTCGACCCCACGGAAGTAATCGACGCCATGTGGAACATATTCTACTCGTGGGCCGATAGCACTGAGCTGTCATTCATCGTGTTTTCATTATTATCTGCGAAGGTAATAAGATTGATCAACGAGTTTTGACCTGGGTAGATATATTTCAAACCCATACGATATTTTAATTTATATTTAGCCCCGACTAAAACGAGAGGTGTTGTATTGTGAACATGTGTATCTGTGTGTGTCTGTCTGTGGCACCGTAGCTCCCAAACGGATAAACCAATTTGAGTGCCTGCTACGTCCGTAGTGTAACTTAAAATAGATTGGTAAGTTACGGTATTAACGCTTTATTTTATTTATTTATTTAAGTAAATGTTACCAAAACATGACAACATGGCCAATTTTGCGCGTTAAAATTACGATAGGTCAAACAGAATCGAATACACCAAAACCTAACAGGATTGGTGTAAATTAACGTTGGAATTTTGCACTGCAGAGCCTATAAATTTCACTAACAGGTAATAGGTATTTCCAGGTTTTAGTTATATTACAATGAAACAATTTCAAGTTGGTTTAGCAGTCTTTTGGTGCTCTATTTATATTACTAAAAACAATGTCATTAAAATTTACTATGCCCGTGTTTTGTTTACTAAACAATTGTTTGACTCTTGCGAATAAAACTTAAAAGATAACTTTGACCCATTGGGTTATAAGCAAGCTTTTAAAAGGGTTTTTCGTCAATATCATTGATATTGATAACATCAACAAAAATCATTTATAAGCTATGTGTGTACACTGTGAGCGGAACCATCGGTGCGCGAGTTTGATTATCAAATATCAAATATCCTCCTACGTTCCTTAAACATTGGTCCGGGTAACTACATTCTTTACGTTATTGAGTATTATTGGTACCTACTCTTACTATACAATGTTTACATTTATTCAAAGTCTCTTTCAACAGAAAGCCTATACAAATTGTGTTTGTTCAGGTAAATATGTTTGGTAAGGTTACTTCCCAATATTCACATAATAGATGTAGGTCTACTGACTATAAATAGATTTCAGTTTAATACTGAAACTAATAGGTAGTACAATGAATTTCGAGAGTAATTTTCGACTCCATTGCCTCTATTTCGCCACGCGGCATGGTAGTAGAGCTATTCGAACTTTTGTTTTTGTCAGTTTGCGTTGTTTTGCGCCTGCTACGCGTAATTGATGTGGATTGTTCTTTTTCAGAGGTTGAGGAAAATAAAGGCTGTAGTAGATTCAATAGATCCGGAGTGGGGGATACCCTGGTTGGATGCTGAATTCGTAATGGAGCCACGAGTGGGTGTACAGATTCTCATGCTGCGGCAGGGCACGCCAGGCGCCTACCGCGCCCTCATCATAACCGAGCAGCGCGATAAAGGTGCCACAATCTATAGTACTTCCCGCCCCGGCCACTAAACTTGCAAACAGTGCGCCATTTCCGCTCTTAACTTTCCTCGCCCGTCTTGACTCATAATAAAAATAAATAGACTACATACAATTTATAAAAACATCTCTAGGACATTTCGCTAATGACCGTAACAGGTTTATTAATTAACCTAATAACTACATTACTCGCCAGTAGGCCTATTTATGCCTATTAATATTACTCGTAAAAGTTGAAGCTTGAAATAAAAATATTACTTTGCAGAGCTTATCTCCACTTATAATAAATCTCTAAATTAAAAAAAGAATCAGCCAGTTTGAAACTAAGCTTTGCGCGGTTCGAATGTTCTCAGCATCCCATGAACGGAAAAATATGAAACATTTTATATAGGTATATTATTATTCTAGCTGCAACTTAGGATAGTTTTTATCCGACTGCGACAGTTAATTAATTTTCCGAAATATACGACTTCATTTAATTTTTCATTTATTTTTATTGAAATCAAACGCTGCTCCAACTGTCAGCTATAAGAACCGTCAAATTTTCGTCAAAATGGCGGAATTGCTTTGCCTTTCACTTATTAATAATTTAAATCCCGTCTACGATAGACCTTTACGAGACAAATGCTAAAATATAAACCATAAAAAAATATTCGATTCTGATATGAGAACTTATATGCGCAAATGTCGTTTTATGTCGTAATTTCAATAAATGAAATCAACAAATTTGAACAATATAATTAACACGAATTTGTTTTTTTTGAATGACAATGGCACGCGCTCGGCGCATTCAGCCAAAGTACCTGCGGCGCTACCACGAAAACCGATACTCAATGTTCATATATTTGCATCCCTGTCACTCGAGTATGGTTAGTGCGAAAGAGATAGAGATACCCGAATATTTTCGAATTCCAAAGTTCGTGGTTATAGCTCAGGAATCGAAAATATGGTAAATAATCATAATGTATTTTCTCGAAAAAGAATTTAAAATAAATATAGTCAAATGGAGAAAAAAACAAAGCAAGAGGTTATATAGGTAATGATTAAGTTATAAGAGTCCAAAGTTTTAAGAGGGGGTATGTTCTGTCCCTTTTCCGCAAAACGCACCTTCATATGAAACGATTGTTTTTTACTATGACGCTCGAGTATATTGACGTCACAGTCCCTCATCGTTTTCTCACTCTAACAAGCGACATTAAAACGGATGTAGCTTCATAATTTTTTGAGATATTTGAATGGGAGTTTCATTATCTTCTATCTATTTATCTCCACTTATAATAAATCTCTAAATTAAAAAAAGAATCAGCCAGTTTGAAACTAAGCTTTGCGCGGTACGAATGTTCTCAGCATCCCATGAACGGAAAAATATGAAACATTTTATATAGGTACATTATTATTCTAGCTGCAACTTAGGATAGTTTTTATCCGACTGCGACAATTATTTAATTTTCCGAAATATACGACTTCATTTAATTTTTCATTTATTTTTATTAAAATAAAACGATGCTCCAACTGTCAGCTATAAGAAACGTCAAATTTTCGTCAAAATGGCGGAATTGCTTTGCCTTTCACTTATTAATAATTTAAATCCAGTCTACGATAGACCTTTACGATACACATGCCAAAAGTTAAACCATAAAAAAATATTTGATTGTGATATGAGAACTTATATGCGCAAATGTCGCATTATGGCGTAATTTCAAAAAATGTATTAACAAATTTGAACAATATAATTAACACGAATTTGTTTTTTTTGAATGGCAATGCCACGCGTTCTTTGCGCAATCTCCCAAAGTGCCTACGGCGCTACCACGAAAACCGACACTCGAAGTTCGTATAACTGCATCCCTGTCACTCGAGTATTGTGTTAGTGCGATAGAGAAAGAGATACCCGAATATTTTCGAATTCCGAAGTTCGTGGTTATAGATCAGAAATCGAAACTACACCCCGCAAGCCACGTCCGCTGCGCTATGTTTTCGTGGTTTTTAAACGTCAAACATGTTTTGCCAATCAAAACAAAAACCCTTTTTGTTTGCCGAACCTGACTGAAAACATGTTAGATGTTTAAAAACATGGAAAACATTGGTGCAGCGGACCCGGCTGTAGGTAGACACTAAATAAAATAATCATAATATATTTTTCTCGAAAAAAGGATAATAGAGAAAAAATCAACGCAAGAGGTTAGGTATATGTATAGGTAATCACTAAGTTCCAAAGTTTTATGTTCTGGGGACCGATTTTTGACTTTCGAGCGCTCGAATCTTTCACTCGAAAACTGACAAAAATTACGAAATGCTCCTTTGAAATAGCGATAGAAAATTGAAAAGCGAGTGATATTGACCACTCGTATTCAATTCTATCGGTCGAAAGTTACTGCCTGCAATTTTACACAAAAATCGTATTTACTTTTATTTAATTTTCGAGCGCTCGAAAGTCAAAAATCGGCCCCCTGTCCCTTTTTCACAAAACGCACCTTCAAATGAAACGATTGTTTTTTACTATGACGCTCGAGGATCTTGACGTCACAGTCCCCGATCGTTTTCTCACTCTAACAAGCGACATTAAAACGGTTTTGAGATATTTGAATGGGATTTTCGTCATCTTCTATCTATCTATACCCACATATAAATGCCCTGACTGACTCACCCACTCACTCATCAACGCACAGCCGAAACTACTGGGGCTAGAGAGTTGAAATTTACACCAGAACTACCTTTTACAACGTAGGCAACGGATAAGAAGAGATTTTTGGAAATTCTACCCCTAAAGGGGTCAAATAGGGGTGCAAAGTTTGTATGGGGGAAACTTTATTTTTTATAGCTAGAGACTTAAAATTTTGTATAAATATTACTTATTAGAATACGAATAAAATACTTTCAACGTTTAGGCAAATTCTGCCCCTAAGGGGGTAAACAAGGGGTGCAAATTTTGTATGGGGGAAACTTTATTATTTTAGCAAGAGACTCAATACGTTGTAGAAAGCTTACTTATTAGAATACAAATAAAGTACTGCCAGCGTTTTGGAAAATTCAGCCTCTTAGGGGGTTAAAAAGGGTTGCAAAGTTTGTATGAGTGAAACTTCTTTTTGAGATAGAAGCTTAAAAGTTTGTAGAAAGATTACTTATTACAATACAAATAAAAAAAACAGCGTTTTAGAAAATTCCACCCCTAAGGGTATGAAAAAGGGGTACAATGTTGGTAAAGGGGATTTTTTTGAGCTAGAATCTCAAACCTTTTTAAAAAGATCGCAAGCGACAAACCTTTGCTGAAAGATTACTTATCACAATACAAATAAAGAACTTTCAGCGTTTTGGAAAATTCCACCCCTAAGGGTGATTAAAACAGGTGAAAATTTGTATGGAGGAAACTTTTTTTTTGAGCTTGAGTCTTGAAATTGTGTAGAAAGATTATTTATTAGAATACAAATATATAGGTAAATTACTTTCAGTGGTTTGAAAATTTCCACCCGCTAAGAGGGGGATAAAGAGGTGCAATGTTTGTGTAGGAAACATTTTTTTTTGGTAGAAACTTAAAACTCTGTAAAAAGATTGAGTACCTACTTATTAAAATACAAAAAAATACCTACTGCCAGCGTTTTGGAAAATTTCACCGTTAAGGGGTTAAAAAGGGGTGCAAGGTTCGTATGGGAAACACTTTTTTTTAGCTAGAGACTAGATAGATTGTAGAAAAAATACTTACCTATTACAATAAAAAAACCGAGTGTTTTATTTTTAATTTTTTCCTGAAAAGCGTTCAAAGTTTGTATGGAGAGCAAGAAAATTTTAAAGTATGATATTTGTAACTGCGATCTTAGCCTGTTTAGACTACAAAACTTATTTCAGCGTTTTTTTAATTCATCGCCTAAGAAGGTTAAAAGGGGGTTCGAACTTTGTATAGAGAGCAAGACATTTTTAAAGTAAGAAATTTGTAACTACGGTTTCAGACTTTTTACTATGAGGGTTCAGAGAGGGTTCTTAGTTTGTATAGAGAGCAAGAGATTTTGAAATTAAGAGATTTGTAACTTCGGTTTTAGATTGTTTTCTAAAAGTCTAGGTAGAAAATTAATTTTAATGTTTTTTTTTAATTCATTCCTTCAACAAACATTTAGACGATAACATGTTATACGCGGACGAAGTCGCGGGCAACAGCTAGTGTTAAATAATCCATCAATTTTAAACAACATGATTCATCTTATACAAAGTCTGGCTAGCGAAAGTTAGATTCATTATAAATAGATACAATTATGGTGCATCACTAACTTTATGTGCATTCATTTTGACAGTATTGCCGCGTTAGTACTTAGGTATATCAAGTAGTTCATTTTTCAGCCAGAAAGACGTTATGGAATAAATAAATACTCAAGCCACATTTCTTTTCCAGCTCGACCATACCCGAAGCCAGCATTAAATATGGCGGAAGTACGAATGAAGCTCGTAGGACGCATCATGGGTATGATGACGTGCGAGGAGCTGACCGCGTATGCGCTGGCGCGGCAGCACGAGATGCCGGTGACAGAGGCCGACTGCGCGGTGCGCGCCAACACCCTCGGGTACCGCGGGCCCGGCGGACAGTCCTACCTGCAAGTACACCGCATGATCAAACAAGAACTCTAAAGGATAATACGATAATCTAATGCTGGAATGGCGAATGAAACAGAACACTGTCTCGTATCTACAGCTCCCTTTCGATGACGTTACGAACGCCTATTGACAAATGAAACGGACCGACGATCGGGCGCATCATTTCGCGATTACACAATGTGACTGTTTCACTATCTGGTAAAATTATAACCAGACCATGAACATCGTTTCTAATTAGGGTTCCGTAGCCAAATGGCAAAAAACGGAACCCTTATAGATTCGTCATGTCTGTCTGTCTGTCTGTATGTCTGTCTGTCCGTCCGTAATGTCACAGCCACTTTTTTCCGAAACTATAAGAGCTATACTGTTGAAACTTGGTAAGTAGATGTATTCTGTAAACCGCATTAAGATTTTCATACAAAAATCGAAAAAAACCATTAAGTTTTAGGGGTCCCCATACTCAGAACTGAAACTCAAAAAACATTTTTTATAGGTCTTCAAAAATGATATTGAGGTTTTTAATATAATTTTTTTCTAAACTGAACAGTTTGCGCGAGAGACACTTCCAAAGTGGTAAAATGTGTGTCCCCCCCCTGTAACTTATAAAATAAGAGAATGATAAAACTAAAAAAAATATATGATGTACATTACCATGCAAACTTCCACCGAAAATTGGTTTGAACGAGATCTAGTAAGTTGTTTTTTTTTAATACGTCATTAATCGTAAACCGCAATTTATTTCACGGAACCCTTCATGTGCGAGTCCGACTCGTACTTGGCCGCTTTTTTTTTTACCGGCCAACAGCGTGTTGGGCCTCGCAAAATTAAGGGTTCCGTACCTTCTACAAGTTAACCCTATATTTACTAGGTATATATTTTGTTGAAAGTATTTCAAAACCACTATGTCTATGATTGTTTCATATTTTTCATATGTACACGGTTCGACAGTTAAAAGAAAGGGCATGATGCTTCATGTTAAAATTGATAACGCAGTATTCCTAAATAAATAGTAAACTATCAAATTATTGTAATAAAGTATAAATTATAAAATATAATTAAAAATTGAATGACAACTATGGACCTAAATGCAGTACCTATTTCGCGAACGAGGCAGCAATTTACTTGATTTAATACAACAACGGTTAGTACAAATAACAGTTGTGACGTCATACCTGTGCGTCAATTAGTATAAAGCGTTTATGGCTGCCGCCAGCGAAGTCAATCTTTGCTTAAATTTTGGGCATAGTATTAGCCATACTGCGCAGTGAAACATTGTGGCGGGTTGTGGCCTCATTCTGCGAAACAGTTATGTCTCAGAAGGAGGCCGCCGAGCGGATGCGCGAAGACAATGACAATGCGCACCCGCTTCGGCGCAGACGGAGGACGGATGGGTAGGGGACCCATACATCACCACGCCCTTTTTTTTTTAAGAGGGGAAAATGCTTTTCACATACCAGCAGGGTGCGGAGATGGACCCTGGTGGTTATGTGGGACTCCCATGTCGGCTGATGAGGCCTATGGTTTACCCACTAAAAACCCCTCTATCTGCCGCCTCTGCGCTAGAAAGCGAGGCCACGGGAACGCCTTGGGCACACTTCCGCGACCTCGCCGCTGTCCGCACTGCGGACTCAACTCCGGGGAAGTCATTTCCCCCTACCTCAGCAAAGGGGCGCACCGAGAGACGGCACGCCCAACACTCAGGGACCTTTGTGTAGGCGACAGACGACATCACCACGCCCTAACTTAACGTCTTGGAGAAGGGTTGAAGCGTTACCAACCCTTCACTCCATTTGGTGTGCGGATGCTCACAAGGCAGCCGGGGGGCATCGTGGTAGAATGCTAGCGATCCCATGATGCCCCCCTTAACGGCAGTGAGGGTCGAAGCCGCAGAGTGGTTTAGTGGGTATTACCTCATAAGGGCGAGTCCCACATGCCCCCTGGGCCTTCCCCGGGTCCGGGGAGATGCGTAAAGTTTCAGTAATTCCGTACAAATTTGTAGATTAGTGAAGGCGTGAAAGTGAAGAAGTGATTTGTCGTGGCACGTTTACCAAAGCAGCTTAAGTTTATAAGTCAAGTCCAAGTCAAAATTGTGATGTAACTACAAATACGCCGTTTCAGATTTAGAAGACACACGGACATATCAACATGTGGCACATGAACTGATAGGTAATCTCAGAATATATTTGTAGATAATCGGTCCGAAAGTTACAAAATTGACAAAAACTTTTCAATTCTGAGTTATCACTGCAAAACTGCCTTTCCTCAACAAAAGAACATAGGTGTTGCGAGGTTGCTCTCTCTTAGCCGGCTTTTTTCCTTTTGAGGAACGAAAACCCAAAAAAAGCATCATACTTGCCTTGGAAAAAAGTTATATTGGTAGTGCATTAATCACACTAATTAGGTATTATTTATTTATTTGCTGCCAATTTGATGACATGAAGCAATCATTTGGGAAAATCTCAAGTAATTGATAAATCTATAAGCCCCATAGATATATTCTACGGGGATACCTACATATATTCCCATTTCCTACCCGGGACCCGTAGTGGCTTTATGATGTTTTTAGTGAATAATGTGCGAGCCGGGATATCTCTATCCCCGATCTGCCACTAAATCAATGATATACAAGGCATGCTACTCCTCGCAAGGATTTCTATATTTAATTCCCAGCGCGAGGGTAAATGTTTGAACAGCTTAAATGTTTTAACAGATGATTGTGCTCATGAATCGTAGCGTCTCTGTGAATCACAAAATAGTTCTCGCTCCGAGCCTTAAATGGGCAAAATTACTTATCCTCCCTCCTGAATACATTACCTGCCAGTTAAATTATCTGCAGATTAGCCGAGGTTAGCTACTGAGGTATTTAAAAGTTTAGTATAAGTAAATAGAAACGAAGCGCAATTTGCTTAAAAGTACCTTTACCAGCTTACAACAAAATTAAATATGTATCATAACTAGCTACCCGCGCGGCTCCTCCGCGTATAAAAAAGAAACTAGGCGGAGCGACGGTATAAAAAAAAAATACTTACCGTAAAACGGGGCTATTTAAAACATGCGAGGCTATTTGGAAAAAAACAAATATAAGTTTTGAGTCCATATATTTTTTGTCCTGGCAATGGTAGAAACGTAGATCTTCGTCTGGCAACCCTAAGTCTAATGTGAAGTTGGTTAGTGGTTGCAGAAACGCTGAGGACCTAGCCTGCGTGCTTAAAAAAAATCTTGATTGTGTCGGTGGAAAATCAGTGAAATTAAACACCGTCCTACTTCTATTCAAATTTTGGCTGGCTGTGGGGTATGTTTTTTTTAGTATACATATCTAAAAGTACATATTCTTGGGAGTTTTTTTAAGCTATGTTACATAGTTTTAGCTGTTATTTTAAATAAGATATTAACGGGTTTTTAAAATGAGGCTATTTGAGACGGTTTCTGGGGTTATTTGGTTACAGAGCAATGGTGCGAGAGTACAACTTTACGTACCGTTATTGTCGGAAGGGAAAAAAAATCAACCCTACAGTACACGTCATACCTATACCCAAGAAGCATTGGCTAATGCTATGGCCGAAGTGGCAGCTCCGTCTTTGGCAGAAGCTGGCGAGAAACATAATTTAAATTACGACTGTTATTGATACTGCTAATTATGCCTGTTGTTATTTAAGTAATATGTAGATTTACCAAATACAGTTAAGTAATTTTTCTATAAACATTTTATAGGTACTTGAGGAAACAACAAAGAAACATATTCTATTTAAAGTTGACTTAGAAGTATTTTTTTTTACATATATATGCTTGATTTACTGTCGTCAAAAGGACGTTTATTTTATGTTTATATAAAATAGCACATCTTGGGATAATATAAATGTAACTACGGGTCCTTAAAAGTGTGCTACAGGTAAAAAAAAAAAAAAAAACTTGACTTTGTTAGTACAACTTTGTGATTTTTTTTCTAAAAATATGGTTACTCAGATCTTTAAATAGAAACATAGAAGTTTAGAAAAGGCGGCCATTTTTTTTCTTTTTCAAAATCGTTATTGGTTCCGAGGGGCTTTTTAATCATCATCCAATATTGGATTTTCAAAAAGTGGCCGCCATCTTGAAATTCTTCAAATACTGCCCGATTTGGTTCAAAATCGATATCTGAGGTTTCGCGGGGCCTCTTAATATGAATCCGAGCTTGGATTGTAAGTAAGTTGCTGCCATCTTGAAATTCTTGAAAAACAGTCCGATTTGGTTCAAAATCGATATCTGAGGGTCCGCGGGGTCTCTTAATATTAATCCGATCTTGGATTGTAAAAAAGTGGCCGCCATCTTGAAATTCTTGAAAAACACTCCGATTTGGTTCAAAATCGATATCTGATAGTCCGCGGGGCCTCTTAATATGAATCCGAGCTTAGATTGTAAAAAAGTGGCCACCATCTTGAAATTCTTTAAATTCTGTCCGATTCCGCCCGATCCTGTCCGCATCAGGACCGGCTCTCGAAACCTATTCCACTGCAGCGGGGAGTCAGGAAAGGAGATGTTATTTCTCCAAAACTGTTTACCGTTGCACTGGAGAATGTTTTCAAGACTCTGGACTGGATAAGACTAGGCATCAACATCAACGGCGAGTACATCACTCACCTTCGGTTTGCGGACGATATAGTAGGACAGACTGTCCAGTTAGGTAGTTCCAACTTCGAAAAAGAGGTCAATCAAGGCAACTTTTTTACGATCCAAGCTCGGATTCATATTAAGAGGCCCCGCGGACCCCCAGATATCGATTTTGAACCAAATCGGACTGTTTTTCAAAAATTTCAAGATGGCGGCAATTCAATTTGAATGAAATGGGACTGTATTTAAAGAACTTCGATTTATATTAAAAACCTCGAGCCCTCAGATATCAATTTGGAACACAATTTAAGTGACATCATAAAAAAACACCTAAACCTTACAGATATTTAAAGTCGGTTTTATAAAAAGTCAAACTTGACACCCCTTCAGAATAGTTAGCGCAAACTCAATGAGTTTGCGCTAAATTTCCTCGTCTCCCGCTTCCCCGCGTTCCTCCCCTCTCGTAAACCCGCATAGCCCTGAGCTTGCACACTGTATGTAGTTAGACTGTGCTTAAATCTCACAGATCAAGGGGCACAGTGGCTCAAGAGGAAACGATGCAGCGGATGAACTGGCCAGGAAAGGCTCAGAAATAACGGCATACGGACCGGATCCAATGTTGCCCCTGCCACAAAGCTACATATACAATCAACTGGACCAACACACTAAAGACCTACACCAAAGATACTGGGAGGAGATAGACACATGCAGACAGACCAAAGAGATTCTGTCGAAACGCGACTACAAACTCACAACCACAAAGCTACATATACAATCAACTGGACCAACACACTAAAGACCTACACCAAAGATACTGGGAGGAGATAGACACATGCAGACAGACCAAAGAGATTCTGTCGAAACGCGACTACAAACTCACAACCACACTACTAAGGACACATAAAAACCAACTGCGCAAGATAGTGGGTATAATAACAGGACACAACACCTTGAACAGACACCTCTATAACTTAGGTACCACAGACAGCCCAAGTATACAGAATGACGCACCTAGGTTGTCCAAACACACTACGGGACGCAGTCAGCAACACCAAGGCACTCACCAACTTTTTAGACGAGCTGGGGTGGTTAGAGTAGCGCCACACCGCCGTTTCACGCAAAATAGGCACAATGGATGTCGACTTGCGGAAAACGCCCAGTATAACTAACTAACTAACTAACCAACGACGAAGCGTGGGCGTGGAAGACCCCCGCCGCATGGCTAACGATGGTCCAAAAAGACCTGAAGCAAATGGATCTGTATCCAGAAATAACCCAAAATCGCACGGAATGGAGAAAACGGACAAGGAGAGCCGACCCCAGATAATGGGAAATGGCGCAGATGATGACACAATACGTCTGTCAGTTTTTGTAAATATTTTCGGTCGTTTAGTTTTAATTTTCTTAATTTTCTTAGTGTTGTATCCATATGTGGCCGACTCAACATTTATAATTTCTTATGCTAAAGAACTTACTGCAGGTTTGAGTTAAATTATTTTATGTTTATTTACATTTAATTGTCATCTCAAGTCAAACCAGGAGTTACGTCACGTGATGTCACGCATTCAAAGTCACGTGGTCAGCGCACAGTAGTTTATTTAAATTAAAATTTTAGTACCTTACCGATAAAAAATGAAAAATCGAAGACCTTATTGCAAATCTGCAGCATGAGACGAATCGAATGACATATCATTTATCAAAATTAAAAAAAAAAAATCGGACCATAGCTGTAGATCTGATGGCATGTACAAAAATTGGCCTCGCGTAATAATAATATAGATAGATAGATAGATGGATAGATAGATAGATGGATAGATATGCGCACGTAACGTAGTACCCAGTGGAGTGATCCAGGGACTTAACGTGTCCTCGTCGTCTGTCTTTGAACAGACAGTGGTTGAAAATATTTAATCAATATCAGTGAGACAAAAGGTAAATTTACCTACTCATCTATAAGCAGGTATCTATCTATATTGCGATCGACTGCTTCGATGCCAACTTCTACCAATATTTATTTTCCTTGTGCAAAACCAGCTAGTAGTCATTAAGAGGGCGCTCGTTTTTTGGTCAGGAATAAGCGAGAATGACGGATTTTTGACGTTGTAATTCTAAGAAACGGAGAGCTTTTTCTAGATCCTGATTACTTATTTGCATAGGTAAACTCCTCATATTGGTCCTAGCCGCCTCCAATTTACGAAGAACTGAATACTTTAACCGAAAATACCCGATTACCGACAGTAGTTTTCTGAAGAGAGCGCAGAGTCATAAGTTTGAGCCCCTAATACTCCATGATGTTATATGAGAACCTACTTGTTTTATTCTATTTTCACTAGCGTAATATGTTGCCATTGCGCCTAGCCGCCTCGAATTTTCCTTATTCTGCACGTATATATATGTAAACTGTTCTCAATTACACCATATTTGTCAAAAAAATCTTACTGAAAACTCAAGGATTTTCTCATTATTTTTGAATTATTTGTGTATTGAATCTTACACAACATTAAAGTTCATGCTTGTACCAACAAGATCCAGTCCAAAAAATATAACTTTAGTCAAAATTTATATTTATAAATAATTATTCAAAACTAGTATAAATTTACCGTCGCGCGGGAATATATCTCAGTACCGGCTGAATAGCCCTCCGAGACAGACGTGTACTCTGTTTATTTGTGGCTATTCACGAAGCTAACCGGCCACTCTTCAGATAAAATAATATTATTTTGATCTCCGACTAGGCATAGTTGTTACCAACCTCGGGGTCAATCTATACTGGGGATACATTCGTGAGGCTAATCGAGACAAGTTATGAATTGCATAGCTGCCAGTATGACGTAGTGTAGCGAAAAGGCTCAAATCCACAGGATACGTAACATTTAAAATTGAACCTTCTACCTAAAACAAAAGTCATACATTTCAATGGTGATGTCTTGTGGGTTGGATCCTTTTGTCTAAACTACGCGTTCTATGTCAATTATTATTGTACGAGTGATCGTGATACTTGATAGATTTAATTTATTTACTTGTTACTATCAGTCCACCTTGTGGAGGGTCCGCTGAAGTTTCCGGTATGTAGTCGCCTCTCGAGAACCTCCCCGCCCCAACGGCCATTATGATTAGTTAGTATGTATGTTAGTTTGGGCGAAATCTTCAAATTAGGTACAATTGCGTATATCATAGAGCTGGTCTGATGATGGAGTCGGAAGGTGGCCATAGCAACTCCTAAACTCAACAAGATAAAGCCATCGAATTTGGGCTCATTTATTTGGTCATGGCACGTCAAGACTTTGATGCTGGATGATTTCCAGAGTCTGATGATGGAGCTGGAAGGTGGTCATGGAACTCCTAAACATAACTAGATAAACCCATCTAGTTTGGGCTCATCTGTTTTGTCTTGGTAAATACTTTGGTGATGGATGATTTCCAGGATCTGATGATGGAAGGTGGTCATGGGAACTCCTAAACTAAAATAGATAGACCTATCTTGTTTGGGTTTGTGTGATTTGTCTGTACAAGTACCCACGAACCAGCGACATAATATGCAGGGTTATTGAAAATAACAAGATGAATAAAAAACTTTTTAAAAAACAAGCTTATATGGCGTTTGTTAAGTACAGCACGATCCTACCTTGCATTTAGTTATTATTTGCGTTTATATATAATAATAACACACACCGGGGGTTTACACTGGAAAGGGAGATTTTTACGTGGTTTTATTACATTTCCGAGTCATCATCATCATCATATCAGCCGAAAGACGTCCACTGCTGGACATAGGCCTCCCCCAAAGAGTGCCACAATGGCCGTTCCTGCGCCACCCGCATCCAGCGGACTCCCGCGACCTTTACCAGGTCATCAGTCCACCTTGCGGGGGGCCTACCCACGCTGCGCCTTCCGGTACGTGGTTGCCACTCCAGAACCTTTCCGCCCCAACGGCCATCGGTTCTACGTGCAATGTGCCCCGCCCACTGCCACTTAAGTTTAGCAATTCGGAGGGATATATCGGTTACCTTGGTTCTGCTGCGGATAGCCTCATTTATGATGCGATCGCGCAGAGAAACTCCCAGCATAGCCCTCTCCATTGCCCTTTGAGTGACTTTGAGCCTTCTTATGAGGCCTATAGTAAGCGACCACGTTTCCGTGCCATATGTCATCACTGGCAACACACACTGGTCAAAGACTCTCGTCTTAAGACACTGCGGAATATTGGACGAAAAGATGTGCCGTAGCTTCCCGAATGCTGCCCAGCCGAGTCGGATTCGACGATTGACCTTCCCTTCGACATTTCCGAGTATCACTCTTTATTTCGAAATAAATGTTAAAAAAACCGGCCAAGTGCGAGTCTGACTCGCGCACGAAGGGTTCCGTACCATTATCTATATCTAAAAACGGCAAAATATCTATATCTAAAATCACGTTTGTTGTATAGGAGCCCCCTGTAGCCTAGTTAGTAACTTGGTAGTGACTTTGCCTACGAAGCTGGAGGTCCTGGGTTCGAATCCCGGTAAGGGCATTCATTTGTGTGATGACCACAAATATTTGTTCCTGAGTCATGGATGTTTTCTATGTATTTAAGTATTTATTTATCTATATAAGTATGTTTATCGTCGTCTAGTACCCATAGTACAAGCTTTGCTTAGTTTGGGGCAAAGTCGATTTGTGTAAGATTGTAAAAGAAAAAGAAACAAATAAAAACTAAAATAAAAATAAAAAGATGTATTCTGTTTTTTAGTATTTTTTGTTATAAATAGCGACAACAGAAATACATCATCTGTGAAAATCTCTATCTATCACGGTTCATGAGATACAGCCTGGTGACAGAAGGACAGACAGGCATTCAGACAGACAGACGGACAGCGGAGTCTTAGTAATAGGGTCCCGTTTTACTCTTTGAGTACGGAATCCTAATAAGTGACATAGGTTTTAGGCTCAGAACATAAAAAAAGGGAGAAGTGCCGTACTGCTTAATTTCAACCAAAACCGATGTCCCCAGTTTTCTCCCACCGCAGCGCCCACAGGCACACACATTGAACCATGTAAAAACAAAGACTCGGGCGTTGCCAGTGAGTCTACGGCAACATGCAAACAAGGGCTGTGATTGGCTTAAACGCACTACACTAGGGGGGCGACAAACGTTAAAATTATGTTTTATCGACATTGATATTAAAATTAATATTATGTTAAGATATTGATGGGTAACAACTTCAACGACATTATAGTAAGTTTATGTGGTGGTATTTAAACTTCTAGCTACAAGTTTAAATAACACGGGTTGTTAACTTACCATAAATTGCAAAAGTAAAAAATATTGACGAATACCTACAGAGTAACATAAACGGCTTTTTATAAGTTCGTGTTCACATACATTTAAAACTCTGGTCACATCGATATTTTTGACCTGTAGGTACCAGGCCGATCCGACTCGCATTTTGGCGCGAAATAATATGTCCATTACTCATATTACGAGATTTAAGGCTAAGGGCGAGTATCCACCAAAGATGTGCGAAGATGTGTTACCATACACCTAGGTTTCAAGCAAGCGAGGTGTCAAATATTCGAAAAGTGTACGGCTCTTATTAAGTGGTTGGAAACATTTTTCTTGAAAATGTTACGAACACATTAACTCTTCTCTGTACAGGAAACCAGTTAGGACCTCTGCCAGTAGCATCTATCCATTTTTTTAGTACCTACTCGGATTCTTTGGAAAACTGTAATAAGAAACCGAGATTTCTTCTTCAATTATCACATTTCAAATGAAAGTAAAAAATTCTCATTTAAAATAAATTATTGGTAATAATATCACATTTAAAGTTGTTCTGAAGCCATTTGCAACTAAATTATATACTTGTACATACAATTTTAATATGTCTATTTATCGTTCATACTGCAACTTAGTGAAAATCTTATTAGTAGGTACCGTAAACATTTTGTGCCTTTTAATCTTATTAGTATGTTATTAGTTACTTTTAAGATAGGCACCCAACCAAAACAAGTAATTAAATAAAATAAAACAGCGAAAGTAGCTGAAAAAAAAAACTAGTATGATATCGTACTTCTATTTTATCGATTACGCGTAAATGGTAACTGCACTTTGGCACCGCTCTAGTTTGCGACGCCAAGCAGCGGCCGTACCACTAAAAAATTCAAGCATCGTCCATATCCATAGTGGTTTAATACATTGCGCCGTGGTTTACTGTATTGAACGTTCAATGTACAACGCATAAAACAAAAATATGCTTTTTCGTTCGATATGTTAGTTCGATCCCGAGAAATGATGCGGCGTTGCGTTTATTTATTAAAATATTAGTTTTAACTGACTTAAGTGAAAATACTAATACTCACATGTGGTGCGTGACTCCAGCATTCATGTAGGTTTTAGTTTCATTCCTATTTTTGCATGTGCCCACGCTACAATTCGGCATTTTGAGTAAACGTGGAAAAACATTTCAGATTCACGGCAAATTGCGACTAACATGCGGTGGGCAGTGACATGCCCATTTGGCCATGTCGCACCGACACGCGCCAAGCCCCCGTTTCATATCTATTCCTTTTTATCATCTGAGGTTTTAGGCTTTTGAATAAAATCACGCATTAATTAATTGTATTCTAGATAAAAAGCTGTGTTTGTATAATTTATAATTTTCAGTTCCTTTGGTAAGAAACGGACATAGCAATTTCTATGAAGGGCAGTTTTTTTTTACTGTCCATAACAAAAAAAAAATTTCTTCAAGAAATGAATACGTAAGTAATTTCCTAGTAGTGGGTCTACTGGTATAATGTCACTACATTACTATATATAAATAAGACTCAGATAACATGCAAACTATTAATATCCGTAAAACAAATTATTATTCTTATTACTGACAACTTTAAAACTCGTTAGTTTATTTTATACTAAAAAAACGAAACTAAATATACTTTGTCATATCATAGTATTTTAATACAAATAGAAAACTTGTGCTCAAAAATCAAATACTTACTTTATTCAAGTTATCTAACTTCGCTAACATGATGTTCTAGAACATCATGTTAGCGAAGTAATACTTACCACTTTTTAGTGCAAGTATCAATATCGGTCACGGAGTGAATTCCAACGGTGCGCTATACAGATATTTGCATCGGCAAGCTCCGCGGTTAGTTCTATCCCGATCGCACTTACATATAGCTAGAAAGGGACGGCACCCGCGGCTGGTGCGATCTCGCTGTGCATGTGGGGGTTAGGTACGTTTGTGTGGGTGGTAGTAGTATTTACACACACAAACGCACTACGCGTGTCAAAATACCGAATTCTGAGCGAGCGCTTTTTTGAAGAGCACTCTTAAGACCTATGTCCAGCAGTGGACGTTTGTCGGCTGATATGATGATGATGATGATGATGATGACAAGTGATTCACAAACATTAGCCTCTGATATCTATTTTATAGTAGAAACTTAGAGTAGCTGTATTGACTCCTTTAACTTACCTGGTTTTGTAGAAGTAGTAAGAACAACTTCTGAACACGCATCTTCGAATCTAGGATATGGAGTCTTAGCATGGGCAAAAACAAGTCTTAGACAGTATTGTCCTAGAAATTATTATGAGCAAGCAAGCAACATAGCTGGACATGTTGAAGCAGTTTCTCTTAAATATAATAATATTAATAATACAAGGTTATTTGCAAATTATAGGTCTCCCAAATGCGCCTTCGAAATGTTAATGGACTCTGTAGTTTTTGGAGATATTAACGAAGACTATCTTGAAGGTTTAGTTTTAGTAATTTAAATTTAATAATAGTTTAGTCTTGTTAAAGTTTTATACATGTTTACTTAATATTTTATCAATTAAATAGTCTCTTCGTAATAGTTGTTCAAATATATTTATGCGAAATGCTGGATAAACAGCTTTTCTGCAACCCTGTGTTATCACGCGAGGAGGAACATATTAAGACCTGGGGGCCGATTTTTGAATCTCACCAAGTGACTAATTCTCACCGATGTGAGTGATTTCCGAAAGTTCGTATTTTTGAAACTCATCGGTGACTTACATTTGTCATACCTATGATATCGATTTACGAGTGCCCCTACCCACTCGTAATTGAAATCACCATGTGATTGTTTTTGACAAAATAGAAACCGGTATCAAGGACAACACTATAACATCTGCGTAAAAAGGAACGTAACGGGATGATTGTCTCTGACTGACATTGTAAAATTTCTGCATGTTGGTAAACTGCGTGTGACTTTCAAAAATACGGCTTTTGGAAAATGGTGACATAAAAGTCATCGGTGATAATTTTAGTCACCGGTGACTTTGATATCACCAGTGAGATTCAAAAATCGGCCCCCAGATCTGCTGTGCAGCGAAATTACTGATTAGGTACCTAGTGATTACATCACGACGCTAACAAAATCCTGTGTTTATCACAAAATGCAGATCCTCGTTTATTAGCACATTATTAAACGAGCGAGCGAAGTTCTCCGAGTCTACAGGAACAATCAGACATTTGTACGAATGTATGTATGTATAATTACATATTTCTTCGCTGATACTCGGTTCGGTACGAAATCTGTTAGGCGAATTAAGAGGGCGCTCGTTTTTTGGTCAGGAATAAGCGAGAATGACGGATTTTTGACGTTGTAATTCTAAGAAACGGAGAGCTTTTTCTAGATCCTAATTACTTATTTGCATAGGTAAACTCCTCATATTGGTCCTAGCCGCCTCCAATTTACGAAGAACTGAATACTTTAACCGAAAATACCCGATTACCGACAGTAGTTTTCTGAAGAGAGCGCAGAGTCATAAGTTTGAGCCCCTAATACTCCATGATGTTATATGAGAACCTACTTGTTTTTTTCTATTTTCACTAGCGTTATATGTTGCCATTGCGCCTAGCCGCCTCGAATTTTCCTTATTCTGCACGTATATATATGTAAACTGTTCTCAATTACACCATATTTGTCAACAAAATCGTACTGAAAACTCAAGGATTTTCTCATTATTGTTGAATTATTTTTGTATTGAATCTTACACAACATTAAAGTTCATGCTTGTACCAACAAGATCCAGTCCAAAAAATATAATTTTTGTCAAAATTTATATTTATAAATAATTATTCAAAACTAGTATAAATTTACCGTCGCGCGGGAATATATCTCAGTACCGGCTGAATAGCCCTCCGAGACAGACGTGTAGTGTGTTTATTTGTGGCTATTCACGAAGCTAACCGGCCACTCTTCAGATAAAATAATATTATTTTGATCTCCGACTAGGCATAGTTGTTACCAACCTCGGGGTCAAACTATACTGGGGATACATTCGTGAGGCTAATCGAGACAAGTTATGAATTGCATAGCTGCCATATATGACGTAGTGTAGCGAAAAGGCTCAAACCCACCGGATACGTAACATTTAAAATTGAACCTTCTACCTAAAACAAAAGTCATACATTTCAATGGTGATGTCTTGTGGGTTGGATCCTTTTGTCTAAACTACGCGTTCTATAGTCAATTATTATTGTACGAGTGATCGTGATACTTGATAGATTTAATTTATTTACTAGTTAGTACAGTCATCGGAATTTTCGTAACATTTTTGAGCTGTCATGGGGACTTCTCGTTTATCGACTTCTGATACAAATATTTTGTCGATACATTATAGAGCACAACACAACATATCAAAGAAGATTAAAAGTAGAGGTAAACAACAGGCGGTCTTATCGCTAAAGACCGATCTCTTTTAGATAACTTTTGACTTTCTGAAAATGTTAAATAGAGATTTGCAATGAAATCAATGAAAAATTAATAGTTAACAATTTTACATTTAATCAGTTCAGTTCAGTAAAATTCTTCTTTGTTACCAGGTACACGTTTTTAGGTTTCCGTACTCAAAGAGTAAAACGGCACCCTATTACTAAGACTTCGCTGTCCGTCCGACCGTCCGTCTGTCTGTCACCAGGCTGTATCTCAAGAACCGTGACAGCTAGAGAGTTGAAATTTTCACAGATTATGTATTTCTGTTGCCGCTATAACAACAAATACTGAAAACAAAATATTTTTTTTAAGGGGAGCTCCCATACAACAAACGTGATTTTTTTGCCGTTTTTATAGATAATGGTTCGGAACCCTTCGTGCGCGAGTCCAACTCGCACTTGGCCGGTTTTTTTCTTACAATGTGAATCACCTGATACATGTTTTTTGATATTATGTTTTTTGAACTGTTTCAAATTAACATAACAAACAGAACAGTGTATCACGGAATCTTGTTCTTTATAAACCAGTTCCGGGTACGTTTCTAACCATTTACCAATAGTAGATTTACGAGGCATTTTCAATTTGAACGAGTGATTGACATAATAATAATAATAATCAGTCAACGTAAGGCAGCTTGTGGCGGGCTGTTAGGGAGTAGCGACCCTACGTACCTGAGTGCCCCTGGGGGTGTCCTGTGGTCAGGCTGAGCCGATCGGGTGGTTGGTTGGACAGGCCCCCCCACCTCTGGCTTGCCTTAACTGGCTGTCCAGAGTAAAGTCGCAAGAGCTGTTGCTCGAGGGTAGATGTGGACACCTAAGTGGCGAGTTGGCTATATGTTTAAAGTCCAGTGCCACCTCTCTACCCCCCCAGCCTCTCTGACTGGTGTTGCCCTAAGGCAATTTTTTAATGTCGCTAATAATATGGGCCCATCTAGCAGTTGGCGAGTCACCGTCTGCCAGAGATAAAAAATGAGACAGTTTATTAGGCAGGCGTCCGATGTTTCACCCAATAGCCCAGCCACTAGTCCATCATTTTCACCCAATAACCCGTTTTCTTTAGATTCCATCAACCAGCAATAGTCCCTATACACCCCAGCGGGTGCTGTCTCTGTGTGCGTCCCATGACACGGGCAGGGACAGCATCCGCTCGGTGTACTCCTTGCATTTCATTAAATTGTCAAAAGGGCCTCTACGTGTTGGCTCAGTTGGTACTTTGTAGGTACCTAGCCCCACGCACGCCTCCCAAAGGTCCGGGACATCATTGTCCCGTGAGCGGGAAAGCCATACATAATAAATAATAAATCATTTATTCACAGGCGAAACATAACCCAAAATACAAATACAAGTTTGACAAGATACTTAATTAAAATTAAAATGTTAAACTAAAACATCAAAAAAATGATCCCCTTGTTCTTCGTACATTACTGAGTTACATTACTAGTAATGTACAAAGAAAAAATAGTCTTCGTTCAAAACTGGGTAATGTAGGAAGAAACTTTCGTTCTTTGCACATTACTAGTTCCGTTGGTATGTTGCCTCTAGGCCCTAAGCTAAGTCTAAGAATTTCTTAGATACCAACCGCTGCAATGATGATTGTACGGCATAGCTATTTAATTAAGATCAAATGCTGCTCTGTAAACTCTTGATTTATTTATTTAATTAAACTTTATTGCACTATACAACGGAAAGTAAAAATGGCGGACTTAATGCCATGAGGCATTCTCTACCAGTCAGGCATTTTAATTTGATTGAATTGATTGTGCCCCTTCGGCCGTTTTCTAAACCGTTAAAGAGCCATTTATTTTCTTCCACCATTGCTCTCTTCAACGGATTTGCGTTTTCCATATTGGTTGACCAAGGTTAAAGAAATTTCTTAGATACCAGATTTATAATTCCACGCACAATTGTTAGCTATCTGACGCCTAAGTGAAGTTCTTAAATATTTCATCATGCACATCTGTGCATTGGCTATCTAGCCAATATCGGAAAAAAGGGCTCTCCAGGTCGTTGTAGATGACCTGGAGGATCTCGTCCTGAGAGCGCCCCAGCCTGTCCCAGAAAGCGGCAACTCTCGCCCTCATTACGGCGAAGAAATCTGGCACCCGCGCCTCAGCGAACATGCTGGACGCGCTGCAGTAGCGCGGCAGCCGCATGAGCGTGCGAAATGCATCATTATATTGCACCCTCATGGTGCTGTACGACTTTCGCATAAATTTAGACCACAGTTGGCAAGTGTAGAAACACTGACAAAATGCATTGAACAATGTCACTTTGACTTCGTTGCTACACTTACCAAATCTGCGTGCCAGCATGTTGCAGCGGACTGATAAGGCCCTCCTCTCCCGGTCAATATCCTTATCGTCTTTCAAATCCTCGTTTAATTCAATTCAATTCCATAGTTTTATTTCAGACCATGTGATAGTGCATATACTGTTAGTAACAAAATAAACTTAAAACTATGTTAGCAATTATTATTATACATTTAAAAAAAAGCGGCCAAGTGCGAGTCGGGCTCGCACATGAAGGGTTCCGTGAAATAAATTGCGGTTTACGATTTATGACGTATTAAAAAAAACTACTTATTAGATCTCGTTCAAACCAATTTTCTGTGGAAGTTTACATGGTAATGTACTCAGAGCATAGAATACTTTATAATATATTCATACATCTGTGGTAATGTACATCATATATATATATTTTTTTAGTTTTATCATTCTCTTATTTTAGAAGTTACAGGACACACATTTTACCACTTTGGAAGTGTCTTTCGCGCAAACTATTCAGTTTAGAAAAAAATTATGTTATAAACCTCAATATCATTTTTGAAGACCTATCCATAGATACCCCACACGTATGGGTTTAATAAAAAAATTTTTTTTCAGTTTCAGTTCTGAGTATGGGGACCCCTAAAACTTAATGTTTTTTTTTCGATTTTTGTGTGAAAATCTTAATGCGGTTCACAGAATACATAGATCTACTTACCAAGTTTCAACAGTATAGCTCTTATAGTTTCGGAAAAAAGTGGCTGTGACATACGGACGGACAGACAGACAGACAGACGGACGGACATGACGAATCTATAAGGGTTCCGTTTTTTGCCATTTGGCTACGGAACCCTAAAAAGAACTGCAGTACTAATTGACATAAGTCAAAGTTGAACAGTTTAGGAGACGTCAGGCCCCCCTGCCGTACTTCACATTCCAACCTGTAATCTGTGGACAAAGTCCTGGCCCATCTCACCTGGTTTAATTGGTTTTGGTACCAGTACCTCAACAAACCTGTACAATCACCCGGAATATCTGCTTCCTCCAGTTTTGCCCAGAGAATATTGTAGTCCACTCTGTCGACGGCCTTGGAGAGGTCCAGGAAGCAGGCATAAATCGGTGTTTTTCTAGCCGTGTAGTACCCGACAGTACTACACGGCTAGAAAGTAGTAGTGCCAGACAGCAAATTATTATTCTTATTACTGACAACTTTAAAACTTGTTAGTTTATTTTATACAAAAATAAGTTGCTGTCAAAATGTTCATTTTTGGTACAAGCTTTTATTGCCGACTGTACTTTTCTGCATACCATCATCAAAAACTCATTGAGACGATTATAACGAGCCCAAACTCGATAGGGTTGTGTCGTTTTATTGCGGAGTTCCTATGGCCAACTTCCTACTCCAGCATTAGATCAGCTCCAAATCATCATAATATTGCATTGTCATGCGATATACACATGCATGCAAAATTTCAGCTCAATTTGATAACGGGAAGTGACTGAAAAATGAATTACAAATTTTGACGGACAACTTACATATTTACATACATACGAACAGTGCAAGTTAATATAAAGCTAGTAAAAAAGAATGAATATACTTTGTCATAGTATTTTAATATAAATAGAAAACATGTGCACAAAAATCAAATACTTACTTTGTTCAAGTTAAAGCATCATGTTAGCGAAGTAATGTTTACCACTTTTTAGTGCAAGTATCAATATCGGTCACGGAGCGAATTCCAACGGTGCGCTATACAGCTATTTGCATCGGCAAGCTCCGCGGTTAGTTCTATCCCGATCGCACTTACATATAGCTAGAAAGGGACGGCACCCGCGGCTGGTGCGATCTAGCTGTGCATGTGGGGGTTAGGTACGTTTGTGTGGGTGGTAGTAGTATTTACACACACAAAAGCACTACGCCTGTCAAAATACCGAATTCTGAGCGAGCGCTTTTTTGAAGAGCACTCTTAAAATGAAATAGTTACCTGGAGGTCTATTTTTGTTCGTCACTTCCGATCTCAATCACATTTCAGTGTGTTTTGCGCCCTCGCCTCCAAGCGCGCAGAGTTAAGTGTCAGAAAGCATAAGCTGTTGATGTATCGTTATTAGAAGAAATAGAAGCCCTAATACATAGTACGTGCATTGTCACGTAATAGAACAATGGTACATAAATAAAAAATAAATTAATCATGATTATAGGTACACATCACCTGGTTCATTTTACTTAGATCCATTACGGATTTTGTTACAGGGGATTCTTAAATACCCCTTTTTAAGGCAGGCAGCAGGTAAGAAGGGAAGTTGTCTAATAAAATTGGACCCTCTTTCAATTCTACAATCAATAACCCCGACCTAATTTGCAATCCGAATTGATTTCCCTTTTGTGAATCTTAATTTGTGTTGGAATTTTGGAATACTCAGCTGTGTTTATAGTGAGGTAGGTAACTATATAGTAATGACTACGCTGAGGTGAAAACGCAGGTTCAAACAAACAACAGCTTTTGCAATAACTACTTACATAAGCAGGTAGATATAGGTAGGTACCTACCTATATAGTTATTCAATAAGATATTGTTGGCGAATGCTCGGAGTCTACCCATATCCACCAGAGCAAATTTATTTTCCTCGGAAGCATACTAGACGTCAACAAATAAGGATTTTTATTCAATAAAGAGGTTTTATTCATTCTTTACATGTTGCGTAAAGGTTGAGATCTGGAAGAGCCCTTTTAGTGCTTTATTTTGATCGATAGCCCGTAGATTTCGTTTATGTAGTTATTTTGGAGGTTTGTTTTCCCTCGAGAGCGGATTGCGGAGCACTGAGGGAGATATACGAGTATAGTGGCTGCCTAGTTTTAAGGAATGGAGCGAATCAAATTGTTAATATTTTAAGAATCTAGTCTATTGGGATTAAAATTTCACTCCGCCCGTTTAATACACCACATTATAAGAAAATTTCGATACCTATTCAGTACATTTCAGTAAAATGTATTAAACTAACTGTACTGTATACATGCTTACGTTCTGTTATTTTCCTTAGATAAAACCAACTCATTTTCTCAAATAGATATAGGACAGGTTTCCGACTAAATCCATTGAGTCCGAAACGAAAATATGATTCGGATAACACCCTCTTCTCAGCACGTACCTCCATTTACAGTGTTACGAAGGAATTCCTATTAGTGAAGGTTGTTTTCTGTCTGACGGAACCATAAAAAGTTTGTGTTAAATGAATGTTTTCTCAGTCGTCCCAAACAAAACTCTTGCGAAGAATATAAAAGCTAACGTAGCCTTTATTGTTATTACTGTTCGATGTAGTCTTCACAGCAGCTACCTACCAAAGTAATTAAGGCTTCCATTGTAATTAAATTAATTGAATAAATAATTAATTGACCTGTTTACATATTGCTTATGCAGGGCCCAGCCTGCCTACACCTCTTCTCCAATTTTACGGCATAATTGTCTCTTAAGTGGGTTTAGTTGGAGTATAAATACCTACTTACAGTTGTTTCTGTGCTTGATTTGGTTTACGTACCGAATATTTTTTATCTCAGTCAATGATTAATACAATGCAGGTATTCCTATTCGCATCAGAAATGAGGCTATCCGCAGCAAAACCAAGGTAACCGATATAGCCCTCCGAATCGCTAAACTTAAGTGGCAGTGGGCGGGGCACATTGCGCGTAGAACCGATGGCCGTTGGGGCGGAAAGGTTCTCGAGTGGCAACCACGTACCGGAAGGCGAGGCGTGGGTAGGCCCCCCACAAGGTGGACTGATGACCTGGTAAGGGTCGCGGGCGTCCGCTGGATACGGATGGCGCAGGACCGGTCATTTTGGCACTCTTTGGGGGAGGCCTATGTCCAGCAGTGGACGTCTTTCGGCTGATATGATGATGATGATGATGAGGTATTCCTAAGATTTAAAATAGCTAATGATTTCGGTATTACACCTGGTACTTCCCCATTATGATCGTATTATCTGATCTTTTCAAGGGCTTAACATACAATTGGAGAATCGATTATGTCCCGTGTCCCACGAATGTCGCACTGAGGTGAGACTAACTTTAGGTACCATTTGCATTTAAACTTTAAAGTTACGAGCACAATCAAATTACCGTAGCAGGAATTTTCATCGTACGCGTAATCCATACATTTGTATTTAATAGAATCGTATTTCAACCGAATTTATAAAAGAAGAAGGTTCGTAATTTTATATCATGTTAAAAGCCATGAAGACTCCGTCGAATTCTTCAAATAAATAAAAAAAAAAAATACGTCAAACACGTCAGACGTTAGAATATATTTATTCTATTTCTTTTTTGGATATCATATTATTATACTCGTAACTCCCATACAATCATCATTTTCTTGCCCTTATCCCTTTTCTTCCATACCTCCCTGTCACTCGTCATCTCGTCACTTACTTCCTTCCTCTTCATATCCTCTCTCACACAGAAACTCCCATACAATATATGGTTATATTCTCTTTGAGCACAAGCAAAGCGGTTTCACGTGCGCCCGTGGCAGCGCCTCAACAGGAGTGACAATTGGAAGCTGTCAGTTTTTTCAACTTTTCATTTTATTGTAAATATTGTTTAAAATCATAACTTTGCCTTTTTTATCAGTGGAGTGATAGTGTTTGGTGTTTTTATGCAGTTTTTTTCTTTCATCTGTTAGTATTTTTAAGCTTTCTTTGTTTTCCTATATTTTATATGAGTTCGCAGCCCTGTTTTGGTACAGTGGAACTTTTGAAGTGTCGTCTCTGCGGAGATAACAAACTATACAAGGAAACCGGGGTCTGGCTATTCATACCGCTCTCAGACATGGTATACGTGCAGCCGTTGATCCGTCTATGCCCAGCGCCTCATAGCCTGCGCCATCAACTCACAGATATGATAATTTCAATAGTTCCACTTCCTTTGCAGAGAAATTGGGATCATTAAAGAGAAATGTGCCTATAATTTAGAGGATGCCTCGCGGTGCGCGCAGAGCTGCAGCCAGCAGTCTTACGGAATGTGTCGCCAAAGTAGTTAAGGATAATTATGTCCAAGCGTGGGAGCGCCTGCTCACATTCTCTTACTCAGTTCTACACGCAAACAAGTCGAAAAAAGATTATTTAACCAAACAGGTAAAAGATAATACATCTTCAATTTCCGTGTCTTTTTTCTTATGATGTCTTGGCTACTCATTCCGCAGAAACCTTCGCCGCGCTCAGGGACAAACATCCGGTTCCTTTAGCCATCACTCAGTTTCCAGAACCTTCTTCTACTGATGGCGGTGGCCTAACCGTTTCAGAAGACGCTGTGCGTTCAGCCTTAATGTCTTTCCCCAACGGTTCTGCGGGAGGGTTAGATGGTCTGTCCCCGCAACACCTGAAGGATTTGACTACCACATCTTCTGGGGATGCAGGTTCGGCGTTACTTCAAGAGTTAACATCTTTGATCAACCTTATGCTAACCGGTCGTGTAAACATTGAAATAATCCCGATCCTCTACGGCGCCAATCTAGTAGCCTTAGCTAAAAAGGATCATGGCATCCGGACGATCGCCGTCGGTTGCACTTTTAGGCGTCTGTCTTCAAAACTCTGCTGTAGGAAATTTAATCAGAATCTCACCAAAATCCAGCTGTTGAGGCTTAAGCATAAGTCAAAAAACATCTCCCCGATGCCTATGATTATCTATGGCAATGTTATGGGGCACCATCAAAATTACTATTTGGTGACAAAATTATCGAATTAAGTACCGGTTGTCAGCAGGGAGACCCGCTTGGTTCTGCTATATTCAGCTTGGCTATACATCCGATCATAACCAATCAAATTCAAAATGTAATATGTGGTATCTGGACGACATCGACAGTTCCCTCGGAGGGGATGCCGAAACAATCTTGCAGGACTTGGAATTAATAACGGATAAATTTGCAGAAATAGGCCTCTCCCTTAATTTCACGAAGTGTGTAATTTTTCTGCCTGACCACCTTCTCCTGGATATAGGAAAATTGAAATACTTACTAACTTCAACGCGATATTACCCAACATCTCCGTTCACTCCATTTCATCACTCACACTTTTAGGATCTCCAATTTTTGATGAAGCGATCAGTCCAGTAATTAATTGCAAGTTAAACTTCTTTAACTGTACCTCTGACTTACTTTTTGAAATAAACTCTCACATGGTACTTTTTATAATCCATTTTTGTCTTTTTACACCAAAATGTATGTACTTAGTCCGATGCTGTCCGATCTGGAAATACCCCTCTATCCTTTTGTCAATTGATAATACTCTACAAACAGCTTTATCCAAAATTATAAACATTACTATCGATTCGATTTCATGGTCCCAGGCAGTTCTTCCTGTAAGATTCGGTGGTCTGGGCGTTCGCGCCTCTTCCAGTGTGGCACTGCCAGCTTTCCTGTCTTCTGCGTACAGTTCGCTGTCTCTCGTTGGTATTATTTTAAACAATCAACAGATACCCGTGGTAGAGATCGCGAACTTAGTGGAGGCAGAGAGGGCCTGGTACGACTCGTGCCCGGGAGCGGACGCCCCTGGCATGAACACATCCAAAAGGTATGGGACACTCCTCGGCTCAAATCCATTCACGCTTCTTTACTCGAAAATAGTCCAAACGACTCAGAACGCGCCCGACTCTTGGCTGTCTCCTCACATGAGTCAGGCCACTGGCTAAATGCCCTTCCCTCATGCAACATAGGCACAGTTCTAGACTCAGGTACTCTAATGATAGCTATCTGTTTAAGGCTGGGATCTAAAATATGTGTTCCCCATACCTGTGTCTGCGGCAAAGGTGTGGACCAGCTGGGTAGACATGGCATTTCATGCAACAGAAGCGCCAGCCGCATGTACCGCCACGGTACCATAAACGACCTGCTGCGTCGGTCGCTCGCCACTGCCTCCATACCTTCGTCATTAGAACCTCCTGGTGTGATGAGAGACGATGGCAAGCGCCCGGACGGAGTTATTTTGGTACCGTGGAAACTCGGTAGGGCCCTGGTCTGGGACAGCGCTGCGGCTGATCAGGCCCAATTACTCAAGCACCGCAAATACTCTTCTCTTGTACAGGACTACGAGTTTGCGGCGCTTGCAGTTGAAACGATGGGACCCTGGTCAGCCGACATGAAGGCCTTCATCAGGACCCTGTCGTCACGGCTGGTCCACGCCTCAGGCGACCCCAGAGCTGGTTCATACCTTTCCCAAAGGATCGCTCTTGCGGTCCAAAGGGGAAATGCCGCCAGCGTCCCTGCCGCAGGCAGAACTTTTGGAGGGGCTATTTTTTTTGTAATTAGTTTTTAATATTTCTTTTTCTTGTTTTGTATTCGTTGTTTTTAATTTAAGTGTGATTAATACAAAAGCTTTAATTCTGAAAAAAAATATATATATATACATATATTGTAGGTTTACGTATACCTACTTATATTTTGTTTTGAGCTGATGTTGAACCACAAATGACCTTAATTTTTTTGTAATAGATTCCATTAAATACCTAATATAATTATGCTATGGTTGCATAAGAAAGGTCTTAAACCGGTTTTTTAGACCTGTTAAACTCCATTGCACGCAATACTTTTTCATAGAAATAAAAGGTGCATTTACCTGTTCTTCTTCAAATGGACGCAAATACGCGTGCCACACCTCAGTCGTGCTACTATGCCGCATTTTCTCGTTCTCCGCACATTTACTAAACTGCTAGCAAGCTTTTCAGGTTCTTGTAACGAAGAAGTTTAAAATAATAATATCTACACGTAGCTACTACTAACAATGATGTAATATAAATATACGTAGATATGTTATAAGCGGTCCAAAAGTGGCACACTAAAACTTGGTCAAGTCGCACAGCTTGCAATAGTTTTGCGTCGTCAATGGAAACGAATGCTGTCAGAATAGGGAACATTACTGCAATGTTCTGCCGCCAGAGGCAGCACTACCACTAATAGTAAACCAGTATAGAAATATAGGGATTCACACAACATGCACAATTGATTGTCAAATGAGTGACAAGGATGCTTGCATAGGCAATACCGCAAGTGGGAACGAGATACAATGTCAACGCTGCTAGTGTCGCCACCTACGAAGAGTTTTGCGTAATGTTCCCTATTTGGTGGCCATTTTTAAACACGGAATTTCGTATAGATAACATATCTACCTATTTTTTTATATTACATCATTGACTACTAACGTGCGTTTAGGCACACTCTTTTAGTGGTAGTAGTGGTGGTTTCTGGTTTTAGTGGTATTGTAACTGTTATTTTGTACTAAAAGTTACTTTTGCTGAAAGAAAATTTTAATTGTTTGAAAATCTGTCATAACACATATGTCAATTATGTCAACCGCGTCACCATGCAGTTAAGGTTGTATGCTTTTGGTCTACGTTTGTAATCACTTTTCGTCAATATGCGTTCCTGGTACCTTATAATTTTTGGAATTGTAAATTTGGAACCAGAAATTCTGTAATTCTGGGCCCTGAGGGGTATATAAGCCGTACAAAGGGTAGAGAACCATCAGTTTTTACGTCGACTTTCAAGCGAAATCTACTAAATTGATCCGTTGC
The DNA here is from genome assembly GCA_963854355.1 of Epinotia brunnichana. Taxonomy (NCBI): domain Eukaryota; kingdom Metazoa; phylum Arthropoda; class Insecta; order Lepidoptera; family Tortricidae; genus Epinotia; species Epinotia brunnichana. Next base: position 18,682,371 of record OY977939.1, read on the forward strand.
GGGGTCACAGCTGGCCCCGCAACTCAAGAGGATCCCTCTCCGTGCTCTGGCTTGCGCGTCGCCTATCCCGCCTCCTCTCTGTCTGCGTACCAGCACGCGCCCTACCTGCGCGCTTGCACGCGCTCTTCTGCACACAAGAACGCGCCCTACCTGCACGTCAGCACGTGCCCTATCAGCACACATACACGCGCCCTTGGTTGCGTGCCAATCCACACGCGCCATTGGTTGCGCGCCCTCCTGCGCGTGCCCTTGGTTGCGCGCTCGCCTACACGTGCCCTTGGTTGCGCGCCTGCCTGCGCGTGCCCTTGGTTGCGCGCCCGCCTACACGTTCCCTTGGGTGCGCGCCCGCCTGCACGTGCCTTTGGTTGCGCGCCCGCCTGCACGAGACATTGGTTGCACGTCTTCTTACACGCGCCCTTGTAACGAGATAAACCGTGTTTGATGGTATGCGTAGACGGCTATCACTTACCTATGTGTGTAACAGCAACCTGACGAACTCGAAGAGTCGTCCACACTTGATTTTATGCACCGCGCTAGTCAGTCAGATAGATTTCTCACAGAGGTGGGTATGCTTTGGGTTCACGGTCATAGGAGCAATTAGTGCTTTCTAAAGAGGGCGCCATGCATTTCAATTTATACTCTAAAATGCAAAAGAGTTGTATGCAGGAGACCTATTTAGTAGCTAGCCACATAGAAATATGAACAAAGATTCAATTACAGAAAGCAAGTTTATTACAGTTCTCACAATCGTTTTAAATATTTACTAAACCTTAACTCTACTGTAGGGATAGCGGCGTGGCTCTCTCAGATGAGATTAAAATATAGGTCCCTGACCGAGGACGAAGTTTGACTCTAAAGTTAAATCTTTATATATAAGTAGGCTTTATTATTACGCTTAGGTCTGTGTGAGGCTCGTTTGCATTATTAAATTACAACATTAATATCTCATGGCAGATTCCATGAATGACACAAAAAAAAATGGAGGGAGGTCACCTCTAGAAACCCGCTACACGTGCGTCACGTCCCGCTGCGGTCCACTGCGTCTACCCAGGCTCCCAGATGAGAAACTGCTCGTGTCGGCATCCGCATGTGAAGTACAAAAGGGGCGTATCACCGCACGCGAATTCCTGCGCCCGCTCAATTGCCTGTCCGCAACTGGAGCCCCCGCAAGGCAGCCAGCACGTTGTCGCTGTAAATCACAATCAACATTTAAGACTTGAACGAACAAACAACTATCACTTTCTCTCCGACCACATTTCGACAGAAATTACTAGAACTAGCTTTACCTGGCAAGAGTTCAAAGCTAAGCGTTGGTGATTTTCCGCCTCCCAGATATCTTCTTTAAGAAGTAGTGTGTTACATCTGAAACAAAGCAATGTCCCTCCTCTAAAAAACCGCCGCTTGAACACGATAAATATTTCTTCCGCTAGATCGGCGACAATTTCATTTCACTCACCGACATTTCCAAAGCGTCAAAGCATCTCTGTGTCACTGGATGTATGCTGCTACATTTAAGTTAAACAAATGGCCTCCCGGCCGAAGCGAGCACTTCTCAAAAATTGCGACCTTTTCGCTCAACGCATTTTCGAAGAAGAACTTCTCATTGCTTTTGACAGCCGAGAAAAAAAAAGAAGCTACCATAGACAATCCCCATATTCTGTTCAAATACCATAGAGGTATAGACCTGTAGTTATGCCTTGGATGCATGACGACAAATTATTTATCAAAAATCAAATATGATCATATTTTCTAATAGCTTGTTAAAAGTTAAGGATTATTCCTAGCGCTTTGACAACACACAAAAAAAGACTTATATCGTTGCCTTGAACGAGATGATAAACGCTCTGGCGCAGTTCCTCCGTTGGTCAACAGATGTCGGAATCGTCGCTTGCGCCGTTCTGCAATAGATGGCGCTATGAGTCTGAAAGTTAATGTGTCGATGCCGAAATTACACCGTAACATTACCGCTTCAGTTAGATAAAAAAAATTTTTTTTTTTCAAAAAAAAATTTTTTTTTTTTTTTTTTTTTTTTTTTTCAAAATTCTATGTCAATATAAACCTGTAGAGAGAGAGGATATACATAACTCCTTGTCCAACCATCCCACTAAGAAAGCGCACTGCCTTCACTATACATCATACGCAGCTCAGCCTATAGTACGACCATGCCGCATATGAAAGGTCATCGACCCCTGACCTACACAAGAGTTCCTCCTTCAGGAGCAAAAAAAATCCAAAGATGTACGTGGCGATATGACAGGTGTCATAGCGTCTCGTTAGAAGCTAAAACTAGCTTTCAAAAGTTTGAAAAGTTCAAAACGATAAAATGCCGCTGACTGCTCGTGAAGCTTCCAGCTTGCTGCCCATAACGTTCTGAAATATTTCAATTACCATAACAAAGCAACACTAACGTAAAGTTTTAGGAAGTACTGTCTATGATTAAAACCAGCGCTTGCATATGTTGATAAGACATATACCCGTGATATATACCTACTCACTTTAATGCACCAAGTAGAAATCGTAACAGACTAAAAAATAACAACCCCTTTTTCACACAGAAATCTTTAAGTAGTAGATCTTAAAAGTTATACTAGATATGTCCATATGACAGAAGCAGAGATAAGAAGACTTATTGTCCTTTTAGAGAAGTACCGAATTATTTCGTTCAGCAGTAGAATAATATCAAGTGGATACAGAAGTTCCAAGTAGCTTAAGCCTAACGTCGACAGTTATTTACCTAAACTAACACGCGCGTTCCTATCATGCGACTTATGCCATACGTATGCGTATGCGTATGCGTATGCCTATGCTATGCTATGCTATGCTATGCTATGCTATGCTATGCTATGCTATGCTATGCTATGCTATGCTATGCGGGCGTCCCCACTTCTATGAACTTAACTACAAACCTAGCTATCTATACGATGCGCTAGTTCTACGCTACGTTACTTACCTATTTATTTACCTAACAAACCACACTTAAAGCATGCACTAGTGTGTTTGATATTTATCGTATATTGTTACCTAACACAATCGATGGCCAACTCGAAGGTGTATCCTAATATCGAGGTCAACTGTACATTCCGGGAATTTCGATTTGAGTGCATAATAATTACCTACAGGCATTTACCTAGGAAATACTACGTTCCTATATCTGACTCAACGAATAAGGGTTACTCAAACTGTAAAAAAAATCCATGTCTGGTTTCACATTGACAGACGTAATGGCTACTTACGGTTCGTTTATTACCTAATATACCTACATGAATTCTTCACCAATCAGTGGTTATCCAAAATAAGCTTGAAAATAAAACATGAGTCTACCTAACAAATAGGTCAAGGTCATTATCATTAACCTCATAGTAACTCTAATGATTTATTCGAATAGCATTCTGTCTGACTGTATCAGTCTGGTTGTGACTTTACAATGTCTTTAACATGCCAAATACCTAGAGACCTCTGAGTACTAAAATTGCTAAGTTCATATGTCACTGGAGATACTTTCCTAAGGACAATGCATTTCTTGAACTTCGGAGCTAGTTTGCGAGCGAAGAATTTACTTGCGTCGGAGAGAGGAAATTCTCTTTTCCAAACCACTTGACCCAGGTCATATTCTAAGCGTCTCCTACCTCTATTATAGTACACTCGGCCACGCTGATAAGCCTTCTGTAAACGTTCATTGACCTTTTCAAAAATAGGCTTAAGATGTGACCGCAACGATGAATATAGGTCTCTATTTGTAAATTGCAAATCATTGCCACTAAGAGGTCCTGAAGGGTACCATTCGCCAGAAAGAATGGCCTCTCGCCCACTATTCAGAAAATAAGGGCTATAACCAGTAACCTCGTGAACAGCTGTGTTTATAGCAAACTCAATCGCACTGACCTGTTGATCCCAAGTGCGATGATCTGTACCTACATAAGATGCGACCGCGGTGCCTATAACTTTCAGTGACCGTTCAGCCGGGTTGTTCTGCGGTGTAAATCTACAGTTATAAAAGAGTTTAGGTATTTTGTATTTTTCCTTCAGTGACTGCATGTGGTGAGACACATACTGCGGGCCATTGTCCGAGATAATGCACTGAGGGACACCATACTTCAATATAACATTATTTTCAATTAAGCCTACGACAGTTTTCGCTAATGAGTTTCTCATCGGAAAAATACAGGTATACTTCGTGAAACAATCACAGACTATTAGAATGAATTTGAAACCTTTATAACTTCTAGGCAGAGGTCCGAGGATATCGGTACATACTACTTGCCAGGGTCGTTGAACCTTCTTAGGATTCTCCATTAGCCCCGCAGGTGCTTCATTAGTGCTCTTGTAAGCTAAACAAACCTGGCAACTTTTTACATACTTTTTAATATCACTTAGCATTTTAGGCCAAAAATAAGTCTGTGCTACCCGTTTTAAAGTTTTAAAAATACCTAAGTGTGCAGCGTCCGGTCTGTCATGACATTGCTTAAGTATATCCTGCCTTAAATCACTGGGCACTACTCTCTTCCACTCCGAGTCCCCAGATAACGGATTTTTGTTTCTAATGCGCTTGTAGAAGCCATCATTAATGATTTTAAAATCAGGAAATTTCTGAGGAGCTTTCTCAACCCGATTGTATGTATTAGTATACCACGCATCAGTTACGTTATTTATCGGACAGATGAGTTCGACTGCTTCAGACGATACTGGAGCTCTAGAGAGTGCGTCTGCTAGTTTATTTTCAGTTCCTTTTTTGTACTGTACATCAAAGTTAAATTGAGATAGTCTGAGAGCCCACCTAGCCAAACGTCCAGTTGGTGACTTTAGACTGACCAGCCACTGCAGACTGCTGTGGTCGGTGTAAACCTTTGTTTGGAAAGGAGAACCTTCTATATAACCTCTATATTTTTCTAATGCAAAAATAAGGGCGTTTAGCTCCTTCTCACAGACAGAGTGATTCCTTTCTGTGCGAGTAAGGGTCCTACTTGCATAAGCAACGGCATGTTCATGACCATCATCATCTAACTGGGAAAGGGCGCATCCCAAGCCGACATCAGAAGCATCAGTAGTAATAATGAAAGGTCTATCAAACTTAGGAATGGACAGGATTGGTGCCGTTACTAAGAGTTCCTTAACTATTTTAAATGCCTTATGAGCTTCAGACGTGAACTGGAAAGAAGTTCCTTTCGGAAGTTTTCTAGTCAGTTTATTTAATGGAGCACAAACAGAAGAATAAGCTTTTATAAACCGTCGGTACCAAGACACCATCCCCAGAAAACGTCTAAGTTCCTTTTGTGAAGTAGGTATAGGAAAATCTACTATGGCACGCACCTTGTCACTATCAGTACGCAAGCCCCTGCGATCTACAACATATCCTAGGAATTTCAAAGAGGAGCGACAGAAAGCAGATTTTTCCAGATTAATAGTGAGTCCGGCTTGTCTCAACTTTTCACAAGCCTTCCTTAGCAAAGTCATGTGATCTTCAAAGGTCTCAGAAATTAATATTATGTCATCGACATAGTAAAAGATATTATGAGCAAATTCTGGTCCGAAGACCTTGTCCATAAGTCTCATCATTCGGGCACTAGAATTTACCAAACCGAATGGGAGTCTACGGAAATGGAAGCTACCTAATCCTGGCAAGGAGAAACAAGTCTTCTCTCTTGATTCCTTTGCTAACATAATTTGAAAGAAAGCAGACTTCAGATCCAAAGAACTCATATACTTGGCATTATTGAGGGAATCCAATATTTCTTGAACCCTGGGCATAGGATACGTGTCTACTTTAGTTAAGCTGTTGAGTTTTCGACTATCTAAGCACATTCTAAGTTCACCGTTTGCCTTCGGTACTAACAAAATTGGACTACTCCATGCTGAATTGCTTTTTTCTATAATGCCCATGCGCAACATGTCATCGATTTCCTTTCGAACATATTCCCGGTGGTGATATGGAATTGGATAATATTTTTGCTTCACCGGCAGATGGTTGCCTGTATCTATGACATGTTCCTCCAACGGGGTACAACCCAACCGGTCCTTAGTAGCCGCGATGCATTTAAAATCGGATACAATTCTGTCTAATTGAGCCTTCTGCAGGTCACTTAGATCCTCCCGATCATGCAAATGTATATCAGAGTCTTTCAACAAGTTTATCTTAGAAGACATTATGCCAAAACGATTAGTTTTCAAAATGTCCGAGCAAAGGTCAAATCTAGCTAGAAAATCTACGCCCAATATGAGAGGTGTGTTCACATCTCTACACACAAAGAATGTGACATAGTGTAAGTTATGTTTATAAGAGATAGGTATTTCCATTTTTCCTAAGACCGTCAAGCGCGCACCGTTTCCTACTGCTAAGTCTTTCGCACATGTCTGCAGTGGAAATTGCAGGCCTTCACTCTGTAATAGTAAATATGCGGATTCACTCATAATGGAGACAGCAGCTCCCGTATCCGCCAAGGCGTTACACTCTAAACCTAAAATACCTACAGATATGAATGGTCTACGATCACCCACAACTTCTTTAAATAGAGGGCGATATGCGTTCTCTTTAAGCGAGTCAGACGCACCTACTTGCGTTTGTGTAGACTGGTCAGAGACTTGCGAAACTCTAGAACTATTATTATTATTACCGTAACAAGTCTCTGACCTGCCACCTAGTTTTTTGAACAAGGGCAGTTCCCAGTGAGGACTCCGGGCCTCCTACACCTAAAGCAGATAATCGTTGGATATGCGTCACACCGAGAATGATGATGATTACCACCACACTTTCCACAAGAAGCTATATTCCTATTCTGTCCTTGGCCAACGTTACGAGGTCTAGCATCAGAGGTTGAAGGAATGGGGTTCGCGATCCCATTACAGAAGCTGGGTATAACTAACTCCCGACCGGTGTTCAAAAATCCGCGGTTTTCGCATTTAAACTTTGACACTTCTAAACGCTCACAAATATTCTTAAGCTCCCGCACGGTACGTACTTCAGTTAAAGCCAGACGCGAAATGAAGTAAGGGTTCATGTTAGTCATTATGATTTCTAGTTGTTCTGCACTCGTTATAGGTACAGTCAAACGTAAAAACAAACTTTCCATTATGTTGACATACGACCTAATTGACTCATTCTTGTCCTGTAACCTAGCCTTAATCTGGTTCAATAGACATCGTTCATATTCTACCGGCTGGAATTCCTCTTTAAGTGACTCGACAAGATCTTCAAAATGGTTCACATGTGACTTATTCGTGCGAAACCACATCAAAGCTTCCCCAGAAAAAAGGTGAACCGCGTTCCTCAACAATTCAGAGTCCGAAACCCCCGATGAATACTTAAGCTCTTGCAAACGGAAGACAAACTCATGGACTGGACCCCTACCATCATATATAAGACCCCACTTAAGCACCTGAGAAGTGTGCCCTTGACATACCACAGGAGGAGAAGACTCAACAACTCTGTGATCAGTATCCCGAGAAGATGTGCTAGTTTGAGTACATTTTAAATTTTCTATGGCATTAAACGCCTTAGTAACTAGCGCTATCTTCCTGAGTCGCTGATCAGCACCTAACAAACTCAATTTTTCTAACCTTAAGATGAGATGAGACAGCTTCGACAAGCATCTCCTTCGACACGACGAGGATGTGTGATCGGCCCTCAACACTGCATCCAGCTTTCCTTCGCAGACCTGAAATTCGTCATCAATGGACAAGCCTGAGATAAAAGAGTTCGCCTTTATGGTATCCAGCGCAGTGCCTTTAGCAGATTTAAATTGTTGTTTGAGCTCATCTACAGTGCCAGCAGGATCTACCTCTAAGCCTTTCGCTTGCAATTCAAATAACAGTTCATCTTTGGTCAGGTTATCTACTTCAATCTGTAACGCCATGTTTGACAAGTAAAGTAGTGCTTAACACTTATTAAGAAAATCAAACAGACAAGTAAAACCAGCTGATTTCAATTATTGATACTTGTCTTTCTGATTTAGGTAATATAGGATAGGTTTGATACCTATTTAGTAATATTAATCGACTTTCACACAAAGCAGTAAAAAATTATTCAAAGTTTAGTTCAGGAGAATTGAAATGTCAAGTTTGACAGTTAATTTATAATAGTTACAAACAGTACCTTATATTGTGTCCAGTTGGAACACCAAAATTTATATTTCACTCTACAGAGTGATGAGAAAAAAAATTACACCCGTTGACACAAATAGTAAAATGCTTTGACACATGAACAGTAGATATAGATATTTGATAAAGACTATGTAACTTAACAAAAGATAAGCCTCACACAACCCTACTCAGACCGCATCTAATACAGGTAATTCCTACTATCAAAAAAAAACACCATGCACCGATAACCGTTGAAACCTCAACCCCAAAGCATCACGTTGGGCCGACAAAATGTAACGAGATAAACCGTGTTTGATGGTATGCGTAGACGGCTATCACTTACCTATGTGTGTAACAGCAACCTGACGAACTCGAAGAGTCGTCCACACTTGATTTTATGCACCGCGCTAGTCAGTCAGATAGATTTCTCACAGAGGTGGGTATGCTTTGGGTTCACGGTCATAGGAGCAATTAGTGCTTTCTAAAGAGGGCGCCATGCATTTCAATTTATACTCTAAAATGCAAAAGAGTTGTATGCAGGAGACCTATTTAGTAGCTAGCCACATAGAAATATGAACAAAGATTCAATTACAGAAAGCAAGTTTATTACAGTTCTCACAATCGTTTTAAATATTTACTAAACCTTAACTCTACTGTAGGGATAGCGGCGTGGCTCTCTCAGATGAGATTAAAATATAGGTCCCTGACCGAGGACGAAGTTTGACTCTAAAGTTAAATCTTTATATATAAGTAGGCTTTATTATTACGCTTAGGTCTGTGTGAGGCTCGTTTGCATTATTAAATTACAACATTAATATCTCATGGCAGATTCCATGAATGACACAAAAAAAAATGGAGGGAGGTCACCTCTAGAAACCCGCTACACGTGCGTCACGTCCCGCTGCGGTCCACTGCGTCTACCCAGGCTCCCAGATGAGAAACTGCTCGTGTCGGCATCCGCATGTGAAGTACAAAAGGGGCGTATCACCGCACGCGAATTCCTGCGCCCGCTCAATTGCCTGTCCGCAACTGGAGCCCCCGCAAGGCAGCCAGCACGTTGTCGCTGTAAATCACAATCAACATTTAAGACTTGAACGAACAAACAACTATCACTTTCTCTCCGACCACATTTCGACAGAAATTACTAGAACTAGCTTTACCTGGCAAGAGTTCAAAGCTAAGCGTTGGTGATTTTCCGCCTCCCAGATATCTTCTTTAAGAAGTAGTGTGTTACATCTGAAACAAAGCAATGTCCCTCCTCTAAAAAACCGCCGCTTGAACACGATAAATATTTCTTCCGCTAGATCGGCGACAATTTCATTTCACTCACCGACATTTCCAAAGCGTCAAAGCATCTCTGTGTCACTGGATGTATGCTGCTACATTTAAGTTAAACAAATGGCCTCCCGGCCGAAGCGAGCACTTCTCAAAAATTGCGACCTTTTCGCTCAACGCATTTTCGAAGAAGAACTTCTCATTGCTTTTGACAGCCGAGAAAAAAAAAGAAGCTACCATAGACAATCCCCATATTCTGTTCAAATACCATAGAGGTATAGACCTGTAGTTATGCCTTGGATGCATGACGACAAATTATTTATCAAAAATCAAATATGATCATATTTTCTAATAGCTTGTTAAAAGTTAAGGATTATTCCTAGCGCTTTGACAACACACAAAAAAAGACTTATATCGTTGCCTTGAACGAGATGATAAACGCTCTGGCGCAGTTCCTCCGTTGGTCAACAGATGTCGGAATCGTCGCTTGCGCCGTTCTGCAATAGATGGCGCTATGAGTCTGAAAGTTAATGTGTCGATGCCGAAATTACACCGTAACACCCTTGGTTGGGCAACGCTGACAGCCGCGTCCATCTGCAAATTCACCCTATTCCAATACCTACCCTTGAGGAATCCCATCCGGATCCTTTACCTTTTTTAATTATTTTGTACTGCGTGCCATTGTAACCTATTTATATAACATTGTGATATCTAACTGTCAAAAAATAGGAAATAAAACCTCATCTTTTTCTTCTTTTAGTAGTTAGTAGATTTGTAACTGTTCCGTAGGCTTTTAAATAATTTGAAAGCCCACCTAACGTGACAGTATGCTTAACGAACACAATCATATATGCCGTATCACCGCAATATCGAAGTACTGAAGTGTTTGTACGAGATCGCCACTATGTCAGTCCGACTCCAAGACCGGACCTATTCCACTGCAGCGGGGAGTCAGGCAAGGAGGTGTTATTTCTCCAAAACTGTTCACCGCTGCACTGGAGGATGTTTTCAAGACTCTGGACTGGAGAAGGCTAGGCATCAACATCAACCGCGAGTACATCACTTACCTTCGGTTTGCGGACGACATTGGCTGAGACCATGGAGGAGGACTTAAGTACGATGCTCGATGACCTCAGTAAACATTCCGAGCGAGTTGATCTAAGAATGAACATGGATAAGACGAAGATCATGTCAAATGCCCATGTAGTACCAACTCCCATTACAATCGGACACTTTACGCTCGAAGTTGTAGACGATTATGTTTACCTAGGACAGACTGTCCAGTTCGGTAGGTCCAACTTCGAGAAAGAGGTCAATCGTCGAATCCGACTCGACTGGGCAGCGTTCGGGAAGCTACGGCACATCTTTTCATCAAATATTTCGCAGTGTCTCAAGACGAAAGTCTTTGACCAGTGTGTGTTGCCAGTGATGACATATGGCACTGAAACGTCGTCGCTTACAATGGGCCTCATAAGAAGCCTCAAAATCACCCAAAGCGCAATGGAGAAGGCTATGTTGGGAGTTTCTCTGATGAGGCTATCCGCAGCAGAACCAGGGTAACCGATATAGCCCTCCGAATCGCTAAACTAGAGTGGCAGTGGGTGGGGCAAATTGCACGTAGAACCGATGGTCGTTGGGACGGTATGATTCTCGAGTGGCGACCACGTACCGGAAGGCGCGGGGTGGGTAGGGTCACAAGGTGGAATGATGACCTGGTAAAGGTCGCGGGAGTCCGCTTGATGTGGGTGGCGCAGGATCGGTCACTTTGGCACTCTTTGGGGGAGGCCTATGTCTAGCAAAGGACGTCTTTCGGCAGATATGATGAACACAATCATGTCCTATAATCCCAACAATATTGCAATATCAAAGAGGCATCATGATAAACTTTCCATATAACCTTTATGAAGAAAGTTCAGATAACTTCATACGGTTTGGGAGTTTTCCGACTAGGTATCTGATATCTCACCGCTTTAAACTGGGCGACCGACTTATACTCTAGAGTAAGGTGGCACAGATTATTGCGCAGACTGAATATCTACCAATAACTTCGAAGATTAAACAAAAGTTACAAATTCTTAGCACGCGCTGTCTAACTACTCAACGCTGATCATGAGTCAGATGAAAATATAATATTAGTAAATATGGCGGTCTTGTTCACAAAACGTATTGAACGAGTATGGGATTGGTATTTATGGTGCGGTTTTGACAATTTTAGTTTCTCTAAGGAGGTTTGTGACTGGTTCAAATTCTTAATGTCACTATAAAGAAATTAAATCTTAGGTCACTGTAAAGTGTGCGTGAAATGTAAAGGTGTGTGTTACTGGGGAGAATTATAGTTTCATTCTAGTAAGAAAGCCTTAATTGAGAAAAACATGGAAGTTTGAACACGTGATTTTTGGCCACATGTATTTAGTTTAATATCAAAAGGTGGTCTAGTACAATCTGTCACATATCAATGCAGCTCACTTAGTGGCATTAGGGCAGTAAATGATTTTGCTGCTTATCTTAGTAGTGTGTTTCTCACAAACAATCCAGCCCTAACCATTGATAATTGTTATTCTACATTCGAAGCCGAGAGTGCACAAAAGGACAATATTAATGTATATATTGGTTTATTCACATTAAATGATATTCGTAAGGGCTCGTCCAGAAATCATGTGATAGTTTATGGGAGGGTCGCGGTTCCGTCGCGACAGCCAAAGTGGGGACAATTTGACACATAAAAATGGTAAACTTAAGTAACCCATTTACCACACAAAGTCCACACCGTGTGTTGTGATTGCGTCTACTTTAATGAAAGTTTCATTCACTCATTCATTTGATTTCTTTGCACATCAGGTCGAAGTTTTGTAGCATAATACTTTGAGCAGTCTCGACGTTCATATACCACAATTAGACAAGTGTCGTCAGCAAATTGGTATACAGAGCCCTGCTGAAATATCCTACACATAATAAGTACTCAGTTGGCGCTAATATGGATCTCAGATTCAGATTCAGATAGTTTATTTCTCAATTAGTAATACATAATTTTCATACTTTAGAATAAAAACATGCACACAATATTGAGATCGTCAGTTATAATCCAGGTTCACAAATATACAATCAATAATTAGGAGGTTTAATGAAGTGTTGTCATATGTTTACATGGGTAAGTATAATACAATTCCAAAAAGTATTTAGGTTTAAGAACATTCATCATCATCAGTCAGTAAAATAAATATATTTTCAGTGTATTCGTTACTTAAGTATTCCTTAATATTGTATACCGTTTTACTAAGGAGCAGCATTTTGACTTTGTGACGGAAGGTGTTGGTGTTAGTCTGTGCTTTAATAGCTTTAGGCAGCTCTCTGGGCTGTACCATTTTTTGTGGGAGTCATTTAATCAGCGTTATACATATTAGAGTGATAGTTTTTAAGAATATCCAGAGCCAGGCCCTGTATACCATTTTGCTGCATTTTTTTTTAAAAGAGTGTGTTAGTTTAAGGTAGGTATCGAAAGCTTTGCTAAAGTCTATCATTATGGCTAATACCTGTTGCCTTTTATCCAAACAATTTCGTCTGTAAATGATGACAACAACATTAAGGTACTTTTGTTTTCTTGAAATCCAAATTGTTTCTTGTGGATTATGTCATTATGATTTTAAAAATCATTGATCAGGTTTCCTAAATACCTTTTTAATAATTTTATCTATGCATGGCAAGATTGTTATAGGCCTATCATTATTTGTATCTGTATGGCTACCCTTTTTAAATACCGGTCTGATCAATCCTATTTTTAGCTTATCTAGCGGATAGATTGATTGTGATTAATTGATTATACAACAATTTATAAGGTGCTGTACAGGAGTAATTTGGACGGAAATATGCTTAATATCCTTGGCTCGTATTCTGTCATGACCAGAGGGCTCTTCTTATCGTCTGGCTGATCAGACTTCAAAGTAGGTCATCTACAACTTTAGTGATTGTATTGTACCCCGGTGTTTAACATCCAATTATAGGTAAATAGGGTAGAGAAACCAAATGATGAACGTTTAAGCGACTATCCCAACTTTACAATTTTTTTTCGAGGAGTGGTGATTTAGTTTGTTTACATTTAATTTTTTTATACGATTTCGTATATAGTCGAGATTGGATATGACTATTTTAAACCATCCTATTACAATACAGTATTTTATTAAAAATGGTTTTATGCTGAAGTATGTCATTTTGCCCAGAAGATGAACACTGTGCCCAATAGTTGAACATTTTGACACCAATAGTTGAACGAAGAAAAACGTAACACCGCGCAGCCTCTGACTTTTGGTCTAGTTATTATATAATCATTGTTATAGCAATTTATACTAGTTAACAATCAGAATATTGATACTAAACACAGAATAAAACAGTTCAAATGTACCCTTTTCATATGGTTACAATTATAAGAGATTATTTTTTACATATTAATCATTAAACATTTTTTTATTAATTTATCATCAGATTAAAATAGATAAATTGTTGGGTTTTATATGTATAAGTCAGATTTCATATTTATTACGTATCTTTGTTATTAAGATGTTCATTGTACTAACCCTTGCCTAAAACTTGAACGAATAAATTTTGTTCGTTCATGTATTGGGCACGATGGCAAAGGAATGAACGGACTAAATTTAACAGAGCGTTCACTTATTGGAATCGAAGCCAAAAGTTGAACGAACTAATTTTATTCGTTCATCTTCTGGGCAGCGGTTCTTTGTTGAACAATCGTGCTTTTCATAGTAAAACAAAGCCCAAAATAACCGTGTTGCGAATGGATACTCACGTTCAACTTTTGGTTCAAAAATCAATAGTTAAAAAACAATTAATTTGAGCCATAAAAGTTTTATGTACCTTTTCAATAAGAATTTATATAAGCATTTGAGAAAACTATACCTTGCCCAGTAGATGAACGCCGTTCATCTATTGGCTCAGGTACAAAAAGTTGGAACCGTTAGTTGAACGCTAAATATCTCTTAAATTAACAATAAATACTCAATTTGTGATAGATAATCCATTAAAGGCATTAATCAAGAATCTATATCACGCAAAACAATCCATGTAGACGTTTTATTCAATTTTATACATAATTTAGAGCTTAAATTTAAGAGCGCTTTCCTTAAGTAAATTTCCATACAAACGGTGATTTTGGCGTGAGACCTCGACGCGACAACCGCTCACAGCCGTGTGTGTGTGGGAACTGTATGGGAGTTTAAATGCCAGCCTCGGCAAAGGGATGATGCGTTAGGAAAAAAATATCCCGAAGGCGTAAAATGTATCGCGATTTTTTTATTTCAATTTTACGACAAAACGTTCAACTATTGGGTGGTGTTCATCTTTTGGTTCCTCTACCTGTTAATTTAAATTTATTAACTTATTTTTACGACACCTAATTGAACTGAAGTACCTACCTAAAAGTCCCATAATAAGGTCCACTGAATGTATCGCTTTCTAAAAGTACGTCAAAAAATAATGTTAGAATAAAGAATCAATTTATATTTTTAAAAAAATTGAGAAAAAACAAGTCACAAAATTGAAAACAAGGTTGGTTGTAAATGACAATAGTGTGATAGAAGCTGATACATATACATATAGAATTTCACACATGTGCTTTGTTTTAATTTAAAAAGTAATTGTCGTGTAATAGCCATTTTTAGGGCTCCGTACTCAAAGAGTAAAACGGGACCCCTGTTACTAAGACTCCGCTATCCGTCCGTCATGTCTGTCTGTCTGTCCGTCTGTCACCAGGCTGTATTTCATGAACCGTGATAGTTAGACAGTTGAAATTTTCACAGACGATGTATTTCTGTTGCCGCTATAACAACAAATACTAAAAACAGAATAAAATGAATATTTTTATAGATAATGGTACGGAACCCTTCGTGCGCGAGTCTGACTCGCACTTGTCCGGTTTTTTTTAATATGATATACCACAAATAATACGTGATATTGATATCCTCATTTCTAACCTCAAGAAAGCAATTATGAAAATAACTTCTAAAAGTATTTATTTTTTTGTAAAATTTATTGAAAAATTATACACATAAAAAAATAAAAAAAAAACTTATTGAAATTATTTTCAAAATTGCTTTCTTGGGGTTAGATATCAAGATAGAACGTATCATTTGTGTTATACTGTACAAATAAAGTATTTGCGTATATCGTATCTGAAGGAGTCCAAACCTTGGTATTATGTGTCAAAAACTAAACAAACTAATAGCTGATGAAAAGGCGCAGTTAAAGGGTTAAAGAGGTATTTCCCGTTGGATATATGGATACTACGCCTCATTTTATGATTAATACGTACTGTATCTGTACTACAGTTCCATAAGTCACGTCAGATAGGCATATAGAAAAATAAAAATAAAAACTTAATGAAGTTATTTTCAAAATTGCTTTTTTGAGGTTAGATATGAGAATATCATTTTGTGGTATATTGTATAAAAAAAAATCAGCCATATCGTGTCTGGAGGAGCCCAAACTTGATATGTTTCGAAAATGATGTGTGTGTTAATTAAAAAGAAATAGCTGAAATGTAATGATGTGGTATATTTTAAAATCGCCTCAAAATGCTCTTTCATTAGATCCCACACACGATAGGTTTCTAAAAAAATATATATTTTTTTCCATACGAAAAATAAAATGTCTTGGCACTAACCTCCTAAGGGAATTTTTTTTAGGAACTGCGCGTCAAAAAAATTGTTTTGACCTCTAGTATGCGTGTGCCATTTGGCTAAACTGTAGATTGATTTGCGGCTATAATTTTGGTATAGGTTCAAAATTGTATTAAATCAATGTAATTCAAAAGTGTAAGTATTTTACAACTAGTTCTAGACGATATTAATGTTAAACATTGATTAAACGATTGTTTTAAATACGTAACTTATAACGGGCCTTATTAGGCGACCGGGTGTCTAAGATATATTTTTTAAATAGGTTTTTTTCTGTTCTAACGCAAATTACATTAAAGTTTTTTTGAATATTTCGTTTGTTAAATAAATCATTAGCAATCCTATAATGGCTTCTCTTTATTAATCAAATCATACTCTAATTATTTTCCAAGGCTTTGAAATTAAGGTGGGCCCATCTTTGGCGACGGTACCTTATTGTCAATCAATGTTTAGATGTACCTAGTCGACCAATTGATTATTGAAATAGGTATACCTTACAGGTTAAAGGTTTCTCAATAAATAAAATTCATTTAAGTATGCATGTAATTTTAACTGTGATTATAAGGAATGGGTAGGTATAGGTACTTATACCTAAGCTAATAATTTATAAAGCTATAAAATGTTTACGAACCCTGAAACGCCACATTTTGCCAGCTGTCAGAATTCCATGCAACTAAAAATCCTTTTACAAATAACGGTACGACGGTACTTACCTACAAACGTATAATACGAGCACGTAGCAAATTAATTTTTTGTTGGGTAGGTACCGTCTGCTTAGAAAAATTATAAATTTCCAATTAAAGGAAAAAAATCCTCCTCGGATTATACTGCACGGCACAACATTTAAAATTCCCTTTAATTTGACACCTACAAAACGTAATTAATTAGCGCTGTTAAGTTACGCGACCACATCACACAAAAGGTGCCTGCTGGGTTAAATCAATTTGTCGCTAAATGTTAATTGAGAATTTAATTTGATTTTCAAACTCAGATTCGCAGGACCCTAAAAATGAATACCGGTATATTCGACAAACAGCCCGCGTCAGCGTTACTCAGTAATTGGACAAGGAATTTATGTTTATTTAGGAATTGCCGGAGAGTAAAACACGACATAAACACAAGTCAACAACCACAGTCATATATAAACTACATTTACGCGTTACCTCTTCTAAAGTTCTAAAGGGTACATTGAATAATTACCTCACCTAAATATTTGAATTGAGAATACTTTGTGTTTCATCTACTAATGGAAGCCTAAAAACTTCCACGTCGCTAGTGAGCAAACCTACGAAAGATAATGAGGTTTAGGTACTTTAGCCAGCCAGCAACGTAGCTCTAACTACATAAACAGGGTTCAGGCGATGAACTTAGAATACAATATTCTCTTGATAAATTTACTGCTAGGCTCAGGAGGGATTAAGGTTATCCGATAAAGCGTTCGTTCTTAATAGAGTTCTCGTGAGCACGAGAACGAGGTGTCTTATATAGTTTCATATTTAGTCAACACATAAGAATAAGAATAATTTATTGAAAAAAACCTTATTGCTAATGTTACATTGTGCTTGAAACTGTTACATGTTAGGGAAATTTATTAAATGCGCCTGAACTAGGATTATCCTGTATCTCAGGCAAAGAGATATGTACTAATTGAAAAGCAATTATACAAATTAAAATAATACACATCAAAGGCATAAATAACTAATTATATTTCAACATATTTAATTTACGTAGGGTATTGCAGTGTCAGCGTATCAGCAATAATAATGGCTCAATACACTTTCTTATGAGGAAATAGAGAAGATTCTGGAAATTATCAAATAAAACACACACACGTACACACACAAACACTATACAAACACACACATTGTATTCCTTATTTGATATTTATAATATACCGTAGTATTGTCCAATTGATTGTAATATTTTGAATCCATGCAATGTAAAAGGTAATATGCGGTCTCCTGCGATACAGGCAAAGCCTAGTGCAGGGACTGGTACTTATAAATATATGTGTAAACGATTCTGCTAAATAAATGTCTTAATGCCTTAATATAGGTAGGTAGGTACTGGTGTATACAAGCAACAAGTATCTACATACTACTACGTACTTAAAAGTTACGTTTTGTGATAATTTCGGTGATTATTTGCAGTAGATAGGTAAGTTAGTTAAGTAAGTAGTAATAGGGGTTTGCGGAGGCGAGAGATTTATTAATGTCCCGCTGTCCCGTTGTCCGGCTGTTCTCCTCTACAGGCCGCATTTCTCAACCGATTCTCGTCAAATTTTGTAAGCAGGTTCGATAATTATACAGAATGTTCGGAATAACGATGTATGTAAATCGAATTCATAAAAAGTTTATTTAATTTAGAAAAACTCGATATAAAAAACACTATCACAGATTGGACTAAGACATCTCTATAGACTTTTTGGTCAATTCAAAATTTATTTAATTAAAAAAAAAGTGTTTTTGAGAAAAACATGGATTCGCGAGTCTTACAGAGTATTAATAGTGGGAAAAATATTTTCTTCCTTAATTTCTATGGCAAATTATACATCGGCTCTATCACATGACTAAATTGTTCCCGTTCTGTCCTATTAACAACAAGCAGTGGAATCCCCGTTCCCGATAAGTAAGTACAACATACTACCAAAATTTACCAAACTAAGTATCAATAAACCGACATCACATCTGTCGGTATACGTCTGTGGTCGACCTAATTGAATTGTAAGCATACCATTGTAATATTCGTAGATAGTGGTATACACCGCAACTAGTGTTTGTGTTGTGTTACGTGGTTTATCATCGCATAATAACAGAATATTTCAACTGCACATTTGCAAAGAGTCCGCAATATAGGTAAGTACCTACAAATGTACGTAATATATAATACCTTTTTAGGGATCCATACGCAAGAATGACCGGTCTGACCGACACTCCGACATATCTTTTTAATTATCGGTCTCCTAAATAGCAGTTATACATTTTCAAATATATGCATTCACCTAATGCCTAGGTAGTAACAATCAGAGAAGTCAACTCAATATGAATAACACCAACTAGGTACTGGTGGAATGTATATTTTGTAATTATATTTAATTACATTTATTTTGACGATGAAATCGGGGGTTATTTTTTCATAAGATTGTTCATTTAGTTAACGCAGCATCCATCAAATAAGCTACGGCCTGTTCCTCCGGAAACATTTCAAATCCCGAAGGATGCTTTCGAGCTATTCGGGTAATGTACGTCATACGATGATATAAAAATAAAATCTCAAAATGTTGCCTAAAATGCAAAGTAGGACAATGTACAAATATTATATTTCACTGATTCGCTTACCTAAAATAGGCTTAGCTGGCTCTTCTTAAATTCAGCTAGTCCAAACAACAATAGAGCTAACCTACTCGTAATTCAAGATTATTGCATAAAATTTTGAGGTTTGACTTATTCTAATTTGATCAAATGGGGCCACATCGCCACTCTTTTTTGTTCTTTGCCAACTCTTGCATATCGAAGTTTCATAAGTATTCATCCAAAAAACCTGGTAGGTACTCACATAGCTTTCATGTAATTAAAAAGAACCACGTTGCTACGCCCTACCTGCGGCTCCTTTTGTATCTTAGAAATAATTACCTACTTACATAAGGTTGCACATAAACGATCACTATTAAATACCTACTTACACAACACATTAAGTACTGTAAAAAGATAGCAGACATTTCCTGGCACACCCTTTATTATTGGTTTTATAGTTTATTTTCTTGGTTGGTACTTATCATCACTGTATCGGAAAACGTCATTTCCACCCCGTGATACAGTCGTCAAGCTGACGTGAGCGTCTACCCCATTTGCGCTCAGAAAATGATTTCACTTATTATATGGATACGGTACATGTTTCATGTATGTGTATTCGATACGAAAAAAATACATGTATAATAATGTAAAATACATGCCGTAGGTACATATTTGGTGGGTGCACATGACTTTTCTCGAGTTTGGTCTAATTGATTACTCAGTAGGTGATTTAACTAACATCAGAGTACTACATGGTAACACTTAAACCCAAACCAAAACAAATAGTGTAAGTCGTACGATTAAAAAAACCGCAAATCGATTTACAGTTTAGCCATTTGGCACACGCATACTAGAGGTCAAAACAATTTTTTTGACCCGCAGTTCCTAAAAAAAATTCCCTTAGGAGGGGAGTGCCAAGACATTTTATTTTATGTATGGAAAAAAAAATTTTTTTTTCAGAAACCTATCGTGTGAGGTATCTAAGGAAAGGGCATTTTGATGCGATTTTAAAATATACCACATCATTACATTTAAGCCATATTTTTTTAATTAACACAAAATCAATTTTCGAAACATACCAAGTTTGGGCTCCTCCAGACACGATATGGCTCTTTGTTTTTTATAAATTATCTCACAAATAATACGTGATATCCTCATTTCTAACCTTAAGAAAGCAATTTTGAAAATAACTTCATAAAGTTTTTTTTTTTATTGTTTTGTAATACCTATTGAAAAATTATACTTACACAAAAAATAAAAAAAAATAAACTTACTTAATGATATATTTTCAAAATTGCTTTCTTGGGGTTAGATATCAAGATATTACGTATCATTTGTGATATACTGTACAAATAAAGTAGGTATTTGCGTATATCGTATCTGAAGGAAGAACCTTGATATTATTATGGTTTTACTTGTACCTACTCATTTTAACATCGGCTGTTCGCTTTTACTATATACATCACATCACATTCAAATATTGTTAAGTTGTTCACTAGAATGTTAACCCACATAGTGATGATCTTACGGTCTGACAGAACATGGTGTAGACTCGCAATATGTAAGGAACCCTCAAGCAAAGACAGCACTATTTAACACATGGTAAAAGTGGCGATAAAGCTAATGGTAACGCAAGAAAATCTGCGCCTTTTATTGAGAAAGCTAGGAGGTTTTCATAAATGTACATGTCAGTTGACGCGACCCGAACATCTTTTACTTTACTCTCCAGAGATGTAGGTAGTGGCCCTTTATCCACTTTTCTTGTTACCTTTTCGCCCCTTCTTGCGCGTAGCCCTCTTACATTTATATTATATTCTGGAAAATGTTCCCGCAATAAAACTTGAAACTCCAAGTAACTTAAGGTACGAACGATTATCATTCAAAACTTTTTGATCGATGAGACTAAAAATGTAGAGCATCTACAGAGCAGATTTTATTTCTCTGTGTTGTTCCAAAAGGGAAAACCATTAATTTACTTCCATGAATAAAAAATCTATTGAAATCAGCCGCGAACCAAATACGGGAGCATTAAATCATTCTGAAAAGCCATTTGAACACAAAGGATATGGTTAATAAACAAATGGGACTCAGCGCGAGAGCTGGCGGGAGTCGCGGATGTTACTTTTACCTAAGAGGACTACCTGTCTCTGATATATATCACGGCGAATCTCATTTAAGGCCCTTTATCTGCAAGAGAGCGCCAGAAATCAGAAATCTTGTTTCGTTGGTCGACCACCTAGCTAAATGCGCGACTAATAAACTGGTCACGTCAACGATATTTATTATTATCGCAACAGAGTAGAACAAAACATCCAAGCCCACAGTCTCATTTTATTGCTCAATTCCTATTGGATGAAGCGCAGATAGGTATGTACTCTGAATTTTTAACTTTATTGCCCTATAGCTCCGTAATAAACGAATAAAGGGCGAAAGAAGATTAAAGATTGCAAATCGTTGTCGAAATAACGAGTGAAACTTTCTCGTCTTTTTCTACGGGATATTCTTCTTTTCTTTACACAGAGTAATACTTTTCGTTCATTATAACTTATGAACGAAAAGTATTACTCTGATAAAGCATAATGACGACCACTGTAAAACTATAATCCCATACAACTTTACTGCATTTACTAATTTTTGCATAGGTAGGTACCTAAAACTATGCCTGACTTGGCTCTAAGAAATATTCACCACTTTTTACTATGGAAGAGTTTGGAGACTTGGCCTATTTTTTACATGTAATGTTTTTTATGAGATCGCATTTATTTTTGTAGACTTTGTATGGAAATGTTAATTTACCAACCGCAAATAGCGTTTGTATAGTTTTGCAGGAAGGAACTGCAAAAGTAACTTTGTAAACGCATGTATAGAGTTACAAACTTACTTATGCAGTTTGTAGGTATATCTCTGAATCGTGACTGAAATTGCAATATTTTTAGGTTTTTATGAATTATTAGGCTAAAAACTAATTAAGTTTGAAATTTGGAGCTTATGGGTCTGCTAGAAGTACCTTAGAATTATGTTGCTCATCAGTATATATAAGTGAGTATGTCAGTGACAAAACTAACGAACTTTGACGGACAAATAGTTCTTAAACTAAAAATTCAATTTGAATGTTATTAACATTATATGTAAGCCATATTATGCCCTATATGTTACTGAAAATTCAGGGTTCTAGCTTTAGCTAGCACAAAATTACAGGATGTTGAAAATGGCCTGAATGGCTTCGAGAAAAGGATGGTACGGCCGTGCCTCTTTGTTTTGCTCGACTTGGCGGGAGCACTGCCGTGCCCCCAGATTAGATTAAAAAGTGACGTAATTAAGGAAATGGTAAACGTAATTTACTTTTATTACCCTGTGTTTGTTAGTTATTATTGAAATAAGTACGCGATACTTTTCACGTTTCCTTCAATAACTAAGTAGGTATCTAAGTAATTCAAACGAATGTATGTCCAAATTGAGGGTAGTGCGTCATATTGTGAAAAACGCATTTCGATGCACAGATTCTAAAATCATTTGAAATTGTGTCAACATGCGGGGCGCAGGCGGCAGGCGGCGGGTGCAGGGCGCGGGCCCGTGGCGGCGCGAGCAGTCGGAGCCGGCTCGCCCGACCGCCCTCCGGTCCGGTAAATACAGCCTCCTCGCCGCTCCGGTATGGATTATTCGCGCCGAGCGGCGAGCGGCGGCAGTGAGACCCACGCGCTCCTCGCGGCTGCTCGCCCCACAGCCCAGCTGCGCCGCTAGTGCCACCGCGACTCGCGTCCGCGCCCGCTCGCGCCGCCGCTCAGCCGCCCGCTCCGAGCGGAGTGCGCCCTCGTCCTTCCCCCAGCGCCGGAGACGAACTCTCCACGCGCCGTTAAAAGCATGCCATTAATACGGACCTCGTTGTGTTTAAATGACGAGACTAATGTCACATTACTATATCATGAAAAGCATCCGTGGAGCAATTAATTTATACGACTTTCGTGTGACATTAAAGTGACTGTTGAACATTGCTTTCAATTGGAGAAAAGGTATTTAAGTCAAATACTGGCATATTAAGCCTTTTTACTAGTTATTTTCTGTAGTTTTTTTGTCTTCTATTATCTAAGTTGTAGGTAGTAAATATAGATTTATAATATCTTGTTTTTTTACATATATTTTTTGAAAGTAACTGTTTTTTAAAGTTTATGTTTTAGTAGTTAGTAAATATTGCTAATCACACAAATATTTGCCATTATCGGGATTTGAACCTAGAACCGTGAGCTTCGTAGGCAGGGCAAAAAATATTATTTTAACAAACTTTTATTTAACTTGCAATGTTTGTATGTATGCTTGTTAGGGTAAAATCTTGCAAGTTGGAATTTCGTACAATTGTGTATGTCGGATGGCAATACAATATTATGGTACCATAAAGCTGGTCTGATGATGGAGACGGGAGGTGCCCATAGGAACTCCTCAATTACAGAAAAGTACGTAGGTCACTAGGAAAGTTTTGAGATACTCAAATAGTATTTTATGCGACTGTTGTATAAGAAGGGTCTTAAAAGGCGAGTGGCGTGGGTTGCAATGCGAGCCTTGGCGAGCATCGCAATTAAAGACGCCACGAGCGTTTTTAGACCAGTTATACACCGTTGCATACAATACTTTTTCTACGACGAATTTTAAATAAATAGCAGACTACTGAATAGTTAAAGTTTTCAGGCAGCAAGTTTTCTATTCGTACTTTTGCTACTCACGCAATTTTTTCAGGAGTGCAGTTATTAATTTCTTCGACCATTTTAAAAGAAACGTACACTTTTGTCTTCACAAACACGAATAAAATCTTAATAGTTTAGGACTAATAGTTTATCATCTTTCGTCTTTTCATTTTGAACTGAATTTTGGTGGGAAATCGGAAATGTGACAGCTTCTTGTTTATGGTTTGTTTTGTTTTTAATTTGTTTGCACTTGCCATCTGAACCAAACCGAATCCGGACCCAGACCGAATTCAAACTGTTTATTTTTATAAATAATACCAAGAATTTATAAAACATGTAATTTAACACACAATAGATGATGATTTATTATTATTGTAGTAAATAATTTATAATATACAAATGTTAAATCGTAAATAAATACTTTTATTTCGAAATATTTGTTTATGAAGTTGGCACCACTGCAATAAAACGGCCGATTTAAAAAAAAGTTAAACAGTGCTTTTATGAAAAATGTATGAACCAAAAAGTACGCTAAACAGTGCGTTTTTGGGCCATATAGCATAGAGTTTTTCGACGACTTATTAGTGGTGTCATTGTATTTGAGCTACAGCCTATATAAATGACAGATAACGGTACAGGAGTAGAAAAATTTATAAAAAGAACGCAACTATATTGAACCTTTTTTTAAAGACAAATTATTTGTTATTCGAACATAGAAAACCATTTATTCATATATTTAGAGACAAAAAATTACGGTTGTTTTTTGTTTCAATTCCGCGGGCTTTTATCGTCAACTATGGATTTTAAGGGAAAACATTTTCGTGCGATGATTTTGTACGAATATAAATTTGGATTAAATGAATGAAAAGGGGAGAAGGACGGTCAATTTTTAACATTATTACTGGAGACGAGAGATGGATTTACCAATATGATCCACCGACTAAACGGCAATCGACAATTTGGGTGTTTCTCGATGATGAATCTCCAACGAAGGTGAAACTCGGGCGAAGTGTTAGGAAAACAATGGTGGCCACATTTTTTTCTGCAAGTGGTCACGTGGCCACAATTTCCTTAGACGACCAAATAAATAACTGTGAATGCTAAGTGGTATATTGAAGTGTGTGTACCATTTAATAATTTAAAACAAAAACGACCTAAAACTGAATTACTTTTTGTATAAAGCAGTTACGCTGCTAATGATATTTATAATCTTCAAATTAAAGGAAAAAATTAAAAATTTAGGTTTCGAGCCGGATTTGAACCGGCGACCACAGGCATACATGGCATACACACTAAATTTTTCAATTTTTCCTTTAATTTGAAGACCTAAAACTGGGTTGAGGGGGCTCTTTTTCAATCATGACAATGCGTCGCCGCACAAGGCCATTGTCACCAAGGATTTTTTGAAGAGTACAGAGATTGAAGAATTATGTCATCCTCCGTATAGCCCCGATTAAGCTCCTTGCAATTTCTTTCTCTTTCCGAAAAAATAACAGTCCTGAGGATGCACGGAATGCCTACTTGCAGGCCGTAGAACACTTCCCTAAGGAAGAGTACCGGGAATGCTATAAATCATGGTTTAGGCGGATGAATCGATGCATAGCAGCTAATGAAGAGTACTTTGGGAAACTGTAATAAAAAAATATTGAATAACTTTTATACTTTTTTGTATCTCAAAACTTAAGTAGTGACCTAAGGTACAGTCGGTAATGAACTCTTGTAATAAAAATGTAATTCTCGACAGGAACTAACTTATTATGAAATCGAATTATTTTACAAAGATCTGTTATCTAAATTATAAGGTTAATAATTTGGTATTTCTTTTTGTTTAAAACTTGATATATTTGTAATCACTTAAATACATTATTTTAACTGCGGATCGTACTAACTAAGCGTTAATTGACTTCTTAGGTATGCTTTTTTACACTAGCAATAGTTATTTGTTATACAAGGGGGGAAAGTTGTATTTTACCTGCTAGTGTTCATTCGAAACACGAGCTAGCGAAAGGATTCTATGATTATCTATCCTACAAATCCTGAGCGTAGCGAGTGTTTCAACACACGAGACGTAAAATAACTTTTCACCCGTGTATAACACAAATCTTTGTACCTCACTACAGCAAGAAAAATAAGAAAAAGGGTAAAAAAAAAGTAAAAAAAAAACAAAAAAGTCAAGTAAAGTTAAAAAAAAGTTTTAAAAAAAGTAAAAAGTAAAAAATAAATAAAAAAAGTAAAAAAACATATATCATAAAATATACCTACCAAAAACAAAAATAAACATTTAACGTTCTACGTCATAGTACTTTTAACGTTCTACGTCGATTTTCTCAATAGTTAACAAACATACAAAAAGGCCTTTTTGTACTCGACGATTAAAATATGTGTATTAAGATTTCATAGAGAATACTGCAACGTCACTCTTTTCATCGTTGACTAGTCTGTTACTACCGAAACAACCGAAATAACTGTTTCGATACGCTCTAAACAACCGAAAAAATTTTGAAAATAAAACTTCGTATTTCAATAATAGGTATGTGTGCTTGTTTAAGGAGAAAATTGCCAATCTATGGCGTTTCCAAACGTAGCAGCGTCGCTTCATCTGTCAAAAATCTACTTAAACTTGCTGCTGTGGCAGGGCATAAAAAAATTATAAATGTACGCTTTGTGATTGGCTAGTCTCAATCACAACACAGTACTGTATTACGGCGCCGGTGGTGTGATAGAACTAGACAATACAGTACAACTTACGATATTTAGTTTTCTTATATACTCGAATTAATGACTTAAATTATGAATTTTAATGAACTCGTACAAAAAGTATTGTTCACAATAGTGTCATAATCAAGCTTTTTAATCTCGTACCTTACTTACGCCACTCAGCAAGCTTCGTGGCCTAAACACGGTACTCTACTAAAAAGCTCTCTATTATAACACGATTGTGAAAAATACTATTCCGAGCTAGTGAGGTGAAAAAGTATTACAATGTGGCACGCCCCGTCATATGTTTTTTCAAACTCCATAAATGACTTATTGCATCGATAGTTACCTGACATAAATCATGATTTTTTGCACAGTGGTATTCTTTTTCAGAAATGCTAGTAGAATTTTGACTTGTAAAAGTGCCATTGCGGCTTACTTGCAGAAAAAAATTCATTTATTTATATACATCTATTTAAATTGAGCGCTATAGCTATGGCGTAACAAATCGAGCTATGTTATCCCATTAAAGGGGTTATATGTGATGTTCCGTAAGTTCTGACAATAACCACAGGACTTTCTAGAATATACGAAGGATAATTAAACCCCCAATTAACATATATTCATTAGAGGATAGCGAATTACGTACCTACGTATAGTTGAGTAGTAAAAAATGCTGAAATAAAGATTACATTTATTCAACCTGGGTACAAATAAGGAGGCGTAGGCGCAGCGTAGCAATTATTCGTAGCACTGCCTGCGTAACTGCTACGAAGGTTCTCGCCTGGTGTACATTTTGGGGTAAAAAATCAAGTTATAATTCAAACACAAAAATAAAACCAGTCTTAAGGCGACGTGAGTTCCGAAAACGGATTTTTTAAAAATCGTAGCTCTTGTTTGGATTATGAAACGGCTGCCCTAAATTTAACTAGTAATGTTGAGGCCTTTTTCGAGGGAAATCAGCTATTCGAATCCTGAGTTTTTGACTTTCGCTCGATAGAAAAAAATCACGAACATAAGTCTAAAATACACTTAAAAAAATCGTAACAAATTATGCACAACAGCTAAACATATTACAATTGGTTTTAAAAATCGGCAATGTCATGTTTGAGGGAAATCAGCTATTATTTTTTTATTTTTTAAAACGCACAAAGAAATATAATTAAAAAACATGATATCCGCGCTTCCAAACACGCACTTCCATCTCGCTCACGCTTATGCTTAGTGAGAGGGAGAGAAGACCACGAACCTACGTCCCCTTAAGTAGAAGTCAACATTACTAAATACTTCAGCTAGCTGATGCTGATACCAAACAAACATGTAGGTAGGAAGAGCAAAAATTAAGTTTAAAAAAATCGGGTCGGTTAAATTAGCGTTCTCTTCGGATTTCGTTTCAAAAGCTGTTTTTGCAAGTGTCGAAGAAAACCTTTTGTGCCGAAATAAATTTAGTTATGTTTTTCATCATTAGCCCAGCCGGATATGCAAACGTGTTTATTTTTTGGTCTTTCGTTTCGTGTTCGTGTGTTAGTCGGACTACTTACAACTTTTTATGCTTGTTATTACCTACATTATTTGTCACACCCAGTAGACACAAATAATGGGACCGATTATTGCTCACTCCATTTGCCAACTGATGATAAGCATTTAATAATCTCGCCTTTGTATTGGAGGCTCAAACTTTGTGAAAAGGGCACTGATTGTTTAAGCCGTATAAATACTTTGGGGATATTTCTGCGGTTGCCTTCATTCTCAATGTTTCTCAAACTTTAAATTAAATTTCTTAACCCCGTTTGTGTACAAAGGAAAAGCCATAGTTACACCCGAGTCCTTATTTACCATTGGTAACAATTAGGCTTATCCTACGGGATGGACAAATATTATTTGTCCCAGTAGTTCCATATTATTTCATGCTACTACAAAAGGAAAATACTTCACTTTCGGATACTGGCGCCATATTTTAATAATATTAAAACATATTACGTTGTTAGGCATGTCCCTTGAATTCCAAAACTGCTGGAAGACTCTCTAAGGAGTCGATCTCCCCTGTAATGACAACGCGGCCATCAAAAACAACGCGGCCGAACTTGGAAAAGTATAAATTACACCTAAACCATGCTACGTATTTACACATGTGGGGTACCAAATGAAAGCCGAATAAATTTTCAATACCTACTTCATTGTGACATTATTTTGCAATATATATGCTAGTTTAAGTTCTATTAGCAAAAGTATAAAAAAAATCAAGAATAAATCTAAGGACTTTCAGACTGTTTGGCAAAACTAGAAAAGATACACGAATGTAATGTATGACACAAATGATATCTAGTATTTCAGCTTTACATTTTAGTTTTTTTATTTTAAGACAAGAGCAGAATTGGGAAAATTGTTCTCAAAAAACCAACAACGCAAATCGAGTTTTCCCTACAAGATTAATTTTATCGAAATGACTTTTTTCCAGAAACCAGCACGAACTCACCGCAAAACTGCAAAGAGACAGTCTTTAAAGTGTATAAGCTCATTAGTAATTACATAATCTTCATTGCCGCGGAGGCTTTTTGAAAAGGGGGATTTTTACCTAAACCATGTAATATATATAAACGTGTGTTATATCATGTAAAAGCTAAACAAATATGCTATAATTCTTGCAAACATTGTGATTCCATATATCATAAAATTTAAGATGTATTTGCAAAATATTAGACAAGAAAAGGGAAAAGTCACCCGCTCCCGCTTTTTGAAAATTCTAAATTAAACCCAAACTACCTATGTACTTTCTAAATGCGAATGTGATATTATATGAAAGCGAATAAAATATGCTATAACTCGTTTTAAATTGTAATTCAATATCTTGATACGTTTCAGAGCAATTTCAATTCCCGAAGATCTAATGATGGCAGGCTTTTCACTTTTATTTTCTACAATTATGCAAATACCTCTTAAATATATATATTGAACAAAGAGGAAAATTGAAAATTTGAACCCGCGACCTCTGGAATCCGTCCATTGCTCTTCGTTCAATTTTCCTCTTTGATCGAAACTTATATATATTGAATCACAATGTTGGCAAGAATTATAGCATATTTGTATAGCTTTTTTATGATATAACACACGTTTATATATATTACATGGTTCAGATAAAATTTCCACTTTTCAAAAAGCCGCGGCAATGAAGATTGTGTCATTACTGATGAACTAGACACTTTAGAGACTGTCTCTCTGCAGTTTTGCGGTGCATATAACATGTCTTACAAAATATTTAAAGTTCGTGTTGGTTACTGGAAAATTGTAATTTCGATAAAATTAATCTTGTAGGAAAAACTCGCTTTGCGTTGCTGGTTTTTTGAGCACAATTTTGCCAATTCTGCTTTTGTCTTAAAAAAAAACTTAAATGTAACGCTGAAATACTAGATATCATTTGTCTTATACATTACCTACATTCGTGTATAAGGTATCTTTTCTAGTTTTGCCACAAAGTCTGAAAGTCCTTAGATTTTTCTTTGATTTGTTTTATACTTTTGCTAATAGTACTTAAACTAATGATGCTAATGAACTATTGACAATTTATTCAACTTTCATTCGGCACCCCACATGTGTAAGTAAGTTGCGTGGTTTGGGTGTAATTTAAACTTTTCCAAGCGCGGCCGCGGCGTTTTTGATGACACCATTACAGGGGAGACAGCCTCCTTAGAGATTGTCTCCCGGCAGTTTTGGAATTCAGGGGACATACTAAAATACTAACAACATACTAAAATATGGCGCTGGTATCCGAAAGTGAAGTATTTGTTCAACGGAATCCCCTGACAACACGCACTATGTTATTCACATTTATAGTTTTAATCATTATCAGCGAAGAGGATTTAATCATTTGATTTATCAAACTTGACACAACGTAATGGCAAGATCAAACTAATTAAAAGGTTTTAATTAAACTATACAAACTATAGTAGAATTATTGCTATTTGCGTCATTTTACAGCTGTCATCCCAGTACAAATTATGTCATTATTATTATAAAAGAAATGGCAGCCTCGAGGGCCTTTGCCAGAGTCAGTAGGTTTATAAATTAAACAGTATTATTAGCATGATGTACGGTAGAAGGCCTTCACAATGCACTGGGTGATAGCTGGAGCAGTACAAAGTATAATGGCGGCCGTGACCACGAACCGCCGAATGATGCCCGAGAATTGGTTATTCGCACTTCCAGGAAAATTCTTCATTAACTGTAGCCGTCACCTTTGCCATTCACTGCATAATATGCTATCAAAATTATACTTTAAACAGCAGGATGCAGAAAATAAAAAACACTGTCTGGAGCACGATCCGCCATGTTCCAATTCGAAAGCCCAAATTATGTCATCATTGACGTTTATTGTACCGGGATGACAGCTGTGTCAGAACGCAAATAGAAATAATTCTACTATAGACAAGGAATATTCGTCTAAGTTTTGAACTTTGTTGTCAAACAGTTACCTAAACATAATTTTCTATAAAACAATCTCCTCTGTTACACACAGACGGAGGGTTTCGTATAACAATTCGGTATTTAACAAAAGTCAAATCAGCTTCTTTTTATGAAACGTCCAAAACGCTCCGTTAGTATGGAATTTGTAGGGATTACTTGCTTGTGACGTCACAATCAAACAACGTCCTTATTGTTAGTTTTTATGAATTTAAAAATCTTAAAATAGCAAATATAAATGAAAGCTTGATACTTTCCGAGTATTTTCGTAATGTTTATCTGTTGCTAATGAAAAAACAGTTTATGTTCACTATTTTCAAATACCCAATAGCAATCAAAACTATTGTGGCCTTTAAACTTTACCTCAATCGAATACAAGATGAACTCGACTTTACATTCCCACCGAGTCTCATCGGAAATTGACTCGTGTCTGAATCCCGACTGCTGTTGTTTTTCCCAGGGGGCGAGTTGTCTTTTGACGACGAGTTTCAGAACAAATTGTATTTGTTTACGCCAGAAGGGCAAGGAACAATTTCTGAGGTCATAAGTTGGTAATATTTAAGAGCATAATAGGCTGTAGCTTTTCAGACCGCAATATTATTAAGAGGTAGAGTTTGTGAGTTACTAAATATGTAGGGGTCGCCGCAACTAAGAATCCGTTTTCAAAAATGATTTCATCAGTTTTCAGAATGCACTTTTACTTACATAGGTTATATTTCATCCCGCGGCTCTGTTAGCATTATTTGTAATTCATTCAAGAAAATACAGGTTTTTAAAACTATGTCGTAAACTAGAGTTGTCATTTTATTTTTTTGTTTCAAAGATATGGATCAAATCCTATGCCTTGCGGATGGTGGGGAAGTGGATGAAGTTTTTGGATGCTTAATATTATATTTATTTTTATTTTGTACACGCAGGCCCGGTGTAACCGGTTATTTTTTGTATGAGAACTGTAACCGGTTTTTTTCGTTCTTTGTTAATTATTTCATTTTCTAATTGGGCGATCTAATAATACGCACTCGTTACCTCAAAACACAACTAAGTCCTACATATGAAGTATAAAATAGTTCGAGATATGTGGTTATTTCGAGGTTTTTGAAAAAAATAGGTTACAATCCCTGCACGCAGGATTGCTCTCGCCCCCATGTCAACCATTTGAGGGATGATCTACGAGATAAAAACTATCCTATGTCCTTCCTCTGGATTGAAACTATCTCCATACCAAATTTCCAAAGTGGTTGATGCCACCGGCCTTAAAACTAATTTAAACACCCATTACCAATTGGTAGCCTTTTGAGGTGGCTACCCACGAAGTGCTACGACGTAGACCGTAGCAAGTATTTAAAATATGCAGTTTAAAAGTAACCCCTTGTGTTCCATTAATTTTAATTATTTTTGGATTCGGAGAAATTTTGATCTAAAGCTATGACCTCCAAGTAATGTATGCACATTTTGAGGTAACATCATGATAATGAGTCCATATTACTTATAATATTAAGATATTTTTGTGATTT
This sequence comes from Epinotia brunnichana, assembly GCA_963854355.1. Lineage (NCBI taxonomy): Eukaryota > Metazoa > Arthropoda > Insecta > Lepidoptera > Tortricidae > Epinotia > Epinotia brunnichana. Next base: position 18,715,040 of record OY977939.1, read on the forward strand.
TTTAGTTTTTTATTTAATTTTTTTAGTGTTTTTAAAATAAAAAGTTACTTATAGCACTCCAGAAGAGTAAAAGTACAAGTAAACTTACACCGTGTCCAATAAGTTCGCATACAGTTTCAAACTCTCATTAAAACAAAATGTTAATAACAATTGCAATAAAAACTATATTTCATGAAAGATATTCATATACAATATATACAATATTCACAAAAAAATTTTTGGGATAACTCCATCTTTAACCTTCATCACCAGCTTCAAACGTTTTTCGAATCCGTCGCACGCGGCACGCACTGCCTCCATCGGCATTTCGTCCCAAATTTGTACGATAACTTTTTTGAAATGCTCCAAATTCTTTATTTTGTAGTTATTAAGTTTCGAGAGCATATATGACCATACAAAAAAGTCCAGTACATTTAAATCCGGAGAACTGGGGGGCTATTCATTTTTTGGCAAGAAATCCGTTAAACTGGCCTGACACCACGCTTGAACTGCGTTTGCCGTGTGGGATGGAGCTCCGTCTTGTTGGAAACGATAGTAATTGTTTCCATACAACATTTTTAGGTTTGGAGCAACATTTTTTACCAAAACTTCTGATTTATAATAATCAGCATTGATCTTTACCCCCTTTGTCGATAAATACAAAAGGAAGTTTACCCCGCTTACAAAGTGCTCCCCAAACCATCACTGATGGTGCACTCTGGAATCTTGGAACATTCCTCTGATTACCTGGAATATCTTGGATGTTAGCTGCCCACAAACGATCATTTTGAACATTGAGAGGTTGCTCTAATACGAAGAGTTTTTCGTCCGAAAAAATGAATTCATCCCCCGCGTGCCAGGAAAGTATAGTGTTTGATCGACCTAATCTTTTTTTCGTTATAGCTTTTGAAATGCCGTGTACTTTTCTTGTCTTGTAAGCGTGACACCCGAGGTCTGCTCTCAAAATGTTGTGTACTGATCCTCTTGAAATATTTAAGTCTGCAGCTAATTTTCGGATCGAACGGTGTTTTTTCCGGCGGAGACGCTCTCTCACGAGTTTCACGGCCCTATCCGTTCTTGCTGAACGCGGGCGACCAGATCTCTTTCGGTCTTCTAACGTGGAGGTCTCCTTGTATCTTCTAATTGTAGTATAAACTAGGTTACGCTTAATTCCAAAAGGTTTCAACGCCGCAAAAGTTGCACTCACGCTATCGCCCTTAAGAAATTTTGAGATAATAGGTTCCCGGAATTGCTTCATCATGGATTTAAAGTTAACGACGCTAGATAAATATTTTTTAAATGTTGTTATTTGTTCATGACAATATAAACTTCAAATTACAATGACAAAACTGTCTGAAAATTGTTTATTTTTTTTCAAACCAGTGCTAGAAAAAGTGTATTCGAAGTTGTACACGGTGATATTGAAGAAAAAAAATTTCGCAAAAATACTATTTTTTCCAATTAAATCCACTTGTAAATAATTGTTCACAAGCTTAATAATCTACCGTTTCATTTTTTTCTTCTGTTACGGGGCCATATATATATCTAAATTTTCTAGAAGTGCGTCAAGCACACTGAAAATGAAAAGGAGAGTCAAATGTAATCGCCGCAGTACACGATTGCAGAGTACTGTGGCGTCTGTGGCATCGTTTAGCGTTTCCGCCATACGGTTATTTTGATGAGAACCGTGCCCGGGCCGGCCGCACACAAAGTTTACCCACATCGATTAATCTGAGTGTCCGTGTACGCACACATACTCACTGCCCATAAACACCATTCTGTTGAAGGGAACAACTTCGATTTTACCAGTTCTCAGCTAACGAGTTACTATTAAATTAATGTATAAGAAACTAGTTGCCCGAGCGGCTCCGCCCGCGATTAACAGATAACCCGGGCGGAGTCATTGGATAGAATAGAATACGACTATCCTGAAGGGCCATTCTATAAAATGATGAAAAAAATTGTGAAATCGGATGAATCATCACGGAGATAACCCCCTACCTACGTACATACAAACTTACAAACCTTCAACAAACTTGTCCGCGGCTTTTCTAAAAATGTGTACAATCACTTTTAAAATGATTGCTGATTAAATTGAGTCTCGTTTGATTTAGTAGATCCGCTTTGATAAAAACGTCAATTATATTTCAAGAGCTATATGCTATAAAATTAACAAACCGACAGACAAACATATATTACCTACGTCGGACAACGCATTTTTCACATCACTCTGCCTTCAGATACATGCTTTAAGAATAGATTCAGAGTTCATAAATGTATTCCCATCGAAAAATATTTACATAATGAAATACTTTATTAAAAGAACATATGAAATACTTACATAAATATGTATTCATATTTTTTTTACATTAAAATTAGGAAGGTTTCAGCAATTGAACATCAGTTAGTATAAATAAACAAAATAAACCTACGACACCAAATGTTTCATCTTGACCTTTACCTCATACAATTCTATATATTATTCACTAGCACATCAAACAATAACCGCAATTAAAGGCTCAGCAAATTGTTTTAGAACTGACGCTGACAGTTAAAAGCCATCTTATTTGAGTTAAACTGAAAATAAACGTTAGCCTATTTCCATTAAAATGATTTGAATTTGAATAACTTCCATTGTATATTTTGCGGGGTTCCGTACTAAAAAGGTAAAAAAGGAACCATTATTGTGTGACTTTGTCTGTTTGTCTATCTGTCACAGACCACGTTAGATAGTTCAAGATAAAAGCAAAAATTCAACGTCTATTTAGTTATAATACAGTTTTTCTTTTTCGTACAGTGAATAAATTTCGTTTGTGAAGAATAATGTTGAAAAAACTGAAGTTTATCAAGCGATTATTTTTTCAACGATTACTTATCTCCACTTATAATAAATCTCTAAATTAAAAAAAGAATCAGCCAGTTTGAAACTAAGCTTTGCGCGGTTCGAATGTTCTCAGCATCCCATGAACGGAAAAATATGAAACATTTTATATAGGTACATTATTATTCTAGCTGCAACTTAGGATAGTTTTTATCCGACTGCGACAGTTAATTAATTTTCCGAAATATACGACTTCATTTAATTTTTCATTTATTTTTATTGAAATCAAACGCTGCTCCAACTGTCAGCTATAAGAACCGTCAAATTTTCGTCAAAATGGCGGAATTGCTTTGCCTTTCACTTATTAATAATTTAAATCCCGTCTACGATAGACCTTTACGAGACAAATGCTAAAATATAAACCATAAAAAAATATTCGATTCTGATATGAGAACTTATATGCGCAAATGTCGTTTTATGTCGTAATTTCAATAAATGAAATCAACAAATTTGAACAATATAATTAACACGAATTTGTTTTTTTTTGAATGACAATGACTTAAAACTGTGTAGAAAGATTAAGTACCTACTTATTAAAATACAAAAAAAACCTACTGCTAGCGTTTTGGAAAATTTCACCCCTTAAGGGGTTAAAAAGGGGTGCAAGGTTCGTATGGGAAACACTTTTTTTTAGCTAGGGACTTGATAGTTTGTAGAAAAAATACTTACCTATTACAATAAAAAAACCGAGTGTTTTATTTTTATTTTTTCCCTGAAAAGCGTTCAAAGTTTGTATGGAGAGCAAGAAAATTTTAAAGTATGATATTTGTAACTTCGATCTTAGCCTGTTTAGACTACAAAACTTATTTTAACATTAGGATTATAAGGGTGTTCAAAGTTTGTATGGAGAGCAAGCTATTTTTAAAGTAAGGGATTTGTTACTTCGGTTTTAGACTGTTTGCTAAAATACTGCAAAACTTATTTCAGCGTTTTTTTAATTCATCGCCTAAGAAGGTTAAAAGGGGGTTCGAACTTTGTATAGAGAGCAAGACATTTTTAAAGTAAGAAATTTGTAACTACAGTTTCAGACTGTTTACTATGATGGTTCAGAGAGGGTTCTTAGTTTGTATAGAGAGCAAGACATTTTGAAAGTAAGAGATTTGTAATTTCGGATTTAGATTGTTTTCGAAAAGACTAGGCACAAAATTAATTTCAATGTTTTTTTTTAAATTCATTCCTTCAACAAACATTTAGACGATAACATGTTATACGCGGACGAAGTCGCGGGCAACAGCTAGTACATAATAATTATAAAAGACGCTAGCTTCTGCCCGCGAATCCGTCCGCGTGGAACTCGTTTATATTGTAGCTCCATACAAACTTTCACTCCCCATTTCACCCCCTTAGGGGATGATTTCCGGGATAACAACTATCCTATGTCCTTCCCGGGAACTCAAACTATTTATACCAAGTTTCATCTAAAAAAAAAAAAAAATTAAAATTAAAATTTAAACTGTTTATTGCATTAATTTAATTGTTACAAGTATGTCTACTAATTGCTTAGCGCAATCTCAATTTTTTGAGATTATTTGCTAAGCTTAGCTAATATCTATCACATTTATTTATATAATATAAGTGTTCGCATAACAGTATTTATTTATTTATTTTCTATTATTTTACTTATCACACATGATCTTCTTCAGGGTACATTTGATCTTCTGTGGTTTATTCTCTATAATATCTATAACCTCATTGGGTAAACTATTTAGGATATGCGGTAAGTGACTGGACCATACTCTTTGTCCATATATGTTAGTACTTTTTGGTACAGTGAAGTTCTTACTTTTATCTAGTACACGAAATGGAGCGGGTCTTTTATACCTAATTAGTTTATCCAGGTTGTGGCTATATTCTATTATAACGGCCATTTTGGCTTTATCAAATACATTTAATACTTTACAGTGCTGGAATAATTTATCATAATTACTTTTAAACTGGTATTTAATTTTGAGCGGTACAATGGTTTTCAACATTCTTATTTGTATATTGTATATTCGCTGTAGGTAAGTTTTATAGGTTCTTCCATAACAAGATATTCCATAATTTATTATCGAGTCAGCCATGGCCATATACAATAGTCGTAGTGTATTGTAAGGCATTTTATGTTTAAGTATGCTTAAGTTGCTTAGAATGGCTCTTAGTCTCTTGCATACGTTATCTATATGAGGGCCCCAGTTAAACTTGCTATCAATTACCAGACCAAGGTAGGTATGGTGATTTACTACGTCCAGAGGTTTACAGTTGCAGTTGCAACGCGAGTTCAAGTCATGTAGGCATGAGTGTTCGTGTGCTATCATTTTGGGAACTGTACTTGTTTTGAGATAAGGTGAGTGGATATGAATTATCTTAGTTTTTTGGTAGTTTATGGATAGCCCGGCATCGTGCGACCATCTGCATAATGCATCGAACTCGCGCTGCATACTACTTTCTACATACATCTAAATCGCTTTAAGTGTGTAGAGGTCACAGACAGACAGACAGAAACACTTTCGCATTTATAATATTAGTATGGATTATCTGGGGGCACGGTAGTGCCCCCGCCAAGTCGAGCAAAACAAAGAGGCACGGCCGTACCATCATTTTCTCGAAGCCATTCAGGCCATTTTCAACATCCTGTAATTTTGTGCAGGCTAAAGCTAGAACCCTGAATTTTCAGGAACATGTAGGGCATAATATGGCTAACATATAATATCAATAACATTCAATTTGAACTTTTAGTTTAAGAACTATTGTCCGTCAAAGTTCATTAGTTTTTAGTTTTGTCACTGACATACTCACTTATGTACTGATAATGATCACGCTAATTCTAAGGTACTTCTAGCAGACCCACAAGCTCCAAATTTCAAACGCAATTAGTTTGTATATACTTGTTATTAGTTTTAAGTGTATAGGTTTAAGTTTTGTTTTTGTTAATTAATATATTGTAAATATGTAATAATATTACAAATAAGTTTCATTAACTTATCTATTTTGTAATTAACTTGTGTAAATGGCTTGAAATTTCTTGGTATCTTTAAAGGCAAAAACATAACTGCGTTTTTAGCCTAATCATACATAAAAAACCTAAAAATATTGCAATTTCAGTCACGTTTCAGAGATATACAAACTGCATAAGTAAGTTTGTAACCCTATACAAATACATGCGTATACAAAGTTACTTTTGCAGTTCCTTCCTGCAAAACTATACAAACGTAATTTGCGGTTGGTAAAATAACATTCCCATACAAAGTCTACAAAAAGAAATGAGATCCCGTAAAAAACATTCCATGTAAAAAATAGGCCAAGTCTCGAAACTCTTTCACAGTAAAAAGTGGTGAGATATTTCTTAGAGCCAAGTCAGGCATTCTTATTAATTTTTATTTACGTGCTAAATAAAATTCTGTGACATGGCAATCACACTTACATAGTTTTAGGTACCTATGCAAAAATTAGTAAATGCAGTAAAGTTGTGTGATTCCCAAGTTGCAGAATTTTATTTAGCAAGCAAATAAAGATTAATAAGAATGCCTGACTTGGCTCTAAGAAATATCTCACCACTTTTTACTGTGAAAGAGTTTCGAGACATGGCCTATTTTTTACATGGAATGTTTTTTATGGGATTAATATTGCAGGATAAATATAACGGTATCGCTATTTAGGTAGGTAGTAAGATTATTTTTCTTTAAATCTTCAAAGAACTTTTCTAGACTGAAATGGGACTAAGGTTTACGTTACATTTATACGAGTCATTTGAAGAAATAGATACCTACAGAAAAAAACCGGTTAAGTGCGATTTGGACTCGCGCACGAAGGGTTCCGTAACGTTATCTATAAAAACGGCAAAAAAATCACCTTTATTGTATGGGAGCCCCCCTTAAAAAAATATTTTATTTTGTTTTTAGTATTTGTTGTTATAGCGGCAACAGAAATACATAATATGTGAAAATTTCAACTCTCTAGCTATCACGGTTCTTGAGATACAGCCTGGTGACAGACAGACGGACGGACGTCCGTCCGTCCGGACGGACGGGCAGCGAAGTCTTAGTAATAGGGTCCCGTTTTACTCTTTGAGTACGGAAGCCTAAAAAACAGTACGGATTGAAGGCAAAAAGTATAATAATATAGTAGTTTATGCAATCGTTATATAATGGATGCTTTTTAAGTCGAGTAACAGCACGAAGCTTGCTGAATGGCCTAATTAAGGTACGAGACTTAAAAAGCTAATTATATAACTATTGTATACAATACTTTTTCTACGAGTCAACGGAAATAATAATTTATTAAACAAACTTGATATCTATTGAAAATCGCCCTGCTGAAATGAAGCGCAGCAGCTTATAGTAATTTTGCGCGTTGATGTCTTCACAGTTATCTTATACAGCTCCTGGATTCATAAGATGACTGCTGGCGGTTATCTTATGAAACCATACGAGCTCCGTGACGAGATCGTGGAGCTCCAGGATTAAAAAGTATGTGATCTTAGTTTCATGTACGAAATCTTAATTCAAAGATAAAAGTCGACGAGTAGAAAAATTATATTTATGGGAACAAAAATATAAATGCCTATGTCCTGACTGACTCACTCACTCACTCACTCATCAACTCACAGCCGAAACTACTGGGCCTAGAGAGTTGAAATTTACACCAGAACTACCTTTTACAACGTAGGCAACGGATAAGAAGTAATTTTCGGAAATCATACCCCTAAAGGGGTTAAATAGGGGTGCAAAGTTTGTATGGGGGAAACTTGATTTTTTGAGCTAGATACTTAAAACTATGTATAACGATTACTTATTAGAATACAAATAAAGTACTTTCAACGTTTAGGAAAATTCTGCCCCTAAGAGGGTTAGAAAGGGGTGTAAATTTTGTATGGGGGAAACTTTATTTTTTAGACAAGCGACTTAAAACTTTGTAGAGTGTACTTATTTTAATACAAATAATAGTTATTTGTTATACAAGGGTGCAAAGTTGTATTTTAACCGCGAGTGTGGAATTGAAACACGAGCTAGCGAATGGATTCTAGGGTTGAACCACGAGCCAGCGAATGGATTCTATGGTTGAACCACGAGCGAAGCGAGTGGTTCAAAAATAGAATCCTGAGCGAAGCGAGTGGTTCAAAAATAGAATCCTGAGCGTAGCGAGTGTTGCAACACACGAGACGTCAAAATAACTTGCACCCGTGTGTAACACAAATCTTTTCACCTCACTAAAGCGAGGACAAAAAAACAAAAAAGTAAAGTAACGAAAAAATTAAAAAAAAATATATTAAAAAGGGGGAAAAAAACATTAAAAATGAGAAAAAAAAATTAAAAACATGAAAAAAGAAACAAAATATTACAAAATTAAAAAACATTTAATAAAGAGGAAAAGAGAAAAAACATTAAGAAACAAAAAAAATAACATTAAAATAAAGAAAAACTTTTAAAAAAGGCAAAAATAATTTCAAAAAACATTAAAAAGACTGATAAAAGAAAAACGAAGCAATAAAATAGAGACAAAAACATATAAAAAAGAAAAAAGTTACAAAAAACATAACATTAAGAAAAAAAAACGTAAAAAAAGACAAAAAACAAAAAAACATGTAAAAAGCAAAAAGTTACAAAAAACATTATATTAAGAGAAAAAACGTAAAAAAAGACAAAAAAAACGTAAAAAGAGTGGAAAAAAAATTTAAATAATGGAAAAAGAAAAAAACCTTGAAAAACACATATAAATCAATAAAAAATAAAAAAAAAACATTAAAATATGGCAAAAACATCAAAAAATATAAGAGAATTTCAAAAAACCTTGAAATAATAAAAATAAAACATTAAAAAAAAGGAATAAACGTACAAAAATGAGAAAAAAGACCAAAAAAACATAAAAAAAAAAGAAAAAAAAACATTCAAAAAGAAACAAAACATCTATAAAAAGAAGAAAAAAGCAAAAATCATTGAAAAATAAAATCAAAGCAATAAAATAGAGACAAAAACATAATAAAAGAAAAAAAGTTACAAAAAACATTAAAATAAGAGAAAAAACGTAAAAAAAGATAAAAAAGAAAAAAACTTAAAAAAAAACATTTAAAAAGAGAAAAAAGTGGAAAAACCACAAAAATAAATCAAAAAGAAAAAAACATTAAAAAATGTTTTTTTTTTTTAAAGTGGATAAAACAAAAAAAACCTTAAAAATGAGAAAAAAAAATTAAAAACATGAAAAAAGAAACAAAATATTACAAAATTAAAAAACCTTTAATAAAGAGTAAAAGAGAAAAAACATTAAGAAACAAAAAAAATAACATTAAAATAAAGAAAAATTTTAAAAAAAGGCAAAAATAATTTCAAAAAACATTAAATGACTGATAAAAGAAAAACGAAGCAATAAAATATAGACAAAAACATATAAAAAAGAAAAAAGTTACAAAAAACATAACATTAAGAAAAAAACGTAAAAAAATACAAAAAATAAAAAAAAACAAAAAGAAAAAAGTTACAAAAAACATTATATTAAGAGAAAAAACGTAAAAAAAGACAAAAAAAACACGTAAAAAAAAATGGAAAAAAAATTTAAATAATGGAAAAAGAAAAAACCTTGAAAAACACATATAAATCAATAAAAAATAAAAAAAAGCATTAAAATATCGCAAAAACATCAAAAAATATAAGAGAATTTCAAAAAACCTTGAAATAATAAAAAATAAACATTAAAAAAAAGGAAAAAAACGTACAAAAATGAGAAAAAAGACCAAAAAAACAAAAAAAAGAAAAAAACATTCAAAAAGAAACAAAACATCTATAAAAAGGAGAAAAAAGCAAAAATCATTTAAAAAAGAAAAACAAAGCAATAAAATAGAGACAAAAACATAATAAAAGAAAAAAAGTCACAAAACACATTAAAATAAGAGAAAAAACGTAAAAAAAGATAAAAAAGAAAAAAAAATAAAAAAAAAACATTTAAAAAGAGAAAAAAGTGGAAAAACCACAAAAATAAATCAAAAAGAAAAAATTATTAAAAAAATGTTTTTTTTTTAAAGTGGATAAAACAAAAAAAACCTTAAAAATGGGAAAAAAAAATTAAAAACATGAAAAAAGAAACAAAATATTACAAAATTAAAAAACCTTTCATAAAGAGTAAAAGAGAAAAAACATTAAGAAACAAAAAAAATAACATTAAAATAAAGAAAAACTTTTAAAAAAGGCAAACATAATTTCAAAAAACATTAAAAAGACTGATAAAAGAAAAACGAAGCAATAAAATAGAGACAAAAACATATAAAAAAGAAAAAAGTTACAAAAAACATGACATTAAGAAAAAAAACGTAAAAAAAGACAAAAAACAAAAAAAAAACGTAAAAAGAAAAAAGTTACAAAAATCATTATATTAAGAGAAAAAACGTAAAAAAAGAAAAAAAAACACGTAAAAAGAGTGGAAAAAAAAATTTAAATAATGGAAAAAGAAAAAAACCTTGAAAAACACATATAAATCAATAAAAAATAAAAAAAAACATTAAAATATGGCAAAAACATCAAAAAATATAAGAGAATTTCAAAAAACCTTGAAATAATAAAAAATAAACATTAAAAAAAAGGAAAAAACGTATAAAAATTAGAAAAAAGACCAAAAAACATAAAAAAAAGAAAAAAAACATTCAAAAAGAAAAAAAACATCTATAAAAAGGAGAAAAAAGCAAAAATCATTGAAAAAAGAAAAACAAAGCAATAAAATAGAGACAAAAACATAATAAAAGAAAAAAGTTACACAAAACATTAAAATAAGAGAAAAAACGTAAAAAAAGATAAAAAAGAAAAAAACTTAAAAAAAAACATTTAAAAAGAGAAAAAAGTGGAAAAACCACAAAAATAAATCAAAAAGAAAAAAACATTAAAAAAATGTTTTTTTTTTTAAAGTGGATAAAACAAAAAAAACTTTGCATAAACACATTTAAATCAATAAAATATAAATAAAAACATTAAAATGTAGACGAAAACATCAAAAAAATAAATAGAATTTCAAAAAACATTAAAAAAAGAAGAAAAGAATTAAAAAAAAGGAAAAAAACGTATAAAAAGACCAAAAAAACATTAAAAAGAGAAAAAAATACAGAAAAACATTCAAAAAGAAACAAAACATTTAAAAAGAGACAACATTTTTAAAAAGGAGAAAAAGAAAAAAGATTTATAAAACAAAAAAACATTTAAAAAAGAAAAAAAGAATTAAAAACATTTAAAAAAGAATAAAACATTCAAAAAAAGGTACCTAAATAAAATAAATCTGATGGGCGAAAAATGTCCTGTCTGGACTGGCCTTTACATGTTATTATGTTTAAGAAAGTAACTAATAACACGTTCGGATTTCAAATATTCTTTGCACTCTTGTGGATAAAATGCAGTTTTGCTATCTGTTTTTAAAGAATAAAAATGGGCTTTCCGAGCTAGTGAGGTGAAAAGTACTTTTAGCGTTTTGTAAAATTTCACCCCTAAAGGGTTGCAAAGTTTGTATGAGCGAAACTCCTTTTTGAGATAGAAGCTTAAAAGTTTTTAGAAATATTACTTATTACGATACAAATAATACGAAACAAATAAAGTATTTTTAGCGTTTTGGAAACATTACACAAACTAAGGGAATGAAAAAGGGGTGCAATGTTGGTAAAGGGGATTTTTTGGAGCTAGAATCTCAAAACTTTTTAGAAAGATTAAATAATAAAAAAAATTAAAGATATGAGATTTGTAACTTCGATCTTAGCCTGTTTAATCTACCAAAATTATTTCAGCGTTTTTTGAAATTCTTCCCCCAAAGGGGATTATAAGGGCATTCAAAGTTTGTATGGAGAGCAAGACATTTTTAAAGTAAGGGATTTGTAACTTCGGTTTTAGACAAGACAAACATGCTAAAATACTACAAAACTTATTTCAGCGTTTTTTTAATTCATCGCCTAAGAAGGTTAAAACGGGGTTCCAAGTTTGTATAGTATAGAGCAAGACATTTTTAAAGTAAGAAATTTGTAACTACGGTTTCAGCATGTTTATTATGAGGGTTCAAAGGGGGTTCTAAGTGTGTATAAAGAGCAAGCCATTTTGAAAGTAAGAGATTTGTAACTTCGGTTTTAGACTGTTTACTAAAAGACTAGGCACACAATTAATTTCAATGTTTTTTTTTTTATTTATTCCTTAAACAAACTTTTAGATGATGACATGTTATACGCGGACGAAGTCGCGGGCAACAGCTAGTCTTTAATATATAGATTAGGTACTCTTTCCGCTTGTCTTCCAAATAGGGGAGTAAACTCAAAATGTATTATTACTTCAAAAGAAAAAGAAATGAAAAACCCGTTCAAATATCTCAAAAAAATACGAAGCTACAACCGTTTTAATATCGCTTGTTAGAGTGAGAAAACGATCGGGACCGTAACGTCACGATCCTCGAGCGTCATAGTACCTACTCATAGTAACAAACAATCGTTTCATATGAAGGTGCGTCTTGCGGAAAAGGGACAGAACATACCGCCTCTTAAAACTTTGGACACTTATAACTTAGTGACTACTTAAATAACCTCTTGCGTTGTTTTTTTCTCCATTCGACTTCATTTTAAGTCCTTTTTCGAGAAAATACCTACAACATTGTGATTATTTTATTTAGTGTCTACAGTGTTTACACCCCTATTTTCGATCTATCCGACATCCGTATTTTCTTTTAAACCACGAACTTCAGAATTCGAAATATTCGGGTACCTATCTCTATCTCTATCGCACTAACAGTACTCGAGTGAGAGGAATGCAGATATACGAACTTCGACTTTTAGTTTGCGTAGTTTGGCTGAATGCGCTAAGAGAGCGCGCGCATGCCATTAAAAAAAACATTTGTGTTACTTATATTGTTCGAATTTGTTGATACATTTATTGAAATTACGCTTTTATACGACATTTGCGCATATTAGTTCTCATATCAGAATCGATTAATTTCTTATGCTTTACCTCTTGGTATGCGTTTCGTGAAGGTCTATCGGAGACGGGATTTAAATTATTAATAGGTGAAATTGAGAAAAAGCAATTCCGCCATTTTGACGTTTCACAAAGCTGACAGATGTGGCGGCGATATACTTTAAGAATAATAAATGAAAAATTAATTAAGTCGTATATTTCGGACAATTATTTAAATGTCGCAGTTGGATAAAAACTATCCTAAGTTGCAGCTAGAATAATAATGTACAGTCAACCAATTTGATTTCTAGGTCACCGTAGAACCCTGTCATCTTAACCGCTACATAGCGACGCAATAATCCTAGTAACCCGTATTGACATAGCATTTACAACGGTAAGGTTCTATGATGGCCTAGAAATCAAATTGGTTGACCGTACCTACAAAAAATGTTTCATATTTTTCCGTTCACGGGATGCTGAGAACATTCGTGACAACCCAAAGCTTAGTTTCAAACTGGCTGATTCCAGAGATTTATTATAAGTGGAGATTAAACGGGATTGAAATCTAAACGTATTTAAAGTTCTTTATGAATTTTATATCGTTAAATATTTTTATTTCTTCGTTTCAAACTATTTGAGACATTTTTAAAACCGTCACTTCGATCACTTACAAAAGTAAGAGTTTTGTCTATGACTTAAAAAAACAGAAAACGCGGGAAAACTTTAGGCACACTACAAACGGGCGCAATTTGTCACACCAACTTGCAATAGTTGGGAAGAGACAGCCATACATTTCTTTCATTCTAACAATAACAAGTTGTTGTGATAAATTGCTAGGCCTTGAAACGTACGAGCATTTGGCTGTTTGCAGTGATTTGCCTTAGTCAAAACATATGGTTAAAAGGTAAAAAGCTATACAGCAAAGGAATTTCATACATTTTCCTGGCCGCTGAAGCTGTACAATAATGACTTTTAACTTTTTAAATTTGCGCTCGGCAGTAACGAGGAACTTCACGGACTATTTTTGCTACAGTACTTAAGGCGGACATTTCCGAGCATATTGGAGAAAAAATATATTTGTGCTTGTCATGCGTTTTATTTGGTCATTGTAACTCTGGCAGCCTAATGGGTGCGTAAGCACCTTCTATGTGAATGAATGAACCTTCAACTATGTTTCGTTCAATTTTAAAGTCCATTGAACACATAGATTCAATGTATCCCCTTGTATCAATGGTGGTTCTTTCCCCCTATGAAAGTTTGTCAGTCTTAGGGTACAGGGGTTGGGGTTGAACAATAAAATGTATATTTTACAGATAGGTAGGTAATGTAATACAAACGCCTCTTTCCCAGCGGTGTTAAATACATTCAGTGATTTAATAACGATACTAGTAAAAATGGCAGAACTTACCCAACTAGTAATTTCGTAATTAAACCAAGAGAGTTGGAAATCTCAAATATCTAATCCCTAACGGTGTGTTCTTTAAACCATCACGTAAGTACCTAGAGATATAATAATACACTCTGAAGGTGACACTTTTTTTTTATATGACATTTCTTTGATAAAATCAGCCGTGCGATCGAATTTACTGCGATCACTTTTTAAAACTTTTCTAAAGTAACTTCAATGCAAATTGCTAATTCCAGGCCTAGGTAGATCTCCAATTATGTATTAAAATCCATTGGCGGCGTTTCATTTAAATTTAGTATTTATTTCAATAATCACCGGAAACGTAGTTTTATAGAACGTAGTATCGTTGTTTATTCTATCATCATGATAAAGTAGTTTTATTAGTAGTATCACATAGTTTTTTTTACCAAAATATTCTGCGATCAATGCTTTCATTTCAACTTTTTGAAATGATTCGGACGTTGCCGGAATGAATATTATTATTCGACTAATTTCGTAAACTCGAAAGGGTAGTTAGCGATAACTATAATAATATTGAAGAATAGAAATATTACAAAGAGTCCATAATGTAGCATCGTACACAGTATTCGATTGGATGTCGCGGAGACGGTAAAAGTTTTTGAAGAAGGTTTCTACGTATTGTACTAAAAAGTTTGTTTTAGAAGGTACGCATTACTTACTGCAGAGTCCGGAAAATAGGGATTTTTTAGACAAGTTTCAATCTCTGTTTCCGCCAAGGTATATATATAAAAATAAGTAAATATTATTAATGTATTCTTTCTGTTGTGCTTATCTAAAAAAACGCACGGAAATAAAAGAGAATACAAAATCCGCTTCATGTAGTTATCAAGGTGTTATTTCCTGCTTACAATCAAATATGCAAATAAATACAATAAAAACCGCTAACCTAAGCATGGCATGTGACCCAGCTCTCTACGAGACATCATCGGAAGCTGCTATGGATATTCAACAATTTTATAGTAAGACTAAAAATCAAATAGTTAAAACGTGGTCATTTTATGTTGTCGACTTTGGCTACCGATACCATGACCGTAACAGGACCGTGCCAGGCACGGAACGGGGCGTCCCGAACACCACTATGCCCACTGAAATGGACCAACACCGTTTTATACCCGTATGATGCCAGTATGCAACGCGTATGATACCAGTATGCATCGCGTATCATAGCCGTATGGCAACGCGTACCACCTATCATGAGGCTAGGCGGATGTCCGCAAGTACGGATCAGTATAGTGTTCGTGTAGCGTGACCGCCTAGATGTGCTGTCGACATGGCTATCAGAAACCTATATTTTAGACAATTAACAATGATAGCCATAATCCTTGACGAGGAAGACGAGGAAGAAAACCATAAAAAGGCTCGACGCTACTGGATTCATGACTCTCTAAGAAAACTAAGTTCTCTAAAAATTTCGGACATTATTTAGGCATTTCAAATGATGTCGAAGAAAATGGTTTCAATAAATATTGTGTGTATATATGTATATATAGTCGTTTCAATTTAATGATTTACTGAAAAAAAAAATATTACCTTAAAAAATAGTAAATACCAATTTGAGAAAAAAGTATTACACGGCGAAATACTTTCTCTTAAATTGGTATTTTTTCGACACACGGCAAGCTTTTCTTCAGGCTAATTTTCGCCTGAAGAAAACCTTGCCGTCTGTTTAAGTTACCTAAGTAAAACAAGTTTATGTATTAAATAAAAAAAAAATTTTAAAGAAAAGTAAAATTTTACAAATGTATTGTACTTTTTTATGGTTTCGTATCAAAAAAGTAAAAAAGGAACCCTTAGGGTGGAAACAGTGCTCGTCCGACGGTCAGCGCTGACGTCGGTTGGACCTAGCTATATCAAACAAAATGTATGATGGCATACAGTGCAGCGCTGACGGACTGCTACGCACGTACAGCTATGTCGCGCGTACGGCGGCCATCGGTCGAGCTCGTCGGTCCGACGTACGTCGGTCGGCTGACGCGCGCGGTGTTTATATGCAAGCGTTCAGTGCGGCGCTAACCGAACGACCGACCGTACGCGCGTACGTACTATCATAAACAAAAATGAATATCGATACCGAACGTTTAATAACCTGAAGTACATCTTCGTCCACCATTTTGAAAAGTTTAGCGAGTAGCTCGTCAAAACTTTTACTAGACATCCTGAAGTAGCTAAAAAAAAAGCCTCGTCTTCTCGTAATTTCCAAAACAGCATACAAAACTCTCCTTCAATTAGTCGATCTACAATTACTGGGTGAACATGATATCCTCTCTTTTGTTGTCTTTTTTGCCGTTTTCGTTTGCGTAAATAATATGCACATATTATTGAATTTAAAAATGGATTAATTTGTCTCTTTAACTGTACACGTCTGAAGCACTTTGCCGTCAGTGAAGCACTAAATGCTTAATCACGACCGACGATCAGCGCGTACGGTCAGCGCTGACATCGGTTGAACGTAGCTATATAAATGAAAATGTATGATGGCATACAGTGCAGCGCTGACGGACTGCTACGCGCGTACGGCAGCCATCGGCCGAGCTCGTCGGTCCGACGTACGTCGGTCGGCTGACGCGCGCGGTGTTTATATACAAGCGTTCAGTGCAGCGCTGACCGAACGACCGACCGTACGCGCGTACTTACTATCATAAACAAAAATTAATATCGATACCGAACGTTTAATAACCTGAAGTACATCTTCGTCCACCATTTTGGGAAGTTTAGCAAGTAGCTCGTCAAAACTTTTGCTAGACATCCTGAAGTAGTAAAAAAATGCGTCGTCTTCTCGTTATTTCCAAAACAGCATACAAAACTCTCCTTCAATTAGATTAGTCGATCTACAATTGGGTGAACACGGTGAACATGATATCTTCTCTTTTGTTGTATTTTTTGCCGTAATCGTTTGCGTAAATAATATGCACATATTATTGAATTTAAAAATCGATTTACATATTTCTCTCTTTAACTGTACACGTCTGAAGCACTTTGCCATCAGTGAAGCACTAATCACGCACGACCGATGATCAGCGCGTACGGTCAGCGCGTACGGTCAGCGCGTACGGTCAGCGCGTATGGTACGCGTCGGTCGAGCACTGTTTCCAGCCTTGTCTGTATGTCACTACGTTCAATAGGTATCTCAGAAGTTACTTTATTTTAAGGAATTAAAATTTGGAATTGTAGTAAAAAGGCCAACTCCACGTGAGTATGCATGATGAAAAAAATTAACATAATATTATATTATTATTTACTATTAGGAAAATAATTTTATCTATCCAAATATCATAAACCGTCCATGATGCGTTCAAGAACCGCACATTATGACCACCATAAAAATAGACAGTTTTGTTAGAACAAATTTCTTATCTGTGAAAATGTTATTATTGCTAAATAATAATATCGATTTCGATAATATTATTTCATTCAAATTTCGAACGTCTCTGAAAAACAAAGAAATTTGAGTTAACCTCTATTCTAATATCAGTCGAGATGACGTTTAGTTCGGAATGAATTTATTGCATAAAAATTTGACAAATGTCGCACGTAAGTAAGATATCGAACGATATGATAGTTGGATTAGTTGAATCCGACTCTAGTTTGTCTCTGAATTTAAAAAAAATACTATGACAGCTGCCAGAAAACAACGCCGCGATGCCGGTCATAATTAGCGGCTCCTGAATGCATCATGGAGGCTTATGATATGTGGATAGATAAAGTAGTGTATGTAACTGTACATAATTAGGCATTAAAACACTCGTGTTTAATGCCCTTCATTATGTACAGTCACATAAACTACTATAATAAAATTTTCGTCATCCATATTTTACGTAGGTGCAATCGGTATACAATATCTAAACACTAAAGAGATACTGAATCAACGCAGTTACAGACATTATACAGATATTATCCGTTGGGCTCCAAACTAGGCTGAGTCTGTATCCTGTAGTTGTATTCATCGACTGCCAAGGAACAACTTACCTGTCTGGACCTCACAGCGGAGCATACGCTACGCTATTTAGATAGAACCCGTAGCAAACGCGGACCGGACCATACGCAACATCAACCCGGCGCGCCGCCGGCACACAACGGTTTAGTACCGTTGCGTCATGCACGGAACGTACCGGCAACTGCAAAATATTCCTGAGGGGTGATCACTTAACGTTCCGAACGCGCGTCTGTACAATTTAACTGTCAATTTTCCAAATAAAAAGGGACATTTACACCTACCCGACGTTAAATTGTACCGACGCGCGTTCGGAACGTTACGTAATCACCCCTCAGGAATAGTTTGCAGTTGCCGGTGATTACCCCTCTGCTGGCGAGAATAACCGGACGGTCCGACACACGCTCCGGTGTTGGCCGGTGCTGGAACAGTCTATAGTGGGCGTCATCTCATAGTTATTCATACAAAGAATATTTTTTTGCATCACGGTACGGTTACGGTCATGGTATGATACAGTCTAGTGGGCACAGACCTTAATTAAACATAAAAAACCGGCCAAGTGCGAGTCTGTCTCGCGCACCGAGGGTTACGTACAAACTTTCACCACGCTTAGTTAAGAAAAAATCTATGTTGGTTTTTCAGAGATAATGGTTGATTGGTTTCTTTATCAAGTGAACCAATTTCGATAATTCTTTTTTATTTGCCAGAAGGTACTTTCAGAATACTTCCATATAAATTCGAAGGATAAATTCAACAAAAAATTTAAATTACAAACGTAAATACTAAATTATTTTTAAAGAATAAAATAGACATACGCTAGATACTCGGGTCTCGTTATACTTTTCCGGTAATATTTACGTTAATATTAAGTATATATATTATTCTCAAAATTTTCGCTCGGTAAACTTCGGAGATAAGGAGGGGAGAATGGTATTTTTTTCTACATTTTCCTTTGTAAATCAAAATTTTACCACTATAGAAAATAAAAAAAACATTATAGAATGTGCAATTCAAGACCTTTCATATGATACCCCACGTGGCCTACTATCTGTCCTTTTTATAGAAATTAAAGATTAGTAGTTTATGCTACTGATACATAATGAGAGGCCTTAAAGCACGAGTGTGGTTTTATGAAACGAGCTTCAGCGAGTTTAATAATAGGATCACACGAGTGGTTTAAGGCCTAATTATGTACAGTTGCATACACTACTTTATCTAAACACATATCATAAGTACTCTAAGGTGGGTTCAGAAGCCGTAGGAAAATGACCTGCATTATTACGAGTGCTACCTGTAAATTCTTTGAAAAAAAAAATTAAAAAATATAAAAAAAAAAAGAAAATAAACAGTGAAAAATATTGTTAAAAAAGTAAAATTAAAAAACACATTGACGTTTCGTATCGATATCTATAGATAATAGAATAGAGACCCACTTGAGTTTTGACAGCTGTTCCAAATTTAAACTCATAACGATACCAAAATCTGTACTGTAATAACAGTACAGATTTTACCTACTACCACAGACAAGAAAGTTGTCATAGTAAAATTGGATGTAATAATGCTGGTCATTACCGACGGTTTCTGAACGCATTTTAGAGCACTAATGATATGTGCGTAGATGAATATCTTTAAATTTTTATTTTCCATACACGTGGTTTAGCTTTGTTTACAACTATTCCAAATTTCAAATTGATAGCATTAGTGATATTTAACTTTGTGACAGACAGACAGACAGACGGATGGAGTTGCACCATAAGGGTTCCGTTTCTACCTTTTTTGGTCCGGAACCCTAATAAGCAGCACCATCAACAATAGTTTTTGTTTAAATCTCGGTGGGCCGGGCTGCGCGCAAAGTAGAAACTAAATGAATGACTGTAGCTTTCCAGGCCTTGGTAGATCTCCAATTATGTATTAAAATCCATTGGCGGCGTTACATTTAAATTCAGCATTTATTTCAATAATCACCGGAAACGTAGTTTTATAGAACGTAGTATCGTTGTTTATTCTATCATCATGATAAAGTAGTTTTACGTACGTACCTAAGTATCACATAGTTTTTTTTACCAAAATATTCTGCGATCAATACTTTCATTTCAACTTTTTGAAATGAGTCCGGTTGCCGGAATGAATATTATTATTCGATTAATTTCGTAAACTCGAAGGGGTAGTTAGCGATAACTATAATAGTACCTATATTTTTTACAAGCACTTGTACCCATACAAGTGATTCGTAATAAAGTATTTAAGTACGTACGGTACTAGCGGAGATTTTGAATAATGCGCCTATATTTCTTGGAGAAATCAATTGTTCGGAAATGCTGGTGTTTACATAGTGTTTCGAGAGCCGTCGTAAATAAGGGTGAAGAAGGCGCGGTCGAAGGTACGTCGCTAACCGTTCTCGATTATTTTTTCTGGACGAGTGAGCATTTTTCTCTGCTGCTTACAAATGACCGCTTACTTACTAAGAAATCTCTCGCCCACATTTTATTTTCTCCCGTGTAGATATTTTCCTATTCTATTAATGGAACGCCGTTGAGAGATGCCCAAACAATGTAACATTGTAAGCTCGCGTACCTACACATCGCTGGAAGGATGAATTTCGCAATTGGAATAGTGTATTACAATAATATTTTCCCTTGGGTGCTGCGTGGTATAATTGCTTATAGCTATTACTCCGTCGGTGTATTGTGAAAGACGGGGATATTCGTTATTCTGCCATTTATTGTTTGCGCCCTTTTCGGGACATTAACAATAATCAACGTTAATTGAATGTTTCGTCTTGGAAATAAATACTGTGTACCTACATTATAGATATGGTATGTCCTCTGGGTTCGGGCGAAATCCATATGACATTGTGAAAATTCACGTGTCTTTTTTTGCCATTGATAGCCGAAATCGTATTTATATACAACCGTGTATTTTTAAATGCTCTCGGATTAGGTATTTCTTGGTCCAAAGATAGTACCTTGTCGGGACACGTGCTTACTAATACTTTTAGAAACTTGTTACTCGGATAAGAAATCTGACGGCTGGGTAATGAATAAGCGCTGAAAATGAGCGCTCGACACAAAAGATGTATACTCAGAGGCGTTAAACAACGATAAAACAAAAATGGCTCACTCGGTCCGCCAAGCGTCTGTGTGTGAGACTCGTCTGACAACTACTATACATGTATAGATACGTATCTCTGCTCATCGTCTCAGGATTTTCCGTCTGCCGCCGACACAAACACTGGCTCACGATCCGCGAAAACATGTCAATGATTATTCATACGGCAACTAGGAACCAGCGTGTAGGGGCGAATGACAACCCTAGAGAACTGGAGCCTTGTGGATAAAGCCATGTGGCGTTAAGAACCTCAGGAAACAAGGTTAATAGGTAACGGAACGGGAGTTCATTTAATAAAAAAACGGCTTACACAAGATGGAAAGCGATTGAATAAAAAAAAATATCACGCTTAATCCGAACCTCCTCATCTAAGCTTTATTTATCCCAGTAACATCCCAAAGGACCCCGATGTCCGCTTACGGTAATCCCAAGTAGGTATTAGCAAAGGCACTAGTTTAAGTAGTAAAACGATATAAATTATTGAACTACATAATCTAACGCCATAAATTAAAAAATAGAATCCGTGAATTGTTGTTCTTCAAAACATGTTTTTTTTCCAATCCACTGATTCAATACACTTGTATTTTTTTTTATGTGGGGTTAGGTAGTATGTGGTATACTTAAGTAGTGGATTTTCACCTTTCGTGTTGTGGACTTTTTTACCAGATGGATTTCACTACAATAACATTCAGTATAGGTATCTAAACACAAAGTTATTTTTATTAGGCCCAATTCGTAGATCACAGAAAGAGTCGAGAACCACACACAGTATTCAGCTTATATAAGTGTTTACGTCCAGACGTACACCTTATTAAGATTCAAAGATTCAAGTAAACGAGCCGAGTGTAGCAAACATATTTCAGAAAATATATTGAAATATGTAAATAAGGGTCAAACATCAGGCAAAAAATTGAAGCTGTAAAGTGCCTCCGAATGGAACTGGCCTTCGCAAAAATCATAAATTCGTCTTACATACCTAAATGTGATCACAGTGAGTACTACATTCGTTTACAAGAAATTTTGTTTTAGAAAGTTAGCCACATATTTTTTAGATGAAACTTAATAATTTACGACGATGGTATTTGGCCTACCTATTCATGAATACGGTAAAGTTACATAATATAGTATAGGTAGGTACCTACTGCGATAGGTAGGTACCTGCTGGAATGAGCTCCCTGCCGAGATTTTCTCGATTTTAAGAGGTTCCTCAAGAAAGGAGTCTTATGTAATAGTTTTTTAAAGGGTCGGTAAAGGGTATGTGATCATTTATAGAGTAAAAGGTGTCCATAGGATACGGTAACTACTAAATAAAAAAGGTATTACAATTTAATATACATTAACTATGAGTCAAGTGACAAATTGATGAACTACTTAAGTAGTGTTCAAAGATCGATAAGAGTAACAATAGTTATTTGTTATGCAAGGCTGCAAAGTTGTTGTTTGGCGCAAGTGCTTGTATTGAACGCGAGCCAGCGAAGGTTTGCAAGATTGAACCATGAGCGAAGCGAATGGTTCAAATGTACAATCCTGAGCATAGCGAGGCTTTCAAGGCACGAGACGCAACTTTGCTGCCGAAAAAGTTTGATTAAATCAAATCAAAAACAAAGCATTTTATAATGATTAAATGTAACAAACATTTTTGCACCTTTAAATAGTCTCCAAGCTTAGGTAAATTAAACAATTAATACTGGCTAAAAAGCGTGTACAAAACGCATGTTGTAGTTTTTGCTATAATATTCCACCCAGAAGTCATATTACACCATACCAAAATAAAAGTTCAATTTTAAATATGTCATCGCGTCGGCACACATCTCGCCTGCCTGTTGTTTGATGTTCTGAAATACCAAAAACCTGACTATATGTTCAGAAAAATAAGGGTCTCGCCTTTACACTCACAACATGGTACTAGGTCGACGCGACGATGTCTCTTAGAAGTACACCCATACAGGACGGTCGCCTTTACTGGCAGTTTTCGTTATCTTGCAACCAAATGCTGGAATAACATTCCTCCGCCACGCCACTTCGACAATTACTATAAAATTTAAAAGTTTTCTCATGGACAAGCAAGGAAGGAATTCTTCATGGCTATTTGGTTGCAGATTTTGTAATATAGCACTCACCACACGTTTTGTTATCACATACATATTATTTTCTTATCACACATATATGTTGCAATTAAAAGCACCACAGAGTATATATTTAATGGTTCACTACAGCACCACGCCAAGTAATTTCTCGCTCACACACACACAAACACACACACACACACACACACACACACACACACACACACACACACACACACACACACACACACACACACACACACACACGCGCGCACGCACATACGCACACACACACACACACACACACACACACACACACACACACACACACACACACACGCACGCAAAAAATGCTTTTTTTCTTTTGTATATTTTTTGTCACTTTACATCTTTTACTGTTAATTTTGTCATGTTAAAATACCATGTATGTTGTGAATATGAATAAAGGGTAATTATCTATCTATCTATCAATTGCCCTTCCGGATGAGACAAATATAGTGCTTTTCTCAAAAATGCTGCAAGAAAACAAAATAAGTACAATATTTTCCGAAAAAACAACTAGATAAATTTGAATATTTTTTGCATTGCCGCCTTTTTAATTTTTTTTTCTACTCCTGTACCGTTATCTGTCATTTATATAGGCTGTAGCTCAAATACAATGACACGAATAATAAGTCGTCGAAAAACTCAATGCTCTATGGCCCAAAAATGCATTGTTTAGCGTACTTTTTTGGTTCATACATTTTTCATAAAAGCACTAAATTTAAATGACAGATAACGGTACAGAAGTAGAAAAAGAATTATTAAATGTGTCATCAATCTTATCTTGCTACTTATTTGAACAATTAATTGGTTAAATAATAGGCAAGGGCCTAAATGACCCATTCGAGCATGTGTTTCGAACGAAAAAATTAAAGAAGTGATGAAAAGCTAAAGTGGTTTTAGCTAAACAGACAAATACTCAGGTAGGGGTATGCGCTGGTTTGAGGCCACTTAGATGAGTTAGTGAACTAAAAGTAGGTATTTACTGTTTCTTTTTAGTAAATTTTCATTATTGAAGTACCAAATAACTTCTTACACTCACTGCGATTTCTTAGAATCTATAAAAATATTATTATTAAAGAAACCTTGTCCTTCGGGAGGTCACTAATAGGCGTGTAGACTCATGTTAAAATTGATAATGTAGTGTTGCTACATGTGTGTGTGTGTTGTACGTAAACCATCGAATTATTGTAAACAAGTATAAATTCAAAATATTATTGAAATCATAAAAAGAAACCTTGAAAGTTTAGAAAACATACACATTTTTTTTATTGTTAGAGTAAATTTAAAGCTACCGATAAAATCCTTACTTACACTGTTTTAGAAAGAAAATTGTTTGACAACTACGGACCTAAATGCTGTATTTCGCGACCGAAACAGCAATTTACTTGATTTTCCATACGATGATTAGTACAAATAGCGGATTGTGACGTCATACTTTTAAGTCAATTAGTATGAAGCGTTTCAGCTGCCGCCAGCGAGACCAATCTTTGTCTCGATTTTTTGGGTTTTTGTTCTTTAATTGTAGTTGCTCCCATACAAACATTTGTTCCTCTCCAAAAACTGGTTAGAAAGGCATCTTAAAAAAATTGAGACTACACCCTTTTTTTTTTTTTTTTTTTTTTCGTGGAGAAAACCTGCGAACCAGGTACCCAGCTCTCGGGGGAGGTCTGGGTTATGTGGTATTTCTACCCACTAAAAACTCCACGTCAACCGCCATCTGCGCTAAGTAATTCGGAGGACTCTAGGATCTCAGGTTGAACGCACTAGAGCCCTCCTCGCGCTTTGCCCCTGCTGGCTCGTTCTGGGCATCTTCGCCGCCTTCTCTGGAGTGGCCGAGTGCTGTGGCCCCTGCCACAAAAAATCACTGGCGACCCCGTTGACCCCCTTAAGTCGCCTTTTACGACAGGCGGGGGAGACCGTAGACCTATTATTGCCCGAGTCTGCACGGGTTGAGTCTACACCCCTAGTAGAGCAGAGGGGTAACTGCGTAATTTATCGGAAACCGTTAGGACAACTCAACTGTCATTTTACCATACAAACAATGACATTTAGATCTACCTAACGCACGTACAAATCGTTACGCAGTCAGCCAGCTGGTCGCGTAACTAGTGCAATGACCTCACTTCATAATAAAACTTCAGAACCAATCAAAAATATGGTTCGGTATACCCAACTATAAGAAAATAATAGTTCTAAGTAGGTAGGTAACTTTGTTGATGTCAGAGATGTACGGTTGTCGGTACCGTCAATAGCTATACTTAGTCGGGGTTTATGCTGAATAATTCAAGCGGCTTTCGTGAAGCCTTCAGACATATCAGATTTCCCAGTTCGCCGGGCTGTGGAACATCCGGAAAACCGACCGGATACACAGACTTTTATCAAACTGATTCAGATAGAGGCTTTTACGAGGTACTTATTCAAAGGGAGGTGCGATTATTTTGATAAACCCTGTTAAATTAATTAGGGACATTACCATTAAGGTGAAGTTACGTATTTAAACTTATAACTTATACATGCATCTAACAAGATCTGAGGGACGGTTACTATTAGAACTAATACGGAATGATTTAAAAATTATATACAAGACTATCTACTAAGTAACCAGAGTGTATTATTAAAACAGGGCAGTGAGGGAAAATTCGAAACTACAAGAGACACGGAAAGTTCTTAGGAGACCCGAGACCAATTTATAGATAAAATAGAAACTGCATTCAAAGATTTTCAAAAAACCCTCATTCAGGCGTGACGTTTTTCATGTGAGTGACATCACATTTTTAGCATGGTTCAAAAGCTCACCTTAAAAGATGACTCACCCTAGAAAGGGCCGTGTCAAATTATGAATAGTTATTTTTTTGTTATCTCTTTTTACCCACACACATAGTTATAGCGTTAAAATGTGTGTGTACCTAACACTGTTGCTTACGTTCGGGTCAGCACATAAACGTGAAGAGGAGCGAAACTTTAATTACCAATTCAGTAAAAGTAGCAAATATGTATGGTGAAGACCTGAAAAATATCCTTTCAACATATTTAAAGATTGTTTTATTGACACAGGTGCTGACTCCACAAACGAGAAAAATAAAGGCTGAAGCATGCTTCAAGTAGACGGTTTCAAGCGACCGTCGCCTTCGCCATCGCGAAGTTCTGTGAGAAGCGAGAGTCGACTGTTCCGGCACCCGCGCGTCATCCACGTCAACCGCGACGCCTCCACCATGGTGGACGACGAGGCGGGCGGTGCCGGCGCACCCTGCCTAGCCAGTGGAGCCGGAATGGTTTCCGACTGGGAAAATCTCGAGCAGAGCCCCGCCAACTTTCGTTCACGCACTTTCAGCGACGGGTTTATCAGAAACACCAGCCTTGAACTGTTACTAGGAGTCGACTGCGAAGCGTGCCTCGCCCTCGCCGCGCAGCGAGAGTGTTTCAATAAACACATATCCGAACACGACTTTGACTTAGTTTGCAATTGTAGCATACAACAGAATAATTACCTGAACTGCCATCGAGACGTCGTGGACCACCGCGGTCACACGCTCAACATCTACGATTTAGAAAGAATGAAACGTGGGGCCTCTAGAAATCAACACAGCATAACCTCGCATCGCAGCTTAGACCGAAAATATACAAAGAATAAACATATTGGAGTTTCCAATTATTTATCTAAACAATTGATTTCATATGACCCAACCAATACTCTTGTGCAAAAGATAAAAAGAAAACTATCTAATTTAAAAAAGATCGGCGGCGAAGCGATGTCGAAGAAAAACCAAAACGCGGTCCAACTGGCCGAGATAACATCGGGCTCGGCGAGCTCTCTCAAGAAACTATCTATGTTGTCTGTAGTCGACAAGTCGCAGAGGAGGGTCAACAGCCAAAGCTGCATTTTCACTTCGTCGGAATTTCAATCGAAAGACGAATTGAAAAACAACGCTTCTACTTATGCAAACTTTTCAGGGAACGTTGACCAATGTTTTGATAGACTCAGAGAGTGCAATGTTGGTGCGGATGCAAATAGAAGAGCGCCGCACAAAATGACAAAAATTCGTAGTTTCGACAATAACGACGAAACACTAACAAGACACTCTCCTGCGCCTGAAAGGATGAAATTTTCCACTCTAGATAACCGCAGTCGATGTCGGAGTATAAGAAGGCAAATGTCATACAACGATTTTCCGAGTGAACGGTTCAGGGATAGAGGGTCAGACCTATGGACGCGTGATGAAAGCTTGGAGGGGTCAAAAAGTACTCACAACGATTTAGTAGATGACGAGGCACAAAGTTTTGTGGAAACCGACAGGATAGCGCTGGGCGGGCTGCGGGGCGCGCGCGGCCACTGTACGTGCGAGTCGGGCCCGGCCGGCAATAACAGGATACCTTCCATATTCTACGATACCCATGTAAGTTTAACCCGCTTCCCTTCTTTTACTTAACATAAAAACGGGTTGTATTTTACCCGCGTAACAGACTCCAATATTGTTATACAGTATCTTGTATTTAATCTCCTTGGTATGTATTTCTATGCAAACTACTTAGGTAGGTAGACGAAAGAAAAATGCTTTCGGAGTTTAGCAACTTCACGGAGTAGGAATGTCTGATTTCAAATACTGTATATACTCGTAAATGTAATTTGAGTGGTGTGAAATACAGCAGCTTTTCAGTATAAGACATTTGCACAAGCCATCTTGAACGAGGTCGTCGTGATATCTGAAGCGATTTAGCGTTGTAATCCATACTTTGTCAAGTGGTCAATAAATTCAGAAAAACTATTTTAGCTTTGTTACAAATACGTACCTATTAGGGGTCACAAATCGAACTGAGCCCATTAGGCTATGCACCCACTAGGTTAAGGATGAGTATCCACCAGAGACGTGCAAAGATGTTTGTTCCACTCACCCTTGACAGCTAGGGTGTGAAATATAAATATGAAAACACAACTTCGCACATTTTTATCATTTACAGCCGTAAAGACAAATGTAAGGAAAACTTTTTAAATATACAAAAAATAACAAACTCATTGGTTTTCTTAACATAGGTTATAAGTTAAAAACAAAGTTTTCAATAGGAGGGGTGAAAATATTTTTTGTTAGTAACGCTATACCAAGCCGAGTAGGTACTCGGTATAAGCACTTAGAAGTTCGGAAGCTATTTACCTACCGTTAGAGTTACTTATCGTTTGAGAATCGACCGAGAAAATATAAATAATTAACCTGCTAATCCTGCAACATACTCGTATGGGTAGAGGGTAGGGTACTTATTTAAATGTTTCTTTGGTATCTAAATGTTTTTAATCTCGTGGAAGCTATTACAATTACAACCCCCTGTCTTCGCTCAGGCTTCAATGTCAAGCTCGCTATGAAATACAAATGTTCCCTTTCCTTTAACACAACTTATTTGCTCGCACACATATTGTGTGTCCGGTTTTAATAGCATTCATTGATTGCAGCTCGCGTTAATTCGACATGATCAGTTGATTGGACAGCTAATACAGATGATCGAACCATTTTGAATTTGTCAAATCACACATTATTAAATGCACAGAGCGTGCATGATTACTTGATTAGCGATAGAATGTGTTCACTAATGAAAGTTATGGATCGATTCACTGATAGTAATGTGATAATTTATCTACGAATTGAATAGAAAACTAATAATCCATCTATTCATGAAAGAGATACGTGGGTACAAATGGACGTGAAAATAACGTTTAGTGATATAGGTATATTTTGTACTAATAGTCAAGTGAATATTCTTGGGTCTTGAGATATTTTGATACTGCTATTCATGAGTTTGCTCGCCATTTCTACATTGTGTTGTGCAATAAAGTTTAAATAAGTAAATAAATTTTACCTACACTTCTCCGATATGTAGATATGCGTGTCAGCTATGTTACCTACTAGGATCGGTTTTATAAAAATCAGTTAGACCTTTTATCTGTTAATAATGTCAAGAAAGTACCGAGTTAAGAGTAGTCTAACGGGCCATTATGAAACCGAGCCTAAGTTTCAACAAAGTATGTTCGGTAAATTTTAAGTGAAATAAGAACAAAAATCAAATAAATCCTCACAAACTTGCGCGATAATATTAGTAGGAAAGTAAGAATTCCTGAATTGTTACGCATCTATATAAGCTGAAGAGGGTGGAAAGTCTGTACATGGAAGATATTCGTAAAAAAGTTGGCTGGGTATACTTAGAATCGATAACAGAACACTTTCCAACAGTTTTTAGAATTTTTGTCTGTTTATCTGTTTGTCTGTTTATTTGATCACGTGAAAATGGCTGAACGGATTTTGATGCAAACTTTACTAATCTGTCGAGAAAATCCCCGGCCGGCCATAAAAATCTTAAAGATCAAAGGGGGTAAAAAATGTGATTGAACTTTGTATGGGAACTCCTGGAATCCATGAGCTACAGACTTGAAAATTGGTAGGTAACCATAAACTTGACTGGAAAGTAAAAACAACCCCAATTCAAACTTTTAGCAATGTAAAGATAAAAAGTGTAAAATATGGGACGAAAATAGGTGCTGAGGCGACTAGAGACTATACAGGGTGGGCCCTGTAACAGGAGCAAAAAATAAAACGGTAGATATTAAACTTGTGAACAATTATTTCCGAGTTGTATAAATTGAAAAAAAAAAATTTTTTTCAAAATAAGTAGGTGTACGTGTATTTTTTTAATCTTCTGATATGCTATAATTAACTTTTTATTTCAAAAACAAAAAAAAATGGAATAAAAATTAAATATCTTAAAAATTTCCTTAGAAAACAAAAATGCAATAACTGTTATGACTCGTTAAGTACATGATGTTACCTCAAAATCTGCATTGACTGCTGTGCTATGGCCTCGTGGTGCCAAGATACATTACTTAGCAGTCATAACTTTAGATCAAAATTTCTCCGAATTAAGCAAATGAGACACAAGGGGTTACTACAGATGCTCTAAGGAAGCGTCCTTTTGAATATTTGCTGCTGTTACAGGGCCCACCCCGTTTAATATTGCAAGAGTGGGGTTATAACAGTATTGTTACCATGTTAACACGTCGTCAAGATATTCGAAAATTCATCGTGTTCTTACAACTGATTCCTAGTTCAGTAGTCGGTGTCCCCGAGTTCAAACCCAACACTATGTGTAGTTTTTTATAAGAAATAATTAAAAGTGATAAATAGAATTGACACCACTGTACATTCTGTAAATATGTGAGTAAAAACCTGTTGTCATCAATAACTAAAGGAAACAACTTAGGAGCCTGTAACATGTTCATTTTATGAAAAGGATTTTTTCCTCGCAAATGTCTTGAAAAACGTCGTATGACACGCGTGAGCTTTGATAATTACATCCTCGGCTCTATTATCACGCTCACCTGCGGTTCGCGTGACAATTCCGCCTCTGATGTAATGATCAACATACCTCACTTGTATCATAATGTACTATTATGAAATTTTCATACGCCGTAATAAGTAAGTAAGTAAATAAATATGTATTTGCGGACAATCTTACACAAATCAACCTAGTCCCAAACTAAGCAAAGCTTGTACTATGGGTACTAGACGACGATATAGATACTTATATAGAAAAATAAATACTTAAATACATAGAAAACATCCATGACTCAGGAATAAATATTCGTGCTCATCACACAAATAAGTGCCCTTACCGGGAATCGAACCCAGGACCTCTTGCTTCGTAGGCAGGGTCACTACCAATTAGGCTAAAGCGGTCGTCATGTACCTAACTTTTGATTTCGGGGGCAGTAAATTATTCATGGTTACTTCTGCATCCATCACTCGCAATTCCGGAGGCGTACAGTTCAATTCCATATCACTTTCGTGCGAACTCATTTCGAAATCGATGGCTTTTATAGTCATGTCAACATTTCATTGCAAGTTTGAGAAAAGAGTATATGTATTGTAAAGTAAGAAATCGTGTAATAGTAGGTATTTACATTACATCAGAGGCCGGGAATCCGTTTTCACCCCGAGGCATGTATAGTGCTTTTCTCAAACATGGCAATGAATAGTAGATTATACACCAAGGGGATAAAGCACTGTTTTATGTCACGGGAGCGAATTGAATCCCGAACGTAACGAAGGACTCATAATTTAACTCCTGAACGTAGCGAGGGAGTTATAAGTTAATTCCTGAGCGAAGCGAGGGAATTAAGACTGAGTCCTGAGTGCAGTGAGGGGTTCAACCGCCCAAGACTAAAACAGTCTTATCCCCGAGGTGTATACTCTACTTTTCACACCTTATGCGAGACAAAAAAACAGGCTCAGTAGATAAATAATGTTTATTTAGCAAATTAAAAGTACATAGTAACATTAGACACGTTAGTCCAATTATGGAAAGATAAGGTAATGTTTTTATTTGTCAAAATCGTTTTAGGCTTTTAGGTATTTTTCCTTTGACTTCTCTGGCAGCAGATTGTTGACAATGCCTATGGCATCTAATTTGATAAACTCAGGAGTCAAAACACTTTCATCACTCGACATTTTCAATATTATTTTTGAAATTAAATCTTCTATAGGCACCTACAAGAACTCGATTTGTTCGTCACGCGTGAACAAATGAAGGCGCGCGGCGTTCCAAATTCGAAAGCACAAGCCGTGGTCCTAGATTCGAAATTCGAATTTCGACCACCGCGCTCCTCCGGACCGGGGTGCACACGGAGGCAAACTCATTTATTTTGTCAAATCAAGTAGGCCATGGCCTAGGACAAATTGTGTTTAGCAAAATTAAACTTT
The DNA here is from genome assembly GCA_963854355.1 of Epinotia brunnichana. NCBI lineage: Eukaryota > Metazoa > Arthropoda > Insecta > Lepidoptera > Tortricidae > Epinotia > Epinotia brunnichana. The sequence continues at coordinate 18,747,095 of OY977939.1, forward strand.
ATGCATATAGTAATAAGAATTATGAAAAGTGAAATCATATTATTAACCAGCGGGTTGAAGGACGATGCAGATATTGAAAGAGAACGAAGGGCGAATATGGTGGCTCGCAGATTTGCTCGTTGTTCTGCTGAGGTTAAAGTGACTCTTTTTAGAGCCTTTTGCACAACATTTTACACAAGCAGCCTGTGGGTCTCATATTCGCAAAAACAATACAGCGCCATTCGTGTACAATACAACAATGCCTTCAGGGCGCTGATGGGTCTTCCACGCTACTGTAGCGCGTCAGGAATGTTTGCTGAAGCCAGGGTAGACTGTTTCTACACTACCATGCGCAAGCGATGCACATCCCTGACGCGCAGGGTGCGAGACAGCCCCAACGGCATCCTGAGGGCATTTGCAGCTAGGTTTGACTGTCAGTACTTGAACCATTGCCACATGATTCATCTACTGACAGGCAAACCAATTTACTGTATGTAGTGTACTCGTAGTGTCTTTGTTTTGTATGTCCCTTTTTTAGACTTAGGATGATTATTTGTAATTATTTTGTATTTTATTTTGTATTTAAAATGAATAATTGTAGAAATTTATTGTATATGGACTTTGTCTGAATTAAACGATTTGATTGATTGATTGATTGATTGATAATGAAATTCAGTACAACATTATAACCCGGCTAATACCAAGGGATTTAATGTCTTGCTTTCGGTAGGGTTTACATGACCTATAATTCGGCATTGTCGAGCATGTGGTTTGAAAATATTATTTCATTGCATGTTTGAGAAACTAATTATTCTCAACTTTCTTACAAAATAATTTACTTTAAAAACAAAGTTTTAACCGACTTCAATTCAGTACTCCGCCAAGCCACATGAACATTTCCACATTTATTTTCCAATTTTCCACGTGAACTGATTTCCGAGAGCAAATACGTGGATTATTAGAGAAAATAACCAAATTGCTGTATGTGGGCCGATAATATTTGAGGACTTCCGTCAATTCCTCAAGGATCTCAGAATCACCTTTGGCACTTCTTTGTTTGCTATTTCAACGATATGATATCAGAATCGGTGACGTACTTTTATAGTTTGAAGTACATCATTGACAAGTTCCACAAGCCATCTGTGGTCTCCATCATCACTTCCACTTCACCAAATTTATGATTTCCGAATTTAAATACACGAGTTCTAATAGAAAACACCGAAATTACTACACGCGTGCCTTATATATTTGAGGAATTCCCTCAATTCCTCATGGTTCCCATCATTCAACTGGAGTTTTGAAAACAATGGGAGCAACCTAGAAGCATATACTTTCAATTAAAAAAATAATGGTACGAATCGGTTCATAAATGACGGAGTTCTGATGTAACACATATAAAAAAAAAATACAACCGAATTGAGAACCTCCTCCTTTTTTTTGAAGTCGGTTAAAAAAAGTAAAGGCTTTTAAAAAGTCTGTATAGACTAGAATAAGCGTTTCCTAATACTTAAAGCGCGAAACTAAATAGAAAGCCTTACGTGAAGCGGAGCTCGCGGGCCTTCGGCCTCCCGTCCCTCGCCGCCAACCATCGAACCTTTGGCCCTCGGGTTTCGCTAAAAGAACATTCGGGGATAGTAAGTGCCCACGTAGGCTTGCCCTCGGGCTCGCATAGTAAGTGTACCTACTCTGAAGAGGCGTTTCTGCCTTCGGTCCTACGAAAAACTCGGCCTTTAGCTTCGCTAGCAAGACATCCGAGTTTAGTGAGTGTCCGTGGGGGCTCGCATAGTGAGCGCGCTCTGAAGGGACGCTCTAGACCTTACATATGAGAAAATGAAAAAAAATATATATGAGAAAATCGGCCTCGACCTTGCTTACCTCGCCGTTCATCTTCTTGACTTTGACCATCAGGTTTCGCTTGCAAGACACCACAGGATAGTTTACAGTCATTACCTTCTGTTTAGGTATTGTATATGTCACCGTTAGATTGTGAACACCGTCAGTTTATAATCTAACTCGCGATATTATAAACTGACGAAAGATTGTGAACTGTCAAAACCGTTCACAATTTAACGCATTATTTTTCGTTACTTTATAAACTATCAATGTCGAATCATCAAATTGTGAACTGAGATCAAAACGGCTTGCTACGGGACGTACACAAAGACTAGGCAGGTTAGGTTAGTTAGGTATCTTCAGTTGCCCGAAGGGCAAAGCGCCCATAAATAGGAGCCCCGCGCAGCGGGACTCCGTCGACACTGCTGGATGCCGATATAAGTGGAATAAAATATCTGAATTACAAAAAAAAACAATCATGTTCTGACGTAAGTGGAAACTGATGCAAGTGGAATAATTCGCTCAACCTAACAGCGCACAGATTGCGTTCCGAATCAGGAAAATTTGATTCAGTTCACAATTTGACGATATGACATTGTTAGTTTATAAACTAACGAAAATGAATGCGTAAAATTATGAATTATTTTGGCAGTTCACAATAATCCGTCAGTTTACAATATAACAGGTAAGATTATAAACTGACGGTTTTCACAATCTAACGGTGACATATATACGTAATAGGTACTCCAACTCTCAGCTTTAAAACTTCGTAACTAGACTCTATGTAAAGATACAAGGAAACTGTTTTCAGCGATTTCAACAATGAGATGAGAGTCATGAATCGTTTCTGCTCCATATTAGGACAAGTAAACTTATTTCAGGGTGTTTCCAAAAACACCAAAACACGACTTAATACTTTGTTGTACCACACCACATGCATGCACTTCCTGTCTATTTTTCCTCAAAGACGCTTTCCAAAAGTAAATGCTTCGGTTTTTACAGAAAATACACAACTGAAGTTATAAGGTCGCAATGCCACTGTTATCAACCGAATTTCAGGAAATTTTTATTTGAGTAGCAGTAGGTATCACATAGTAAAATCCTACTTCCCACCAAATATTATCTGCTTTGACTTAAGGTTGACTGACAGATAATGATTTGTGGCATTAAGTCCAGCTTTTACTATATGTAGGTACTTCGTTTGCAATATAGATTAAATAATTAAAATTCGACGTGGAAGTCTTTCGGCTGATACGATGATGCACTAAAATTAAATATTATTGACGATGACGACGTTGGTTAGGTTGTTTTGATTAAAAGAGAATGAACCGATACACGCATAAAATATGGAGTTGCAAGCGGTCAAAGGCTACGGTAACCACTTACCATAAGGTGTTTGCCACCGACTTAAAGCCTTCTTAGGAATAGCTTCAGCTTGCTTAGAGAAATTTATAACTAATAACAAAATAAGTAATCTATTCATAAATGGCCAGATTATTGGCCCATATTGAATTCTAGGTTGAGCTCAAATCGTGTTTTCGATTTGGCGCAAAAGTCTCATATTGTGTAAATGGTTATTAAACATACATAACTTATTCAGGGCAAGAAGCGAGCTGCACCAGCTCCAGACGTCACGGAACGCGGTACCGTGCGTCCTCAGTGCAGCGCCTGCAAGTCACCGCAGTGGTTGTCCACCGGCACCGCGTCCACCGCCAGCCACAGCTCCACAACCACCGGCAACTCCTCCAGTGAGTCAGTCCCCACGTGACCTTGGCGGCGTGCCCTGTGTCATAGTCATAGCATTTACTGCATACAGCGCCTGCAAGTCCCCGCAGGGGCTGTCCACCGCCAGCCACAGCTCCACCATCACCGGCAACTCCAGTGAGTCAGTCTCCACGAGACCTTGGTAGCGTGCCCTGTGTCAAACAGCGCCTGCAAGTCCCCGCAGGAGCTGTCTACCGCCAGCCACAGCTCCACCACGACCACCACCACCGGCAACACCTCCAGTGAGACAGTCTCCACGTGAACTTGGTAGCGTGCCCTGTGTCATACAGCGCCTGCAAGTCCCCGCAGGAGCTGTCTACCGCCAGCCACAGCTCCACCACCACCGGCAACACCTCCAGTGAGTCAGTCTTCACGTGACCTTGGTAGCGTGCCCTGTGTCATACAGCGTCTACAAGTTCCAAAAGGGGCTGTCTACCGCCAGCCACAGCTCGACCACCACTGGCAACTCCTCCAGTGAGTCAGTCTCCACGTGACCTTGGTAGCGTGCCCTGTGTCATACATCGCCTGCAAGTTTCAGCAGGGGCTGTCTACCGCCAGCCACAGCTCCACCATCACCGGCAACTCCTCCAGTAAGTCAGTCTCCACGTGAACTTGGTAGCGTGCCCTGTGTCATACATCGCCTGCAAGTTCCAGCAGGGGCTGTCTACCACCAGCCACAGCTCCACCACCACCGGCAACTCCTCCAGTGAGTCAGTCTCTACGTGACCTTGGTAGTTCGCCCTGTGTCATACAGCGCCTGCAAGTCCCCGCAGGAGCTGTATACCGCCAGCCACAGCTCCACCACCACCGGCAACACCTCCAGTGAGTCAGTCTTCACGTGACCTTGGTAGCGTGCCCTGTGTCATACAGCGTCTACAAGTTCCAGAAGGGGCTGTCTACCGCCAGCCACAGCTCGACCACCACTGGCAACTCCTCCAGTGAGTCAGTCTCCACGTGACCTTGGTAGCGTGCCCTGTGTCATACATCGCCTGCAAGTTTCAGCAGGGGCTGTCTACCGCCAGCCACAGCTCCACCTCCACCGGCAACTCCTCCAGTGAGTCAGTCTCCACGTGACCTTGGTAGCGTGCCCTGTGTCATACAGCACCTGCAAGTCCCCGCAGGAGCTGTCTACCGCCAGCCACAGCTCCACCACCACCGGCAACTCCTCCAGTGAGTCAGTCTCCACGTGTTGGTAGCGTGCCCTGTGTCATACAGCGTCTACAAGTTCCAGCAGGAGCTGTCTACCGCCAGCCACAGCTCCACCACCACCGGCAACTCGTCCAGTGAGTCATTCTCCACGTGACCTTGGTAGCGTGCCCTGTGTCATACAGCGTCTACAAGTTCCAGCAGGGGCTGTCTACCGCCAGCCACAGCTCCACCACCACCGGCAACTCGTCCAGTGAGTCAGTCTCCACGTGACCTTGGTAGTTCGCCCTGTGTCATACAGCGCCTGCAAGTCCCCGCAGGAGCTGTATACCGCCAGCCACAGCTCCACCACCACCGGCAACACCTCCAGTGAGTCAGTCTTCACGTGACCTTGGTAGCGTGCCCTGTGTCATACAGCGTCTACAAGTTCCAGCAGGAGCTGTCTACCGCCAGCCACAGCTCCACCACCACCGGCAACTCGTCCAGTGAGTCATTCTCCACGTGACCTTGGTAGCGTGCCCTGTGTCATACAGCGTCTACAAGTTCCAGCAGGGGCTGTCTACCGCCAGCCACAGCTCCACCACCACCGGCAACTCCTCCAGTGAGTCAGTTTCCACGTGTTGGTAGCGTGCACTGTGTCATACAGCGTCTACAAGTTCCAGCAGGAGCTGTCTACCGCCAGCCACAGCTCCACCACCACCGGCAACTCCTCCAATGAGTCAGTTTCCACGTGTTGGTAGCGTGCCCTGTTCATACAGCGTCTACAAGTTCCAGCAGGAGCTGTATATCGCCCGCCACAGCTCAACCACCACCGGCAACTCCTCCAGTGAGTCATTCTCCACGTGACCTTGGTAGCGTGCCCTGTGTCATACAGCGTCTACAAGTTCCAGCAGGGGCTGTCTACCGCCAGCCACAGCTCGACCACCACTGGCAACTCCTCCAGTGAGTCAGTTTCCACGTGTTGGTAGCGTGCCCTGTATCATACAGCGTCTACAAGTTCCAGCAGGAGCTGTCTACCGCCAGCCACAGCTCCACCACCACCGGCAACTCCTCCAGTGAGTCTGTCTCCACGTGACCTTGGTAGCGTGCCCTGTGTCATACAGCGTCTACAAGTTCCAGCAGGGGCTGTCTACCGCCAGCCACAGCTCGACCACCACTGGCAACTCCTCCAGTGAGTCAGTTTCCACGTGTTGGTAGCGTCTACAAGTTCCAGCAGGAGCTGTCTACCGCCAGCCACAGCTCCACCACCACCGGCAACTCCTCCAGTGAGTCTGTCTCCACGTGACCTTGGTAGCGTGCCCTGTGTCATACAGCGTCTACAAGTTCCAGCAGGGGCTGTCTACCGCCAGCCACAGCTCCACCACCACCGGCAACTCCTCCAGTGAATCAGTTTCCACGTGTTGGTAGCGTCTACAAGTTCCAGCAGGAGCTGTCTACCGCCAGCCACAGCTTCACCACCACCGGCAACTCCTCCAGTGAGTCTGTCTCCACGTGACCTTGGTAGCGTGCCCTGTGTCATACAGCGTCTACAGGTCCCCGCGACACATTGTCTTCAAAGGGACTGCTGTGCCCATTGTCACTAACAACAAATTTCATTAATCATGTTTCGAAATAAATACTAACTTATAAGTACGAGTACATAATTATACTGCGATGCTACATACCTAGTTTAAAGTAATAGACAGCACTGAAGTCAAGCTGTCCATGAGTACTAAGCCAAATGTAACTCACTCAGTAATAGTAAGTGTCATTAGCTAAGCCCATTAAGCGCCGTCATGTCAAGTGCTTCTATTGTCCTTAAGTAAAGCCGTGGCACCAGAAAGTAAATACCTATCTGTGCAAGATACTTCCCTTTATTTATTCCGAATGTTGTCAGCTTAATTCGATTTGGAAATTAAATAGAAATATAAATCGAACTTTTGGATTAGATACCGCCCACTACAGCTGACCGTTACACAACCGAACCTGCTGGCATAATATAAGTATTAAGTCAGTAACTTGACTCTATATAAAGTTAAGGTGTCTTATAACACACAAACAAGCGCATGATTTTGCCACGGCCAATGATCAGAAGGGTGTTATGGGACTTCATAACTTTGTTTAAACATCCTAGGTTTATGTGTCACGCATAGATATACAGTACATATAGGTGTAAAGCTCTGACTTTGGCGAGTTGCGTCTGTCTATGTATTTAGAGAAAAAGCATTGAATAATATCACTAGTCCCGTCTCAAAGTTACAAGTCATAATAATTTTTACGTCATACCTGGCCATAAAGTAGGAATTACCGCACGCTATACGTGCGGAAAACCCCACTTCCTGGCCAGATAGAGACGTAAAATTTTGTACTCACCACGGGCGGTAATAAAGAAAGCCTCAGAGCGCATATTTATCGCCCTTGCCTTCGGCTCGGGCGTCAAATACCTGCGATCTGAGACATTCTTTGTTTAACCGCCCTAGGTAAGTAATGTACTATTACTTCTCATATTTTGCTCAACCAGCGATTTCTTTTCAATATACTTGTAAAAAACCGGTCAAGTGCAAGTCTGATTCGCACACCTTGACCTTATTACTAGACTTTGAATGTTTGCCCTTATACTTGAGATTATTTTTGTCGGCCGAATTGTCAACATTTCATAACTTTTAGCCCTTAGTTCGATTAGCTCATTGTATTCTACTTGAAAAGAGGAACACGCTGGTAGTTTTATATCTCCAGTATTATTTATGCTAAATTTTTTACGATTTTTTAGAAATGCATTCATAGCAATTCCAATTCCACTGCAGAATAGGCACCTTGCTTTAGTCCCGTTTCGACGAAAACGTTTTTTTTTTTTTTTTTTTATTGACGAATATAATCTGAGTAGTACATTTTGGTATACATTTTTTCACCAGCGGAAACCTCTGGGGTTTATATGCTGATGAATAGTTCGCTATGGTACATTAATTTACTTGAATACATCACCGTTATAGACTCATAATTATTACAATACACTCGTATTGGGTTCAGATAACGTCAGATACCTTTTGATACTAGGTATCGATTGTAAGCTATTTACGTATTTATGCTGTAGTTCTTTTGGTAGTTGGTTTATTATATAAGGAAGAAGATATCTGACGTTTCTTTTCCCATGCACATTGACAAAATTAGGTAATTTGAACATAGCTTGCTTTGGTAAATTTTGTCTAAGGTTGCTTTTTCTTACATATAATACTAAATGCTCTTTGTACGCATACTCTTCCCTTAAAATACATAGTTTAACTTTATTGAACACTGACGTTACTTCACAATAATTAAACAAACGCTCATAGTTTGGGGATATTTTTTTCCTTGTGTTTTTGGGTACAATGTTTTTAAGTAATCTAATTTGTAGTTTATAAATATCGTTCAGGTAAGTTTTGTAAGTTCTACCATAACTGCTTAGTCCGTATGTAACCACTGAATCTGCCATGGAGGTATACAATAGCTTAAGTGTTAAAAAGTTTAAATGACATTTTAGGGTAGGTTACATTGACGCCATCTTGACAATGTTTGTTTTTAATTTGGTATATAAACAAGACAGCAAGGTGCCCATTCTGCTGCATATTTAAAAATTCGTTAAAAATTGAACATAAATAATACTGACAATATAAAACTACCAGCGTGTTCCTCTTTTCGAGTAGAATACAAGGAGCTAGTCAAACCATGGACTTAGAATTATGAAATGTTGTCAATTGCATCAAAGTACTTCATTCAAATGCAATTCCAAATGACGGTATCATAAAAAGTCTGCCACTTTAAATAATCTCAAGTATAAGGTTGGGGAACCATGGAAATCCACTCCTAATAAGGCCCAATCTTAAAAACTGACATTATTTTCGGGCAAGTCAAGCTACTGGCTGCGTAACTCTAAGCGCGGTGTTGGCACGGCTCGGAGTGCCCGCCCTCGAGCAAACAGTCACGGCGAGCATTTTCTAACGGGACATGTATGGCACTTCGGGCTCCGCTCATGCGAATGTCTTTTAATCAATAGGCCTCCCGCTTTCTACCCTTCCACTGAGCTTTTACGATTGATATCTCGTTACGCAATATGCTTTGTACGTAAAGGAAGAAAATAATTATAGGAAAAAGACATTACCTTTAGGCAAAACAAATGAAAATAATGACACCTTTCAAAACAAATCTGAATTGTTTGAAGAAAGTAATTGCCAATTTAAGGAGTAGATGAGCAATTGAGCATATTACGTATAATGGGATTTTTTTTATATTTGGGGGTGACTAATAGTTTATTGCGTTAAATAATACAATATTAACTCATACAATATCATAAAAAAGAAGAGGAATCTAGTGTTCTATGGTGGGTATTCCACAGCCGTCTTCGCATCCAAATCTTCCTATTCTTCTTCTCGTTCCTCTAATTCTCATAGAGACCACTCTGATGATAGATATTTGTATTTTGACTTTGATCCAGCTTATTATTTGTGAGTATGGTTTGGACTCGCATCCAAATCTTCCTATTCTTCTTCTCGTTCCTCTAATTCTCATAGAGACCGCTCTGATGATAGATATTTGTATTTTGACTTTGATCCAGTTTATTATTTGTGAGTATGGTTTGGACTTTAATATTGTAATATTTATATTGCTGTGAGAAATTTGTGATTTGACGAAATTATAGTTTTATTTTCGTAGAAATTAAATGAACTTATCTATGCAGGATGAGTACTGAGTTATACAAATGAGTCAGTATAAACAAGTTTGACATTGAAATTGACAGGTACCTACCTGTTTTGTACTACAGGTACATTTGTTTTAACGTCGTGCCGCCCACCATACAAAAATTTATTCGGTATTTTTTTATCGTGGTATTGGATACCTAATACAGTTGAATTTATTTTGTTCTAAAATTCAATGAAACAAAAGAAATACTACTCTAAAAGTGTTACAAAAGATTTCAATTCTATTATTAGTGTACATTTTTTTGCACGAGGGAAACCGTGACGTCGAATTCAGAGTTAAGAGAATCCGGATTAAAAGATTTTCAATAAACCTTCTCATATAATTTATTAATTTTCTATGAAGCAGTAACGTCTGCTAACGAAATGTACAAATTTCAAAGTAAAGGAAAAATCTCCTACACGTGATGGGCACAATGTAAAATTAGTTTAAAAAAAATGCGGATTTTGTTTACATACATAAAATAAATATTAGACTCTGTAGACACGATCAAAGCAATTGGCGCCGTAGCTAGTCGTTGTATTTATTGAAAAATTAGCGATTCGAACATTTGTACAAATAAATTACTAAGTACCATTACTAAGTACAATTTATTCTGAAATAATTATTAGGTACTTTAAAAACAAAGTTTAAACCGACTTCAATTCAGTACTTGGCCAAGCCACATAGGTACATGAACATTTCCACATTTTTTTTCCAATTTACCACATGCACTGCTTTCAGAGAGCAAATGCGTTGATTATTACAGAAAAAACCCAAGTCGCTATCTGTGGGCTGATAATATTTGAGGAGTTCCGTCGATTCCTAAAGGATCTGAGAATTACCATTTCATGAGTTGCTACTTCAAACGGAATCATGTAGAATCTTTGACGAACTTGATATCTTGGAGGAGTTCTATAAGTCATCCGTGGTCTTCAGTATCAGTTCCACTTCACCAAAATTGCGATTTCCGAAGGTAAATACACGAATTATAATAGAAAATACCAAAATCACTACATGCGTGCCTATAAAATTTGAGGGTTGCCCTCAATTTCCCTGGGATCCCATCATCAGATCATCAGACATACAGTGGAACATATAACCTCCTCCTTTTTTGAAGTCGGTTAAAAATCGTCCTAGAGCGTTACAACGCCAAATGAAGGGTACCGTAACAAAAAATCGTATCTCATAGGATACTCACATCCCAATTTTTTTATTATGAAAGGCAGTTTTACTGCGATAAATTAAAAACCTTTGGATCTTGTTGAAAACAATGTTCTTTGAAAGTATTTAATGAGCACTATTTCCTTGTTTTTTAAATATTTTTGATCAAAGGAATGTAAGTAAAATCCCCGATTTACTACGCAATGATGTGTCATTAGTCATTACAAGCAACATTCGCAATTTGTATCACTCTGAACGCGAACATTCAACAAAATTCTCCATACTTATCGCGATTGTTGTTGCCAATGGCGCATCACTAAAACTGTATGTCGTTTTATAATTCGAAATAACCAAGACAAGCACCTGCCAGCTCGCGCCTCAAAAGCCATTTTATTACCTTCAAAGCCCTACAGAGTTTATGCGTTATGAAATGCTTTTTATTTCCCGCGATACATTCTCAACCATTCCACAATAAACAACTAAGCGATACAAAATGGCTGCTTTTTGCACGAAACTTTTTGCCTCGAAAATTGGAAATTTTGATATTCGATCCGCACAAAGCGTTGGGGCTGACGCTAGAAACTCAATTACAGTGCCTACTGGTATTCCATTGCAAAATTATTCTCGGATCATTGTCACACTCGTTTTGCGTATTTAAAACACATGACGTTTGCTGTGGTGATGTGTTTGCTGTAAGTAGTTTGGTTGTTGCTTTACTTTTGTAATTGTTATAGACTTATTTAATTTAACTACGATTATGTTGGTATAATTATAATTATTATTATGGTACCTAACCTATCGCAATCACGAGGTTTTCTTGACCGAATTGGTATTGTTTGTCCGAAAACTTTTCGTATTTTTATGACTTTTCCGAATATGCGATTACGAATACTTTTTAACCGACTTCAAAAAAGGAGAAGGTTATACATATAATTATGTTCCATGTTTATATATTTTTTAATATATATTTAAGTGTCTTTATTTACATTTACATTCACTCATTCATTCCATTCATTCACTTTTTTAGCAATCAGTACTTCATATAGCTGTTTGCTGGGTAATCTAATCTATAATCATTCACCTCAACCCTCGTGGCACTACCTAATATTTATCAATTTTTTTATGTGTTTTCACCGATTTCTCTGTCAATTTGTAGACCGATTTCCAAAATTCTTTTTGTATTCGAAAATTATACTCCCGAGGTGGCCCCATTATTATACCAAGTCAGGATCTGATGATGGGATCCCAGGGAAGTTGAGGGCAACCCTCAAATTTTATAGGCACGCGTGTAGTGATTTCGGTATTTTATAACTCATGTATATACCCTCGGAATTCGCAAGTACGTCAAAGATTCGGACATGATGCCGCTGAAGTAGCAACTACGAAGTGTTAATTCTGAGATCATTGAGTAATCGACGGAACTCCTCAAATATTATCAGCCCACACGTAGCGCCATGGTTTTTTCTGTAATAATCAACGCATTTGCACTCGGAAAGCAGTTCATGTGGTAAATCGGAAAGGAAATGTTCATGTACCTTGTGGCTTGATGAAGTACTGTATTGAAGTCGGTTTAAACTTTGTTTTTAAAGTAAATTATTTCATTTACCATTTTATGTCGTCCAAATGTATTATTTGTCCAACCAACTTTTTTTGGTATAGTCATTTAAGCTTTGATTTGTTACGTATTTTGTATCCCAGAATTTTTTTTACTTATGCAATGCATTAGTCATTACATTACATTCTGTATTCCATATGCATAACCAGATTCATTTTGAGTGAGTTTCATATCGTTTTTTTTTTACTAAAAACAATATTGAAAATTATATGCAACTTTACTAGCCTCTTGTTTTTGAATTGTGTGTTAAAACAAGTCTTGTGGAATAAAGTTACTTTTTATATTTAAGTATCGCTTCTTTATTTGCAACACATTGGTACCAATACCATATACTTACTAACTACTTTCTTACTCCATACTTCCGTATTGGCACTTTCGAACAAACAAAAAAAGTGAAACTAAACATGTTGATGTCAATGCCAAAATGAAAAAAAGATTGAAACAAAAAAATAAAATATTTTAGTGTTTCAGATAGGTAACCGATTATATTGATATCATAACTATCATTAGCCACTAACCTATTGTTTTTGTTTATAGAACTGAAAAGCGTTAAACAAGATTTTTCCGTCTGAAGTCTACATATTATGATTTTTAATTACCTATAGATACAAAAAAATTAAAAAGAACGCCAACAACAATTAAATGTGCAATACATTATACGATACAGAGGAGGCCACGTGGCCACGCCTATTCCTCGTACAATTTCCACACACGCCGATCCGCCATCGTACTTTTACTATGATCGTACCGTAGGTAAGTACGTTGATCGCCTCACATAGCGCTTGCGTTTGACAGCGAGATTATCGGAGGCTTCCCCACGACCGATTACTACGACCCCAATCGGGTTTTATTTTGTACTTAAGTCAGTTGTTAAGATAAATGTCGATCACAATGGATCTTCTATGAAAGCGGGCGACATCAATTGATTTCAACAAGTAGGTTTTATTACAAGTACGAATTTTATTGAAACAAAAAATGTGAAAATGGAAAATATTAGTAGTAGCCACCTACAACTTATTTAAATACTAATTTAATATCATTCGACTTATTCCTATAAGTAAATAGCCTAACTAAACCTACATACCTATTCTTAGATTGAGCTACAACCAAGACATTAATAATTATAATTTACGCCCCTGAAAATGTTTTAATCAGGAAATAGCTATTTGTGCAACAAGAGAGCAGAGTTGCTTTTTTGCTGCGAGTGTTTATTTTGAGTACCGAGGAAGCGAATGATTCTAAAATTAGAATCTTGAGCGCAGCGAGGGACTCAAAAACACGAGATGCAAATAACTTTGCTCTCGAGTGGCGCATACAACTTTTCACCTCAGGAGTAAGAACATATTCACATAAAGTCTCATGAATCTCATGATTATTCAGAAATAAAACCTAATTCGGTGTTCATTATTTATTACTTGTTTTAAATCTTCAGCGAGGCTAGCAGTGCTAACTATAAGCGTGACTCGAGATAAGGCGCGACAGACAGGGACACACTTTATAGTTCCTATCTATACATGTCTCGCGTGAACACTAAAAACTAACCGTATTTGTTAGAATACTGCCTGCGTCTATAAGTTCTATCAAATTTTCTAATCATTTTTGAAATACCTGGATAATGTCTATAGCGCTAAAAAGAGACAAAGACACACGTTGGCATAGGTGTGTCTTACTTACGTGGGACTAAAAACTAGCCCTAGGTACTTACCTACTGTTTATTACCCTGCCCTGTTTACCTTCGTCACTGTTTTCACTGTATTTTGCAGTTGTTTGTTTATACTTAACACTAATATCTGTAGCGCAAAAATGAGGAATAAAATAAAACCTAAAACAATTTAAGGAGCTACCAGAGGTTTATATCGATTTTTGACTAGTTTTGAATCGCATCTCCTACTTTTGCACTACAGATAGAATTAAAAGGCAAACGGCTATCGGGTTTCAATCTTTAATCTTCATTTTTGGAGACCATATTTTGAAACAAATGAATAGCATTTTTTTTAAACATTGTCTATAAAAACACCTTTTTCGTATCTAGATTGCTGTGAAAAATCTAACATATACGAAATCTAAATATTTGGGTTCGTCTCGGATGTCTCTATTAAACGTGTATAAACGATAAGCTACAAAAAACATTAGAAAACGAAGGGATTCAGATCGAAGGTCATTGGGGCATGGGATCCCCTTAACAACGCGCAATTTTTTTTAAGTATCACGGGCCTTTTGGTACTGCTTCTACGTTCACAAAAAAAAATTGACAAAACCAGAACTATTAAACAACGTGGAATATTTAGTGATGTTTATTTTTATTTAAATACTAGCTGACCCCGCGAACTTCGTTCCGCCGTACAAAATTCATGAAAAAAAAAACTTTTTCCATTTTTTTATAGTTATTCTGCTATTCGGGGCGAAGACAAATCCAACTAATCAACAATCATCAAAATCGTTCCAGCCGTTCTCGAGTTATAAGCAAAGGAACTAACACAACTTTCTTTTATTAATATAGATTATTTCATCTAAAGCAACATTTCGAAACTTTTATTTTTGTAATTCAAACTCATATGCTTAGGTTTAAATAAGGTACCAACCAACTATTATACGTTTTCGACCGTGGCTCGTTTCGCGCTTTTTTGGGGTCCTACTTTGAAATTTTAGTGTCGAACTATGAATCGACCTATTCCTGTCATTTCCTTTTTAACCGACTTCAAAAAAAGGGGGAGGTTCTCAATTCGGATGTATTTTTTTTTATTTTTTTTTTTATGTTTAATGTTTGTTACCTCAGAACTCCGTCATTTATGAACCGATTCGTACAATTCTTTTTTTAACTGAAAGTATATGCTTCCAGATTGGTCGCATTGTTTCCAAAACCCCAGTTGGATGATGGGAACCATGAGGAATTGAGGGAAGTCCTCAAATATATTAGGCACGCGTGTAGTAATTTCGGTATTTTCTATTATAACTCGTGTATTTACACCCGGAAATCATAAATTTGGTGAAGTGGAAGTGATGATGAAGACCACAGATGGCTTGTGGAACTTCTCAATGATGTACTTCAAACTATACATATAAGTACGTCACAGATTCTGATATTATTCCGTTGAAATAGCAAACAATGAAGTGCCAAAGGTAATTCTGAGATCCTTGAGGAATCGACGGAAGTCCTCAAATATTATCGGCCCACATACAGCGATTTGGTTTATTGGTCTAAAAATCAACGCTTTTGTTCTCGAAAATCAGTTCATGTGGTAAATTGGAAAAAAAAATTGGAAATGTTAATGTGGCTTGACGGAGTACTGAATTGAAGTCGGTTAAAACTTTCTTTTGAAAGTAAATTATTTCGTAACAAAATTACAGGGACAGAGCAGCTAATGAAGTTCAAATATTTTGAATTTGTAATAGACCCCACCACTACGAAATGACAGTGAGCGGCCTAAAAATTAATAAGCTACTTTGTCTCACGGAGTGTACAAAATCGCATTTTGCTCACTGTTTTCACGCAGCAAAATAGGTATGCATGTTCTTGCTGCTAAGGTGAAAAAAATATAACTACATTGTGTGCCATAGAAGTTTCTAAAGCGGTATTTTTCAGTGATAATAAATAGTAGGTAGATATAATTATGAAATACAATAAATTGAATAATTTACTTTAAGTATTTTAATGTGAAATAAAAAAAAATGCCAAGCAACCTATAGTTTATGATTACCTGCCAGTACCTATTGCCACCGATATGATCACCCAGAACATTTATTTATTTAATCTTTATTGCACAAAAGAAGAACTTATCGTACAAAAGGCGGAACATAACCTGTGTAAAAGTGATATTTTCTTGATTTGAATCTCTAAATATTGTAAAGGAATGCGTACCTGTTGTACAATTTTGAACCCAATATCGATATAACAATGCAAATGTTCTACCCCTACACTGAAACGAACGCTTCATTGGAAGCAGTGGTGATGCCTATTTGCATGTGACCGCTAAACCTATTCATTATCTGTTACCATGTACCGAGTGCCGATCGAAACGTTAAGCGCCTTACACACGTTGAGCATGCCCGGCGTCCGGCTACGAACGGAACTAGGTATATGACGACAGCAACAAATATAACCAGTTTATTGTTATTCCCATACGTATAATATGGAATCGACTATCTATATACTATACCAACGCTTGAAACACGCTGAGGCGGCGTAAATTTAGGAGTACCACCAAATAGGTACCTAGTGAATTATGAAAGCTTTAAAAATGTGTCACATAAGACGCGTCGCTGCATTAAACGCAACGTGAGGTTATCATACATTCCGTTTTAGTAATTAACAGTGCTGCGTTCCTCGAAGACCTTGAACGGTGAAGGCCTGTGAAATTCACTTTAGTCTGTAAGTCTTAAACTGTAAACTTATGTATTCGTATGGCATGGGTACAGTTCTTTACAAACTTATAGTAAGTCCATCGTGGTTTAGAACTGTATGTTGCTGCGAGGCTATTAGAATAAGCAGTGCAGCAGCCAGAAGTTGATTACTCTTTAGCACCACCCGGGGGACACGTGCAGGGAAACTGAGGGTAAATCTTCCTGCGGACGCGAGTAACCATTGCCCCCCACTGTAAACTAATACTACCATTTATGCTTAGGATTCTCAGTATGGCACCGGCGCTGGTGCTGCGTGGCGATCCTCGTGCTGGTGGCGGGCACGGCCTGCGTGGCGGGCCCGTTGGCCCTCCGCGCCCCGCCCGGCGCACCGCTGCACGAACGCCTTCGCCTGGCTGAGCGCCTTCTCCATGACTCCCCCCTCATCGACGGACACAACGACCTACCATGGAATATAAGGAAGTTTCTTCACAACAGGATCAAAGATTTCAGGTCAGTTCGTTTTGAACATCTGTTCATCATGAATATCATTGGCGATATTGAATATCAATAACGTTAGTGATGGATGACATAATGCATATTGGGTTATTTTGGAAAATCAACATCAACTCCAGCTTGACCACTGGCTACTAACTGTGTCAGTAACTGAGAAGAAGAAAAAAACCTGCCAAGTGCGAGTCGGACTCGCGCACGAAGGGTTCCGTACAAAAACTATCTATAAAAAACTAATGTATTCTGTGTTTTTAGTATTTGTTGTTATAGCGGCAACAGAAATACATCTGTGAAAATTTCAGCTGTCAAACTATCACTGTTGTTGAGATACAGCCTGGTGACACACAGACTGACAGCGGAGTCTTAGTAATAGGGTCCCGTTTTACTCTTTGAGTGCGGAACCCTAAAAACAGACATCCATCTCTTTAGATTCTTCACTTTAGGGTAGTATCACTGTCATGAGCTGGGTTATATCAAAACCATTATATACTTTTTGTCTCGACGAATGGTCTCTAATTCGTTTATTTATGTACAGTCGACTACAAAGAGATGTATCCATACGATATTACAAAAATATGTATACAAATACTTTACTACCATAGTAATAATATATACATACATATATTTGTAACATTAAAATACATACTTATCTTTGTAGTCTGTACTGTACCACTTGCCGTTGAGCTACCCTTCATTGCTCCTCAAAAACGTTGCAGATGAAAAAAATATTCTTCAGATTGATGTCTCACATAAGGATGTGAAATAATCGAAAAGTAGGTACCTATTGGATTTATACTCAATCAAAGTGGCACAAACGGAATTTCTGACAGTGAACCAATTGGAGGGCGGTACCGACCACGCCCATGATTTCTTGAAACATCAATTCGATTCAGAAATAATATTTTATATAAAAGGAAAGTACATTGTTATTGAGACAATCATGTTTTTAGGATTCCTCTAAAATATTTTGTAGACATGAATTCACATTCTGATAACAAACTGCAAAAGTTACCTCATTTTTTTACATTACTTAGGCTCATCTTAGTGAATGTAAGTGTTTTCCCTATCTAAAGACGGAGTCTGCTTCTCTGGATTTCAGTTTCCACTTCGCTCTATCCTTATAGTTTTGATCTAACCAACGGGCCTCCAAACAATCCACCACCAAATTGTTTTCTTTGTCAAATTTTATTCGTTACTGCACGTATAGATGGGTCAAATTGCATATTCAACGAAGCGTTTGAGTCGAACAACTCGCTAGTGCATGCCATCGCGCCGCTATTCAGTCGTTATTAACAAAAGTCACTTTGATTTCATATCTCTGTCATTTTGATTTTGGAAAACAAGGACAGGGATATCCCGACGACCTGCTAACACGACTCATTTAGCAAGTCGAATACCAGCGCCAGATGTCTAATTTTATGCGTCACTTTCAATTCTAATAAGTCTAATAACTTATGTATACCTACTGACGAAACATCTTTTAATTTTCAACAATAGCTTTACGATGAAGGAACTAATCGTGAGGAAATCTGTATAATCCCAATCTGGGTTGGAAGGTCAGATGGCAGTCGCTTTCGTATAACTGGTACCTACGCTACGCGTCATCTTGGGATTTGGTTCCAAAGATAGGTCCTTTAGGGTAGGTACAACAAGGAAAACGCTAGTAGGATGGCTTTCGATAGTTTCGATCCTTATCAGAGTTAACGTGACAGAACGAGCACGTGAAACATGTTGAGATGCGATTGGGATGTGCCAGGCATGAACTGAAGGGGAGAACTAAGACGCATGGTTCCTCCATCCTGTTAATCGTTTCGCGTCTAATATGATTCGCAAATTCGCTTCCACCTCTGCACCGAACCAACGTGTCAAATCGAGCGTGTGGAAGCGTATAGAAATGCGAAACGAATGAATAGAGGCTGGTCATTCATCGAGTATGGCGCAAACCAAATTTATTGGAGTAGTGTAACGTGTCAAAACATTAAAAAATGAAAAAAAAAATTGAGAAGAAAAACCTACAGGTTAGCAAATAATCTTAATAGAGATTGTCCTAAGTTCCCAAACCACTTATTAATGAGCGGTACGTCGTAGCGCGTAGCAGTCAAATCCCACTTACTAGCTAAAATTCGGCGGAGTACTTTGACGTTACGAGTGTGTCGTGATCGTGAATAATCAGTAAAATTACAATCCCTTTACAAAAAAAAACCTTTTTGTAAAATTTAAGTAAAACCACGGGATCGGCTACGAGCGTAGCGCGTAACGATTCTTGGCACTGAATGTGTTAAGTAAAACCACGGGAACGACTACTAGCGCAGCGCGTAGCGATTCTTGGCACTGAATGTGTTAAGTAAAACCACGGGACCGACTACTAGCGCAGCACGTAGCGATTCTTGGCACTGAATGTGTTAGGTTAAACCACGGGACCGGCTACTAGCGCAGCGCGTAGCGATTCTTGGCACTGAATGTCTTAGGTTAAACCACGGGATCGGCTACGATCGTAGCACGTAGCGATTCTTGGCACTGAATGTGTTAGGTTAAACCACGGGACTGGCTACTAGCGCAGCGCGTAGCGATTCTTGGCACTGAATGTGTTAAGTTAAACCACGGGACCGGCTACTAGCGCAGCACGTAGCGATTCTTGGCACTGAATATGTTAAGTAAAACCACGGGATCGGCTACGAGCGTAGCGCGTAGCGATTCTTGGCACTGAATGTGTTAGGTTAAACCACGGGACCGGCTTCTAGCGCAGCACGTAGCGATTCTTAGCACTGAATATGTTAAGTAAAACCACGGGATCGGCTACGAGTGTAGCGCGTAGTGATCCTTGGCACTGAATGTGTTAGGTTAAACTACGGGACCGGCTACTAGCGCAGCGCGTAGCGATTCTTGGCACTGAATGTGTTAAGTTAAACCACGGGACCGGCTACTAGCGCAGCACGTAGCGATTCTTGGCACTGAATATGTTAAGTAAAACCACGGGATCGGCTACGAGCGTAGCGCGTAGCGATTCTTGGCACTGAATGTGTTAGGTTAAACCACGGGACCGGCTACAAGCGTAGCGCGTAGCGATTCTTGGCACTGAATGTCTTAGGTTAAACCACGGGATCGGCTACGATCGTAGCACGTAGCGATTCTTGGCACTGAATGTGTTAGGTTAAACCACGGGACCGGCTACTAGCGCAGCACGTAGCGATTCTTGGCACTGAATGTCTTAGGTTAAACCACGGGATCGGCTACGATCGTAGCACGTAGCGATTCTTGGCACTGAATGTGTTAGGTTAAACCACGGGATCAGCTACGAGCGTAGCGCGTAGCGATTCTTGGCACTGAATGTGTTAGGTTAAACCACGGGACCGGCTACTAGCGCAGCGCGTAGCGATTCTTGGCACTGAATATGTTAAGTAAAACCACGGGATCGGCTACGAGCGTAGCGCGTAGCGATTCTTGGCACTGAATGTGTTAGGTTAAACCACGGGACCGGCTTCTAGCGCAGCACGTAGCGATTCTTAGCACTGAATATGTTAAGTAAAACCACGGGATCGGCTACGAGCGTAGCGCGTAGCGATTCTTGGCACTGAATGTGTTAGGTTAAACCACGGGACTGGCTACTAGCGCAGCGCGTAGCGATTCTTGGCACTGAATGTGTTAAGTTAAACCACGGGACCGGCTACTAGCGCAGCACGTAGCGATTCTTGGCACTGAATATGTTAAGTAAAACCACGGGATCGGCTACGAGCGTAGCGCGTAGCGATTCTTGGCACTGAATGTGTTAGGTTAAACCACGGGACCGGCTACAAGCGTAGCGCGTAGCGATTCTTGGCACTGAATGTCTTAGGTTAAACCACGGGATCGGCTACGATCGTAGCACGTAGCGATTCTTGGCACTGAATGTGTTAGGTTAAACCACGGGACCGGCTACTAGCGCAGCACGTAGCGATTCTTGGCACTGAATGTCTTAGGTTAAACCACGGGATCGGCTACGATCGTAGCACGTAGCGATTCTTGGCACTGAATGTGTTAGGTTAAACCACGGGATCAGCTACGAGCGTAGCGCGTAGCGATTCTTGGCACTGAATGTGTTAGGTTAAACCACGGGACCGGCTACTAGCGCAGCGTGTAGCGATTCTTGGCACTGAATATGTTAAGTAAAACCACGGGATCGGCTACGAGCGTAGCGCGTAGCGATTCTTGGCACTGAATGTGTTAGGTTAAACCACGGGACCGGCTTCTAGCGCAGCACGTAGCGATTCTTAGCACTGAATATGTTAAGTAAAACCACGGGATCGGCTACGAGCGTAGCGCGTAGCGATTCTTGGCACTGAATGTGTTAGGTTAAACCACGGGACTGGCTACTAGCGCAGCGCGTAGCGATTCTTGGCACTGAATGTGTTAAGTTAAACCACGGGACCGGCTACTAGCGCAGCACGTAGCGATTCTTGGCACTGAATATGTTAAGTAAAACCACGGGATCGGCTACGAGCGTAGCGCGTAGCGATTCTTGGCACTGAATGTGTTAGGTTAAACCACGGGACCGGCTACAAGCGTAGCGCGTAGCGATTCTTGGCACTGAATGTCTTAGGTTAAACCACGGGATCGGCTACGATCGTAGCACGTAGCGATTCTTGGCACTGAATGTGTTAGGTTAAACCACGGGACCGGCTACTAGCGCAGCACGTAGCGATTCTTGGCACTGAATATGTTAAGTAAAACCACGGGACCGGCTACGAGCGTAGCGATTCTTGGCACTGAATGTGTTAAATAAAACCACGGGATCGGCTACTAGCACATCGCGTAGCGATTCTTGGCACTGAATGCGTTAGGTTAAACCACGGGATCGGCTACGATCGTAGCACGTAGCGATTCTTGGCACTGAATGCGTTAAATAAAACCACGGGATCGGCTACTAGCACAGCGCGTAGCGATTCTTGGCACTGAATGTGTTAAGTAAAATGTCCTAATGTAATACGATATTTCATGCAAAATCAACGAGGCACGCGAATCCTGTAATGAAATCCCCGGATTGATAGTATGCTGAGCGTAGCAAGGAACTCAAGGGCACGAGATACACACAATTCCTCACCACTAAAATACCGAATGTTAAAGATATCAAATCAAAACAATTCGTAATATATATTTTAAATCTTTTTAATTTACTAGTAGGTCGACGACCACCCACGGTGAACCAAAACGAATAAAATAATCAAAGTAAATGTAAAAGTAAGTGCTTCGAGATTGATACGCAATAAACTGAACTACTTCGCCCATATTTTACGTTTGCACTTGAATTTACGACTTTGGGATAAAAGCTGATTCAATGATCCATAGTTCAAAAGTGAATTTACTTTTGCTACCTAAGATTTAACTCCGAAAAATATATTATCGAAGTCTTTTAGTGCCAATTCTACCAAACAAGAATACGGTTTATTCCAATATTCGTCCTTGGATACAGTCGGGGTAAGAAAAGGTTCGGCACTTGCTTGCACCAAGGCAATTATCAGTCCTGCCAAAGTTTCACTTCAATTTAAATTTAATTTTCATTTAATAGTACTTATGGCATACATTATTTGGCCTTTGAGTTTGTCACTCTTTAGTACCACCCAGGGGACACGTGCAGGGTTCTGGGAGGTACCTTCTGCGGACGCAAGTGACAGTTGTCCCCCTTTGTCAAGTGAATGGTCAACTCGACTGTTAGAGGTTCTTAAGCCGCCCGAAGGCCTCTAACTCGGCTTAACGACTACTGTCGTAGGCATCAGCTGTATGTACTCCAGGCAAAATACGGTATTGAAAAACATTAATTTATAATAGCGTTTTTTTTCTTTATATCATTTTAAAACATTGATCTAAGATGCTTTATTCAAGAATCCAACAAACTTTCTATCCGGAAGTATTTATATAGATTTAAAAAAAGAATGAATTGTTTTTTTTTTAATTATTTATCTTGAATATTATAGAGCAAATGTAAATGAACCAAAATAAAGATAAAACCATTTATTAATATTTTTTCTGACTTTTCAGAAGCTAGTTAAGTTATCATTTTTTTTATGTCTGAAATTTTGTTGGATTTTGTCACTAAGTAACTATTTAATCTCCACTTATAATAAATCTCTAAATTAAAAAAAGAATCAGCCAGTTTGAAACTAAGCTTTGCGCGGTACGAATGTTCTCAGCATCCCATAAACGGAAAAATATGAAACATTTTATATAGGTACATTATTATTCTAGCTGCAACTTAGGATAGTTTTTATCCGACTGCGACAGTTAATTAATTTTCCGAAATATACGACTTCATTTAATTTTTCATTTATTTTTATTGAAATCAAACGCTGCTCCAACTGTCAGCTATAAGAAACGTCAAATTTTCGTCAAAATGGCGGAATTGCTTTGCCTTTCATTTATTAATAATTTAAATCCCGTCTACGATAGACCTTTACGAGACAAATGCTAAAATATAAACCATAACAAAATATTCGATTCTGATATGAGAACTTATATGCGCAAATGTCGTTTTATGTCGTAATTTCAATAAATGAAATCAACAAATTTGAACAATATAATTAACACGAATTTGTTTTTTTTGAATGACAATGGCACGCGCTCGGCGCATTCAGCCAAAGTACCTGCGGCGCTACCACGAAAACCGATACTCAATGTTCATATATTTGCATCCCTGTCACTCGAGTATGGTTAGTGCGATAGAGATAGAGATACCCGAATATTTTCGAATTCCGAAGTTCGTGGTTATAGCTCAGGAATCGAAAATATGGTAAATAATCATAATGTATTTTCTCGAAAAAGAATTTAAAATAAATATAGTCAAATGGAGAAAAAAACCAAGCAAGAGGTTATATAGGTAATGATTAAGTTATAAGAGTCCAAAGTTTTAAGAGTTCTGTCCCTTTTCCGCAAAACGCACCTTCATATGAAACGATTGTTTTTTACTATGACGCTCGAGTATATTGACGTCACAGTCCCTCATCGTTTTCTCACTCTAACAAGCGACATTGAAACGGATGTAGCTTCATAATTTTTTGAGATATTTGAATGGGAGTTTCCTTATCTTCTATCTATTTATACATAATAAATGCCTATGTCCTGACTGACTTATTCACTCAATCACTCACTCACTCACTCATCAACGCACAGCCGAAACTACTAATCTTAGAGAGTTGATTTTTGCACAGTATGTTGCTTTTATAACGTGGGCTAGGGATATAATAGAGATAGCTAGCTTTTATAGGGTAAAATGGGGGTGCAAAGTTTGTATGGGAGAACCTTTTTTTTTGAGCTATAGACTTAAACTTTGTAGAAAAATTAGTTATTAGAATACAAATGAA
This sequence comes from Epinotia brunnichana, assembly GCA_963854355.1. Lineage (NCBI taxonomy): Eukaryota > Metazoa > Arthropoda > Insecta > Lepidoptera > Tortricidae > Epinotia > Epinotia brunnichana. The sequence goes on from OY977939.1 coordinate 18,771,467, forward strand.
ACACTTTCAGCGTTTTGGAAAATTCCACCCCTACGGGGGTAAAAGTGGGGTGCAAGGTTTGTATGGGGGAAACATTTTTTTTTGTAATAGAGACTTAAAACTTTGTAGAAAGATCAGTCATTAGAATACAAATAAAGAACTTTCAGGGTTTTAGAAAATTCTACCCCTAAAGGGGTAAAATAGAGTGCAAAGTTTGTATGGGAAAAACTACTTTTTTTTAAATAGAGACTTAAAACTTTGTAGAGAAATTATTCATTAGAATACAAATAAAGTACCTAGATTCAGTGTTTTAAAAAAATCTACCCCTAAGGGGGTAAAATAGGGGTGCAAATTTTGTATGGGGGAAACAATTTTTTTTTTAAATAGAGACTTAAAACTTTGTAGAAAGATTAGTCATCAGAATACAAATTAAAATTAAGTTTTAGAAAATTCTACCCCTAAAAATAGGGGGCTAAAATAGGGGTGCAAAGTTTGTATGTGGGAAACTATTTTTTTTAGCTAGAGTCCTAAAACTTTGTAGAAAGATTATTTAAATACAAAGAAAGTACTTTCAGCGTTTTGGAAAATTTCACCCCTAAGGGGGTAAAATAGGGTGCAAAGTTTGTATGGGAAAAACATATTTTTTTTTAATAGAGACTTAAAATTTTGTTGAAACATACTTATTTGAACATGAAAAATACTACATTCGGCGTTTTACAAAAATCATTCCCTAAGGGGGTTAAAAAAGGGTGCAAGGTTTGTATGGGGAACACTTTTTCTGAGCTAGACACTTAAAACTTTGTAGAAAGATTACTTATAAAAATACAAAAAAAAAGACTTTCAGCGTTTTGAAAAAATCTATCCCTAAGGGGGATAAAAAGGGGTGCAAAGTTTTTATCAGGGAAAGTTTATGTTTTTGAGTTAGAGACTTGAAACTTTGTAGAAAGATTACTTATTAAAAAACAAAAAAAGAACACAAATCGTTTTAGAAAATTCCACCCCTAATAGGGTTAAAAAGGAGAGCAAGCTTTGCATGGGCAACACTTTTTTTGAGTTAGACTTAAAACTTTGCAAAAAGATTACTTATTAGAATACTAAAAAAGAACTTTCAGCGTTTTAGAAAACTCCATCCCTAAGGGGATCCTTAAGATACTTAAGAAGGGTAGCCAGTGTTGTGTGGGAAAAACTTTTTTTTTTACTAGACTTAAAACTATTCGAAATGTTACTTATTAAAATTAATAATAAAGTACTTTCAGAGTTTTAGAAAATTCCACCCCTAAGGGGGTTAAGAAAGCTTTGTATGGGCAACACTTTTTTTGAGCTAGAGACTTAAAAGTTTACGAAAAAGTTCTTTCAGCGATTAGAAAAATTCAACCTCTAAGGGGGTTTAAAAGGGGGTTCAAATTTTAAATGGCGAGCAATAAAATTTTAAAGTGTGAGTAAGAGATTTTTAACTTCGGTCTTATTCTGTACGTTAAAAGACTACAAAACTGATTTCAGAGTTTTTCCAAATTCATCCCATAAGAGTGTTAAAATTGGTTCAAAGTTTGAGTATTTCAAGGCATTTTTAAAGTATGAGATTTTTAACTTTGGTTTTAGACTGTTTGTTCACAAACTAGAAAATGAACATCAACTTTTTTTTTAATTATCCCCTAAAAGAGGGTTCAAATTTTGTATTGAGAGAAATCATTTTCTAAGACGATAAAAAGTTCTACGCGGACGAAGGCGCGGGCAACAGCTAGTTGATAATATATCCATTACATAAAAAAAATCGGCTATTATAAATTATTTCCAAATTTGACATATTTTCCATACAAGCTGTCAGTTCTATGCCTGGACTTCTGGATCAACTGCTTAGCGTGCTTTCCAAAGCACAGAAGCGCTCATTTATAGTAACCATAATTTAAGAGAGGTAGGGCACAGCGGAATGTCATCTCGCTCGTATGTGGAGCAGCCCAACTGGGGAAGTACCTCCACCTTACAGAAGACCGCAGCCATAATCCACTGCTTTGTAGTGTTGCTATATTATTGCATACTCGTACTATGAAGTATGTGGTGTTATGTTCCTGGTGGTGAGTAAGGTCGCCAGAGCTCCCTAGGGTGCGTTGTGTGGGGAGTGAGAGACCTGCATGTCTCTATCTGCCAACACAGCGAATCCTCAAGTGAATAAAGGGTCGGCAACGCGCTTGTGATTCTTCTGGAGTCACAAGTGTCCATAGGTAACGGTACCAGCTTAACATCAGGCAGGCCGTAAGCTTGTTTGCCACCGTCGTAGTATAAAAAAAAAAAAACACTCAAACAGGCGGTCACCCATCCAAAGACTGACCGCTGCCATCTTTGCTTAACCTGCGTTATCGTTTCCTATTCCCCTAGGCTATGAACGCTTCAAATTCAATATCGCATTGACGTTTGCATTTGCAATAACAGGCTAATCTCAGAGTAAGGCTGGGCGGTTAACGGATTCGGTTTTTGACTTACAGCCCTCTAGAGCGATAAGCTAATAGCGCTGTAAGTCGTACGCGGATTTCGAACGTTTGCGCCCTGCCTACTCCAGAGTAGACGTCAAATAGTGTCTCTCTTAATATTCAGATTTAAAGATATTACCCTAATGTTATAAGCCAGCTTCATGATCTGCAATAATTGCATCTCGTTCATGGATATTTATATTCCTCGGCAATATCAAATTAAATACGACGCAGAGTTATTAATGTTATTATTGATCGCGAAAATTACAAGAGAAAATATTGACACTGACAAACACTGACAATTAAATAGTATATAACAAAGTACTTTGTGAATAAACAATTTGATTGATTTATTTATTTATTTATTCAGAAACAATACAAATATTGTGTCCTATCCTTGTTATCATATCCATTAAGTATAATTTTATATGCACTTGTCTACTTAGTACTTTGCTTTCAAAAGGTAGTAATAGTCTATGACTTTATCAAGGAATGAATTTAATAACCAACGTAGGTTTTCGTACCCCGACTGTACTTAAAATTTCGACGTTAAATCTAAAAGTAAGTTCTTATTTTCCACCGAGCCTTAACTATATGGAGCATATATGTATAAATGCTATTTTTATTGATTATAAGATTATAACCTTTTAAATTAACACTGAAATTGAATTATATACACACGCTTTAATTTACTTAAAAAAAAGTTTGGATTAACTTCAATTCAGTACCTACTTCTCCAAGCCACATGAATATTGCCACATTTTTTTTCCACTTTACCACAAACTGCTCTCCGAGAGCAAATGCGTTGATTTGATTGTTACAGAAAAAATCCTAGTCGCTATCTGAGGGCTGATAATATACTATCAGCCCACGGAACTCCTCATGCTCAGAATTAAGAGCAATGCCTAGCTGAGCAACTTTTGAAATCTCAAAGTTTTGACGCAATGTTTCTGTCGCGCTGTTGTGGGCGGCGGGAGCTGTCTATGCGATAAGGACAACTGCACCTCGAACTAAAATTCCCACGCAAAGAACTCAAAAATCGAGGTTTCACTCTCGACTGTTTCCTCCTCCAAAACGCAACCACTCATCATAAAATTTTGGAAACTGCAAGAGAAAGAAATAATCTACGCCGCTATGTTTTGATTTTTTGGATATTTGTTGTTATATGTAAACTGCGCCTTTTTTAGTAGCCATTTCAATTAAGCCGTTTTTGTGATTTTTGAGACGCTGTAAGTTTCTTTCAAATAAAAAGATCCAAAAAAGCGAAAAATAGCGGCATAGATATTGATGATATTGACCTTATTTGAAAAAATCATTGCTCTAGGTTCAAAAACCAGGGAGGAAACAGTCGAGAGCGTTTGTATGGGAATATCGCAGATAGGCATTCCTCTTAACACTTCATTAGTTGCAACTTCTACGGAATCATGTCAGAATCTTTGACGTACTTTACATCTTTGAGGAGTTCCATAAGTCATCTGTGGTCTTTATCGTCAGTTCCACTTCACCAAAATTGTTACTTCATCAGATCCTGACTTGGTAACAACCTGTTTCGATTAAAAAAATAATTTTGGAAATCATTCCAGAATTGACGGAGAAATCGGTGAACATACATAAAATAATATACACCGTGGGCCTGAGGAACCCGACCAACTTTAAGTATCGATTCTAGAGCCTATTTGGAGTATATAATGTGGTATAACATATAGTCCAATTACGCATAATCGTCGATATATAAATTATTTAAACCAAAATTAAAATTTTAAAATCTTAAGTCTAACACACCCTAAGAACGTGACGTAGGTACATGCACGCGTTTAAACTATTTTAATGAATATGCTATTCGCAGTATTTCGCCGTACATCGTATTACGTCGGAGTGATTCGTAAAGTGTCGTTTGATTACTTACTTTCTCGCCTAGGGATAGGATTGTCTTTCTCTCACTCAACTAAAGATTTGTTCACAAGGAAGTGCTTAACTTTATTTATTAATTTGGTTCTAAAAAATATTTTGTTAAAATGCTTAATTGGGCCTATGTTTATATAACATTAATTAATCGTAATATCTTTAGGAGTACGCTGCTAAAATCTGGCGGGTTCCTCAGGCCCACGGTGTATAATAGTAATACATACAGTGGAACATATAACCTCGTCCTTTTTTGAAGTCGGTTGAAAATAAAATAAAGAAAATTTATATTTATTATTAGTCTATAGTCTTTCTTTTCTTTTCCCCTTCATTCGCGTTACCTGGAATGGGCACGTTATTAAGGTATTTCATATCCACGCGCAAATTGTTTCAAGCGCCGAGGACGATATTACCTGGAGTTAATAGTTATGAAATAGCTTTTTTTTTAATAGACTTAAGTACTAAACTGTTGCACTCTGCTTTTATATTACCTATTCATTACTTAAAGATAATGGGAGATGTGCTGTGTTGGCCGTTGCATTTCTCCATAAGCTGTCAACACGGCAAATCCTCATACATATCAAGGGTTGGAAACGAACATGGGACAGGTTTAAGCGCTTATAGACAACGGTTTCAATTTACCTAGCGTGAAGAGAGCTTTAAAGCTTCGTAATATTAAAAAACGGTTGAAAAACTAAACCGCTAAGCTCGAATAAGGAACCCCTAATTGGCTTGTTAACCTTACCTATACGTATCAAAACAATAGCGGCGAAAATCCTTCAAAAACTGGGTCCCAATTAACATTACGTACCGGTAGTTAGAGAGCAATCACTGAATGTTTTTTTCTGACTAATGGTAATAATTAATATTAAATATAAAGTTGCTACGTTTTCTATCCAGCTTTTAGCCATTTTTTCTTTCGAAAACGTTTGCAGCGCAACGTTCTACCTTAAATAACCCGTTTTATTGAAGGTTTTTAACGGGCCACATCGGCACCGAAGCCACATTTATAGAGGCATAAATGGCGTAATACATCAATTTGTTACAGATTCGACGAGGATCTGCGGACGATATCGCCGTGGGCCACTAGTTCGTGGAGCCACACCGATTTGCCGCGATTAAAACAGGGGAGGGTGGCTGGACAGGCAAGTATACACTTTATTGGTGTCATGTAATTGGTTTACTACTGCAAGTGTAGGTCGTAAGTGGGAATAAATGCTGCAATAGATTAATTAAGGGGTAATAGTGCGCTTTCCAATTGCTTTATTCATTGTAAGGAAGAACGTATGTTTATGACATATTTCGTTCTTCCAGTCTGCTCTTAGGGATTCTTATGGTCGCCATCATTCTCTTATGGTGCTGTCGATTGTCGATCTCGCCCAGCAACCCAATTTAAACAAAACCTTATGTTAGTCGCTTGATAATCGATGCAGGACCAAGCGTCAGAAGTAAGTTGTTCGTCGCATACTTTGGCCTAGTTTTATAAAGATCCGTTATACCTTCAGATCAAATACTAACACTTTCACTGCCAGGAAACCACCTAGTGGACGCTCGGTTTGTAAGCGCTTTCCTCTACTTAGCGGGAAACGGGCATCTGTTACGAGAGTACCGGTACGACATACCTACCAAAAGTGCCGACGTATCATTAAAAAAAGTTTTTCCAAAGGGAGACAAATTTCTTATCATCATATCTTATTTTGTAGCTCAGTGAACGTCTTATTCGACGCAATGTGTGTTCGTGCGTGATGTTTAATCAAGTCCGTGTCTGTTCCCTCAGTTCTGGGCCGCGTACGTGCCCTGCGACGCGCAGCATCGCGACGCGGTGCAGCTGACGTTCGAACAAATTGATCTCATACAGAGGCTTACGGATAAATATCATCCGCAACTCACGCTCTGCACCTCCGCCGACGGTAACATGCCAATAGATTACGACCAAGCTAAGTTTGCACCTCGCTCAGTGTAACTTATACGACGCGAGGTGCAAACTTAGCTCGGTCGGGTAGTACTTCCCTTCTTCAGCTTTCTATTTTTTATTATTGTTATAGGATAAAGTCCTGGGATATAAGTTTATCAAATACTGATAATCCTTCCTTACGTTGTATCCTTTCTAATATAAATTATTCATTATGTCAACGTTTCCAACCGTACCTACCTATATTAGTTATTATAATACTTAATTTAAATGTATTATGCGTACCAAGAAGTAACCAATATGCCTATATGTTGCTGACCGTACCAACAATCTACAGGGTGGGCAACTGGAAGGTATACTACACACATACTACAACATATTTTTTCTGACGTAATTTTTTTTGGGGGGGGCAAAATTCACTATACTTTTAATGCAATAAATATCAAGCGAATTGCGAAATTTTTGCTGTCTGCAAATTTATTAACAACGTTTCAAGCTCGAGAAACATGTTACACGGGACACTAGCAATATTGAAAAAAACGTTTTCAAGTCTACAAATTAAAAAATAGTTATTGATGAACCCAAAGTCATCAAATTTAACTTCATATTCATTTATTTGCTGCAACCATGGTATTTACAGGATGTTCTTAAAATTAATCAGTACAGACATGGACCCTACTAGGGTGTAGCAACATGTTTAAATACTAAACTAACCTAAACATACATATATTTAAAAAAAAAAATCAACATATTTTTATTTATATAAAATCTGCACATTAGATAACAACATACCTACTTGATTGCATTTGCACCATCTATTAAATTGTAAAAAATTATTGGCCCATGAACTCCTGTAGCGAGTATGGGCATTCAGTTAGGAGGTAAGTTTTAAGTTTATTAAAAAAAGTGTTATATGTAACTTCGTTTCTTATAATCTGCGGGATTTTATTGTAGATTCTAATAGACATTGCGTAAGGGCCTTTACTGAACATTGTTAGTTTAGCGGGAACTGCTTGAATTATTTTATTGCGATGACGTAAGTTGTGTGCATGAGAGTTGAAGTTTTCCGGTTTGGGATACAGACTAGGATATTTATGGACAAATTTGCACGTTTCCAATATGTACAGAGATGTGAGGGTAAGAATTTTTAATCTACAGAAGTGTGGTCTGCAACTCTCATCATTTCTTATGTTGCTGAGAACTCTTACGCATCTTTTCTGCAATAAAAATAGATCTTTGGCATTTGCACTACTGCCCCACAACATTATTTCATATTGCAACCATGATTGGGCAAAAGCATGGTAGGCACATATAGCAGTTTTCAAGTTGGTATTTATCAATATTTGTCTCAGGGCATAAGCAAATCTAGATAATTTTATCGATATTTTATCAATGTGGACTTTCCAGCTTATATGTTCGTCGATGTTTAAACTTCTTCTGGCTTTTGTTTTGACTCCGGACTGTCTAATCAAAAACCTTTCAAATTTTCGTAAAAATGAGTTGTTTAGTAACCATCTTATACATTATGACGTAACAATTTTAGGGTCGGAAAATATATATCATAATCTGCAAGATATGAGAAGTAACACTTTGTTACTTCGTAGAAATCCATTTTAACAAAAGAAAGTAGAAAAAAAAAAACTACAGTGAACCCTATTATTTCACTTGTAACCATTTTACTGCTCCATTTTTTATCAGAAAAAGATGAAATTTTATAATTTTTTTCATAACGTAATGAACAATAACTTTATTTTCATACTTACATCAATTTCTTCTTGTTTTCTGAAATATTCCAAAAAACATGATATCCGCGCTTTCGAACACGCACTTCCATCTCGCTCACGTCTGTGCTCGGTGAGAGCGATAGAAACCCAAGAACGTGCAGAGCCTTAATAAACCTGTCACCGTAAAAGCGGAAAATTCGAATCGCTGTAAAAAATACACCCGCAGAATCGCGGAAATGCGATAATTCATGGAAAATGCTATGAAAATTCCTCGCATTGTCCCACGTGGCAAGATGGATATTTGGCGGATATTTATTTCCATACATGATCACCAAGTCTTAAGAATACATTCACACAAAAAAAATGGTCACTTTTTTATTATTATATGGATTCAAAGCTATTTATACCTCTTACTTGTCCACCCTGTACAAACAGCAGTAGTTGATAGAGTTAGCAATTTTAACCATATCAGTCAAAGACTGACGTCCCATAAAAGTTGCGACGGTGTGTACATAGATACACACCGATTATATACCTTCCTTCGAGTAGTAAATTTGCCGGTTTTCAGCGTATATGGTGCTCAATTAAAAGTTATCATCGTATTATGCAAACCGTCGGAGGGAAAAAGGCAGTATTTTTCATAATATGAACATTTTACAAAAGACGGATTGTTACAAAGGCACAGCTGTTCAATATATAGGTAGGTATATATTTGGTATGTAAGTAATCTACTCTTTGCATCCGAGCCATTTGCATGAAAAGCTCGTTGTCTTGACTGTGAGACATAAAAAAAACCTAAATGGTTTTAATTAATTTCCATCGGCGAGTTTCTTTTTGCCCCATTGTTTAGTTATTTAAATTGACTTTTTCTTGAGGATTATCTAAAGCGTTCCCTACTAATTTTGCTAAAATTTAAATCTACTAGCACAGTAAATAAGGCCATTCGACACAAAACCCAAAATAACTTAATTCATGGATTCTTAACATTGTAAAAATTTCCATAAATGTTTGATTACGGGGCATTATTACTTTGGAAAAGTCGACACTTAAAAGTTAAGACACTTAACACCCAATGCTCCCCTTTTAAAAAGCGCTCCTATTTTTTTACTAAAGCCTGAAGCGCATTTTTCACTGTGCGAAGGCGTAAATATTTAATAATGCAGCGAAATATTCGTTTTGCGCTCTTAATATGATTACCAGGTGTATTTGAGCTTTTGTTATTAAAAAAATCACATACCTAGGTACTAAGTCTAAGGCTATGTGAAGCCGTTCATTTACACCCGCAAATGTATGGTACCGTTCCGCTATTCAATTATCTTGTGATAACGGGACGTTATAAAAATCGTATAGTTAACTACATAGTAAATAGATCTAAGATATTAAGAGGTATGGAACACGCTACGCCGCCGTAGCACAATAACGCCTAAGTACGCCTTTTACCGGCATATCATTATTTACCGATGAGATTGGCGAGTGTAATCATGTGTGATCGCAGATATAGTGGCGGCGCACGCGAACCACCGCATGTGCTCACTGGTGGGGGTGGAGGGAGGGCACGCCATTGGCGGCTCGCTCGGCGTCCTCAGGACCCTGTTCCAGGTGGGGGTGCGCTACCTCACGCTGACGTCCACCTGTGACACCCCCTGGGCTGAGTGCGCCTCTGCCGACCGGATCGAGCCTTCGCCGCGCGGAGGACTTACGCCATTTGGAAAAGTTAGTATCTTTATTGTTGTGTTAAGCCTAAGTTACACTTTCACCCAACTGTTACAAAAATGCTGGGATGACAAATTGGGTTTTATAATGTCTTTAAACATCATTTGGCTAAGTTTAGTGTAGGTATACATGTATTTATTTTAAGAAGTAGCGACGTCGATACTTAATTATTTTCCAAAGGATTGTTGCCGTCACGTTTTTAATTTTACAAATTATGGCAATGTAACAATTGTAAAAGTAAATTTCTAATTAGTTGACGAATGGAAGTAAATTAGATGAGTTTTGATGTTTTTCGTTATTATTTCGCCTCTGCAGCGCGTCCAAATTCCTCCTTATCTGTCTCTTCATCTTCTGTTTAGGAAGTTGTAATCTCTTTTATTGCAAATTCCGAAAGGAAACTCGTTAGGAGTGGATTTATTGTCCGATCCCTTTTAATAAAGACTTTTTCTGTCCATTTAAAGTTTAATATACAACAACTAGTGTTCCTGTATAATTCAGCTCTGCCTTTTTACTCTACAAATACCTAGGCATGCATTTTCGTTTCACCTGTCATTCCATTCTGTCATATATAAATACTAGCTGTTGCCCGCGACTTCGTCCGCGTAGAACTTTTTAACGTCTTAGAAAATGATTTCTCTCAATACAAAATTTGAACCCTCTTTTAGGGGATAATTAAAAAAAAAGTTGATGTTCATTTTCTAGTTTGTGAACAAACAGTCTAAAACCAAAGTTAAAAATCTCATACTTTAAAAATGCCTTGAAATACTCAAACTTTGAACCAATTTTAACACTCTTAGGGGATGAATTTAGAAAAACTCTGAAATCAGTTTTGTAGTCTTTTAACGTACAGAATAAGACCGAAGTTAAAAATCTCTTACTCACACTTTAAAATTTTATTGCTCGCCATTTTAAATTTGAACCCCCTTTTAAACCCCCTTAGAGGTTGAATTTTTCTAATCGCTGAAAGAACTTTTTTCGTAAACTTTTAAGTCTCTAGCTCAAAAAAAGTGTTGCCCATACAAAGCTTTCTTAATCCCCTTAGGGGTGGAATTTTCTAAAACTCTGATAGTACTTTATTATTAATTTTAATAAGTAACATTTTGAATAGTTTTAAGTCTAGCAAAAAAAAAAGTTTTTCCCACACAACACTGGCTACCCTTCTTAAGTATCTTAAGGATCCCCTTAGGGATGGAGTTTTCTAAAACGCTGAAAGTTCTTTTTTAGTATTCTAATAAGTAATCTTTTTGCAAAGTTTTAAGTCTAATTCAAAAAAAAGTGTTGCCCACCCAAGCTTGCTCTCCTTTTTAACCCTATTAGGGGTGGAATTTTCTAAAACGATTTGTGTTCTTTTTTTGTATTTTAATAAGTAATCTTTCTACAAAGTTTTAAGTCTCTAACTCAAAAACATAAACTTTCCCTGATAAAAACTTTGCACCCCTTTTTATCCCCCTTAGGGATAGATTTTTTCAAAACGCTGAAAGTCTTTTTTTTTGTATTTTTATAAGTAATCTTTCTACAAAGTTTTAAGTGTCTAGCTCAGAAAAAGTGTTCCCCATACAAACCTTGCACCCTTTTTTAACCCCCTTAGGGAATGATTTTTGTAAAACGCCGAATGTAGTATTTTTCATGTTCTAATAAGTAATTTTTCGTCAAAATTTTAAGTCTCTATTAAAAAAAAAAATGTTTTTCCCATACAAACTTTGCGCCCTATTTTACCCCCTTAGGGGTGAAATTTTCCAAAACGCTGAAAGTACTTTCTTTGTATTTAAATAATCTTTCTACAAAGTTTTAGGACTCTAGCTAAAAAAAATAGTTTCCCACATACAAACTTTGCACCCCTATTTTAGCCCCCTATTTTTAGGGGTAGAATTTTCTAAAACGCTGAAAGTACTTAATTTGTATTCTGATGACTAATCTTTCTACAAAGTTTTAAGTCTCTATTTAAAAAAAATATTGTTTCCCCCATACAAAATTTGCACCCCTATTTTACCCCCTTAGGGGTAGATTTTTTTAAAACACTGAATCTAGGTACTTTATTTGTATTCTAATGAATAATTTCTCTACAAAGTTTTAAGTCTCTATTTAAAAAAAAGTAGTTTTTCCCATACAAACTTTGCACTCTATTTTACCCCTTTAGGGGTAGAATTTTCTAAAACCCTGAAAGTTCTTTATTTGTATTCTAATGACTGATCTTTCTACAAAGTTTTAAGTCTCTAATTTAAAAAAAATGTTTCCCCCATACAAACCTTGCACCCCTATTTTACCCCCGTAGGGGTGGAATTTTCCAAAACGCTGAAAGTGTTTCATTTGTATTCTAATAACTAATTTTTCTACAAAGTTTAAGTCTATAGCTCAAAAAAAAAAGGTTCTCCCATACAAACTTTGCACCCCCATTTTACCCCCTTAGGGGTAGAATTTTCAAAAATCCCTTTTTATCCCTAGCCCACGTTATAAAAGCAACATACTGTGCAAAAATCAACTCTCTAAGATTAGTAGTTTCGGCTGTGCGTTGATGAGTGAGTGAGTGAGTGATTGAGTGAATAAGTCAGTCAGGACATAGGCATTTATTATGTACTAGCTGTTGCCCGCGACTTCGTCCGCGTAGAACTTTTTATCGTCTTAGAAAATGATTTCTCTCAATACAAAATTTGAACCCTCTTTTAGGGGATAATTAAAAAAAAAGTTGATGTTCATTTTCTAGTTTGTGAACAAACAGTCTAAAACCAAAGTTAAAAATCTCATACTTTAAAAATGCCTTGAAATACTCAAACTTTGAACCAATTTTAACACTCTTAGGGGATGAATTTGGAAAAACTCTGAAATCAGTTTTGTAGTCTTTTAACGTACAGAATAAGACCGAAGTTAAAAATCTCTTACTCACACTTTAAAATTTTATTGCTCGCCATTTAAAATTTGAACCCCCTTTTAAACCCCCTTAGAGGTTGAATTTTTCTAATCGCTGAAAGAACTTTTTTGGTAAACTTTTAAGTCTCTAGCTCAAAAAAAGTGTTGCCCATACAAAGCTTTCTTAACCCCCTTAGGGGTGGAATTTTCTAAAACTCTGAAAGTACTTTATTATTAATTTTAATAAGTAACATTTTGAATAGTTTTAAGTCTAGTAAAAAAAAAGTTTTTCCCACACAACACTGGCTACCCTTCTTAAGGATCTTAAGGATCCCCTTAGGGATGGAGTTTTCTAAAACGCTGAAAGTTCTTTTTTAGTATTCTAATAAGTAATCTTTTTGCAAAGTTTTAAGTCTAACTCAAAAAAAAGTGTTGCCCATGCAAAGCTTGCTCTCCTTTTTAACCCTATTAGGGGTGGAATTTTCTAAAACGATTTGTGTTCTTTTTTTGTATTTTAATAAGTAATCTTTCTACAAAGTTTCAAGTCTCTAACTCAAAAACATAAACTTTTCCTGATAAAAACTTTGCACCCCTTTTTATCCCCCTTAGGGATAGATTTTTTCAAAACGCTGAAAGTCTTTTTTTTTGTATTTTTATAAGTAATCTTTCTACAAAGTTTTAAGTGTCTAGCTCAGAAAAAGTGTTCCCCATACAAACCTTGCACCCTTTTTTAACCCCTTTAGGGAATGATTTTTGTAAAACGCCGAATGTAGTATTTTTCATGTTCTAATAAGTAATTTTTCGTCAAAATTTTAAGTCTCTATTTAAAAAAAATATGTTTTGCCCATACAAACTTTGCACCCTATTTTACCCCCTTAGGGGTGAAATTTTCCAAAACGCTGAAAGTACTTTCTTTGTATTTAAATAATCTTTCTACAAAGTTTTAGGACTCTAGCTAAAAAAAATTGTTTCCCACATACAAACTTTGCACCCCTATTTTAGCCCCCTATTTTTAGGGGTAGAATTTTCTAAAACGCTGAAAGTACTTAATTTGTATTCTGATGACTAATCTTTCTACAAAATTTTAAGTCTCTATTTAAAAAAAAAATTGTTTCCCCCATACAAAATTTGCACCCCTATTTTACCCCCTTAGGGGTAGATTTTTTTAAAACACTGAATCTAGGTACTTTATTTGTATTCTAATGAATAATTTCTCTACAAAGTTTTAAGTCTCTATTTAAAAAAAAGTAGTTTTTCCCATACAAACTTTGCACTCTATTTTACCCCTTTAGGGGTAGAATTTTCTAAAACCCTGAAAGTTCTTTATTTGTATTCTAATGACTGATCTTTCTACAAAGTTTTAAGTCTCTATTTAAAAAAAAAATTGTTTCCCCCATACAAACCTTGCACCCCTATTTTACCCCCGTAGGGGTGGAATTTTCCAAAACGCTGAAAGTGTTTCATTTGTATTCTAATAACTAATTTTTCTACAAAGTTTAAGTCTATAGCTCAAAAAAAAAAGGTTCTCCCATACAAACTTTGCAACCCCATTTTACCCCCTTAGGGGTAGAATTTTCAAAAATCCCTTTTTATCCCTAGCCCACGTTATAAAAGCAACATACTGTGCAAAAATCAACTCTCTAAGATTAGTAGTTTCGGCTGTGCGTTGATGAGTGAGTGAGTGAGTGAATAAGTCAGTCAGGACATAGGCATTTATTATGTACTAGCTGTTGCCCGCGACTTCGTCCGCGTAGAACTTAATACTTAGAAAATATAATGCAAACAAACTTCTACCATCTTAAGGGATGATTTCCGAGGCAAAAACTATTCTATATCCTTTGAAGGGTCTCAAATTATCTCTATACCAAATTTCATCTAGGTACATGGATTTTATCCAAAATTTCACCCCCTATTTCATACCATTAGGGAATGATTTTCGGGATAAAAACTATCTAATGTCATTCTTCGGGACTCAAACGACATTTATACCAAATTTCATCTAAACGGGATTCATCCAAATTTTCACCCCCCATTTCACCCCCTTAGGGAGTGATTTCCGGAATTACAACTATCCTATGTCCTTTCCCAGGACTCAAGCTATCTCTATACCAAATTGTATTAAAATGGGTTCCATCCGAATTTTCACCCCTAATTTCACCCCCTTAGGGGATGATTTCTGGGGTAAAAACTATCTGGGGTAAAAGCTATATGAGGTAAAAACAAAAATCGGTGCAGCGGTTTAAGTAGCTCCATACAAATTTCCACCCCCAATTTCAGCCCCTCAGATATAAAAACTACCCTTTGTCCTTCCCCGGGGCTCATTTCATCTAAATCGGTTCAGCGGTTTGGGCGTGAAGAGGTAACAGACAGACACACTTTCGCATTTATAATATTAGTATGGAAGTATGGATTATTAGTATGGATAGTATGGATTATTTCCGCTTGTCTTCCAAATAGAGGTGTAGCTGTAGACTCACTTCAAAAGAAAGAAGAAACGAAAAACTCGTTCAAATATCTCAAAAAATTACGAAGCTACAACCGTTTTAATGTCGCTTGTTAGAGTGAGAAAACGATCAGGGACCGTGACGTCACGATCCTCGAGCGTCATAGTAAAAAACAATCGTTTCATTATAAAGGTGCGTTTTGCGGAAAAGAGACGCAACAAACCCCCTCTTAAAACTTTATACACTTATAACTTAGTGATTACCTATATAGCCTCTTGCGTTGTTTTTTTTCGAGATAATACAACATTATGATTATTTTGTTTAGTGTCTACATCCCTATTTTCGATAAGATAAGATAAAATAAGATTTCTTTATTGTCAGAACTGTGTACATTTAGTTGTTTTGGGTAAAATAAAGTCCAACAGCTTGCCCATTTCGGACGTACAATATTAAACTTAAAGCTAGTCAAATATACTAAAACAATAACAACAATAGTATTTCCAAATAATTTTAACCATATTCACACATAAAATATTAATTTAGATCTATCCGACATCCGTATTTTCTTTTAAACCACGAACTTCGGAATTCGAAAATATTCGGGTATCTCTATCTCTATCGCACTAACAAATGACAGGAATGCAGAGGGCCTACCGCGAAAGGCATTCGAAGTTTCCCCTCTCTGTCATACTTACAAGTTCGTACATAAGTGCGACAGAGAGGGAAAACTTCGAATGCCGTTCGCGGTATCGCGGTAGGCCCTCAGATATACAAACTTCGAGTTTCGGTTTTCGTGTTTTGGCTGAATACGCAAAGAGCGCGCGCGCGTGCCATTCAAAAAAACCAAGTTTATATTGTTTGAATTTGTTGTTACATTTGTACAAATTACGCCTTAATTCGACATTTGCGCATATAAGTTCGCATATCAAAATCGATTAATCTTATATTTGCTTTTGGTACATATGTGTCTCGTCAATGTATATCGTAGACGGGATTAAAATTATTAATAGGCGAAAGAAAGGCAAAGCAATTCCGCCATTTTGTCCGTAGTATTTCTTATTACTGTGATTTTGACGTTTCTTTTAGCTGACAGATGTGGCGGCGATATACTTTAAAGAATAATAAATGAAAAATTAAATGAAGTCGTATATTACGGAAAATAAATTAATTGTCGCAGTCGGATTAAAACTATCCTAAGTTGCAGCTGGAATAATAATGTACCTATATAAAATGTTTCATATTTTTCCGTCCATGGGATGCTGAGAACATTCGTACCACAGAAAGCTTAGTTTCAAACTGGCTGATTCTTTTTTTATTTTAGAGATTTATTATAAGTGGAGATAAATAGATAGAAGATAATGAAACTCCCATTCAAATATCTCAAAAAATTATGAAGCTACATCCGTTTTAATGTCGCTTGTTAGAGTGAGAAAACGATGAGGGACTGTGACGTCAATATACTCGAGCGTCATAGTAAAAAACAATCGTTTCATATGAAGGTGCGTTTTGCGGAAAAGGGACAGAACATACCCCCTCTTAAAACTTTGGACTCTTATAACTTAATCATTACCTATATAACCTCTTGCTTTGTTTTTTTCTCCATTTGACTATATTTATTTTAAATTCTTTTTCGAGAAAATACATTATGATTATTTACCATATTTTCGATTCCTGAGCTATAACCACGAACTTCGGAATTCGAAAATATTCGGGTATCTCTATCTCTATCGCACTAACCATACTCGAGTGACAGGGATGCAAATATATGAACATTGAGTATCGGTTTTCGTGGTAGCGCCGCAGGTACTTTGGCTGAATGCGCCGAGCGCGTGCCATGACAATGGCACGCGCTCGGCGCATTCAGCTTTTTCATTTTTCATTCAAAAAAAACAAATTCGTGTTAATTATATTGTTCAAATTTGTTGATTTCATTTATTGAAATTACGACATAAAACGACATTTGCGCATATAAGTTCTCATATCAGAATCGAATATTTTTTTATGGTTTATATTTTAGCATTTGTCTCGTAAAGGTCTATCGTAGACGGGATTTAAATTATTAATAAGTGAAAGGCAAAGCAATTCCGCCATTTTGACGAAAATTTGACGGTTCTTATAGCTGACAGTTGGAGCAGCGTTTGATTTCAATAAAAATAAATGAAAAATTAAATGAAGTCGTATATTTCGGAAAATTAATTAACTGTCGCAGTCGGATAAAAACTATCCTAAGTTGCAGCTAGAATAATAATGTACCTATATAAAATGTTTCATATTTTTCCGTTCATGGGATGCTGAGAACATTCGAACCGCGCAAAGCTTAGTTTCAAACTGGCTGATTCTTTTTTTAATTTAGAGATTTATTATAAGTGGAGATAAATAGATAGAAGATAATGAAACTCCCATTCAAATATCTCAAAAAATTATGAAGCTACATCCGTTTTAATGTCGCTTGTTAGAGTGAGAAAACGATGAGGGACTGTGACGTCAATATACTCGAGCGTCATAGTAAAAAACAATCGTTTCATATGAAGGTGCGTTTTGCGGAAAAGGGACAGAACATACCCCCTCTTAAAACTTTGGACTCTTATAACTTAATCATTACCTATATAACCTCTCTTTGTTTTTTTCTCCATTTGACTATATTTATTTTAAATTCTTTTTCGAGAAAATACATTATGATTATTTACCATATTTTCGATTCCTGAGCTATAACCACGAACTTCGGAATTCGAAAATATTCGGGTATCTCTATCTCTATCGCACTAACCATACTCGAGTGACAGGGATGCAAATATATGAACATTGAGTATCGGTTTTCGTGGTAGCGCCGCAGGTACTTTGGCTGAATGCGCCGAGCGCGTGCCATTGTCATTCAAAAAAAACAAATTCGTGTTACCTAATTATATTGTTCAAATTTGTTGATTTCATTTATTGAAATTACGACATAAAACGACATTTGCGCATATAAGTTCTCATATCAGAATCGAATATTTTTTTATGGTTTATATTTTAGCATTTGTCTCGTAAAGGTCTATCGTAGACGGGATTTAAATTATTAATAAGTGAAAGGCAAAGCAATTCCGCCATTTTGACGAAAATTTGACGGTTCTTATAGCTGACAGTTGGAGCAGCGTTTGATTTCAATAAAAATAAATGAAAAATTAAATGAAGTCGTATATTTCGGAAAATCTATTAACTGTCGCAGTCGGATAAAAACTATCCTAAGTTGCAGCTAGAATAATAATGTACCTATATAAAATGTTTCATATTTTTCCGTTCATGGGATGCTGAGAACATTCGAACCGCGCAAAGCTTAGTTTCAAACTGGCTGATTCTTTTTTTAATTTAGAGATTTATTATAAGTGGAGATTAAGAAGTTCCACCTAAATAATTAAGAGAGTAACTAAGTTTAGTAAAGTTGGAAAAAAATAACGTAGTTTTTAGCAATGGCAATAAATAATAAGTAAAGAAGAGGATGTAAATTTAAATGAAAACAAGGTCGGTGAGATGTGCTGATTTCATCCTCACGTCGTAACTTGCATTGACGACATCGCTATCATTACAATACTAATATCAGTAAGTAAAATAGTCCCATATTCAAAGTAATAATGAAGCAGGTACTCAAAACGAAACCGTAAAGATTGAGACGTCGAGTAGAGTGAGTGTGCCATAATCATAAACATCCTGGCTCACCGCAATATTTCGCTTTGTATGAACTCCAGCTGCTTGCGAAGCAGACTCTTTGTTTTCCTTGCAACGATACTTTTCGAAATATTTTCTTTTGTTGAAACAACTCTCAGCGCGTAACGCGCCTCTCGTGCATCACTTACGAGCTTTGGAAATAACAAAAACACAAGTAATAAAAACATACGAATCTTTCAAAGCTAACATCTTTAACGACTAAATAAAACATATGTAGATAAGTACAACTTATACGATCACCTCTTTTGATAACCCAAAAAGCCGTTTATATCGCTGTGGCTGTACACATAAAAGACGAAATGATGGATCCGTACAACTGTAAGGTTACAGATTTTTTTTCGCTGTTAAATATATTATCCGTGGAAGTATTCATGCACATTACCATAATAATACCGAATCAGAACCACCAGCGTGGAAACTCACCCACATTGGGGTTATTTTATACAATAAAATATGTTAGTACCTTTTTATTCGTATCAGGACGTTTAACATATAATTGGTAACATTTGACACGTGAAGCAACTAGGCGAGGTTAGCGCGGTTGTCAGGCAGGGGACAATTTCCCAACACGATTTATTTCCAATTTAGGCACAACAGGTTCTTTTTGGGTTGCATCTCAGTTAAGGACCTTTAAATTAATTGCATTGTAAGACCATTGGTACCTACGTAGCATTCTACATGATATGACATACCCTACTAAGGCCCACCATAGGATACGAAATGACATTGAAATTAAAATCAACTAACGTAAGAAAAAGAGTTGAATATCGTTTGTTTCAAGAAAGACCAAAACAAAACAAATGCAACTCTATTCCAACCCAAAATGGTTAAAATTCCTTTAAGAGAATAAGTCCTTCCAGGATACGTCACAAACTGGTTACTGTTGGACTCTATGACTCTATGTAGACAAAGCAAAGGCTATCTCAAACATGATACACCGTAATAGGTAACACGTCCACTTTGCCAAGTGTTCCTTTGAAATTTACAGTAGGTAGGTACCATTGTGCAAGTAACCACTTGCCATACCGCTGCATGTAGTTAGATTGCGAAAAAGTAGATAATAATCAACCTCCGCGTGTAGTGTAGTTGAGCTAACAGCTCTTTAATAGTACATTGTGCATAGAGGTAGGTAAGATATTTTTTACGAACGAGGGTTGATTTGAAGCCTGACGCTGAAGGCCATTGTATACAGGGTGTATAATCCAAATGGAGGAGTGAGGAAAAATCTGAAACTATAAGGTAAGAGATACGGATATTTGTTCTTAGGAGTCACGAGGACGATGATTAAAATAAATCCTCATACGGTCGGGAATCAAACGCGCTCAAGTCTGTCTAAAAAACCGGCCAAGTGCGAGTCGGACTCGCGCACGAAGGATTCCGTACCATTATCAATAAAAATATTTATTTTATTTTGTTTTAAGTATTTGTTGTTATAGCGGCAATAGAAATACATAATCTGTGAAAATTTCATTTCTTTCGCTATCACGGTTCTTGAGATACAGCCTGGTGACAGACAGACGGACGGACGGACGGCGAAGTCTTAGTGTCCCGTTTTACTCTTTGAGTACGGAAATAAAAACCGTCCAAGTGCGAGTCGGACTCGCGCATGAAGGGTTCCGTACCATTATCTATAAAAAACTATTTTATTCTGTTTTTAGTATTTGTTTTTATAGCGGCAACAGAAATACATCGTCTGTGAAAATTTCAGCTGGAACTATCACGGTATCAGTGAGATACAGCCTGGTGACAGACAGACGGACGGACGGACGAACAGCGGAGTCTTAGTAATAGGGTCCCGTTTTACTCTTTGAGTACGGAACCCTAAAAAGGAGTTCGTTTTATTGCGGAAATTAATGTTACTGATTGTAAGGAACAATTGCTGCTATGAAAACATGTATAATACGATCACAGGAGAATGTCGTATACGATGAAAGGTGTTGATGTGAGGCGATCACGATATAAATCAATGTTAAAAATACACAGGCACTAAATTATTACAATTAAAATTTAAAATCATTAAATAATTCAGTTAAAGATATTTTAACCCGCGACGCAAAAAGAGGGGTGTTATAAGTTTGACGTGTATATGTGTCTTTCTGTGGCATCGTAGCTCCTAAACGAATGGACCGATTTGAATGCGGTTTTTTTCGAGATGGTTCTTAACTACGTTTCAACAAAAACAGCTAAGCCGTTTTTGAGATATTGAACTTTGAAATGAAAATGTCGGGGGTTTCTCAATGTTTCTAAGTTGTAGTTATACGTCATAAAGTGGTCATAAAGTGGTCATAAAGTGGTTTTCCCGAGAGACTACAGTAGATACGAGGGAGTGTATACATTGTTAAAGGGCCGACAAGGCGCATGTTACACTCCTGAAGTTGCAAGCGTCCACAGGCTACGGTGACCGCATACCATCAGGCGGCCCATAAGGTTGTTTGCCCCCGACGTGATTAAAAAAAAAATACCACCCGCTACGCGTGCGGAAAATCCCATTCCCTCGCCAGGGGGAGGGGGAGACGAATTTTGTACTCACTTAGAGTGTTAATAAAATAAAAAAGCCTCAGATCGCATATTCCAAATACATGCGATCTGAGACATTACTTGTTTTATTGCCCTAGGTGACTAGGTAATGTAGGTCGTTCCCGCTCACGGGACAATGGTGACTCGGACAAAGTACCAACTGTACGAACACGTAGAGGCACTTTTGACAAATTAATGAAATGCCCGCAGTACACCGAGCAAGGTAATTTAGTATAATTAGTGTTTTTACATGTAGATTTATTTATAAATAGGTTTTCAAACCTCCTTGCTTTATAACGACAGTGACGTTTGAGTGACAGATACAACTTAAGAAAAAAGCCATTAAACCCATGGGCGTAATATAGGCTTTTATAAGTCAACATCGTGATTTAATTACCTAGTAGGTATGCCCATTTTCACGGTTGGTATTCGATAAATAGCACATCATCGTATTTATTTATGTTTCCGATTGCCATGGTCAGAGATATATGAGAGACTGGTCAAATCTTTTTAATATGTATCTAAAAAGCTACACGATTATAAGTTCTACATCACACGATGATAATGTGTATTATATGAGGGTGATAATATAAGGGTTCCATTTTTCCTTCTAGAGTGCGGCGCCCGAATAAAGGGCCCCGTGTAACGTTCTTACAAAGCCTAACGTTGTACGAGTATTGTATTCGAATTGTACACACTTCGATAGTAAAGAGCAACACGGAGCGTACAATTTCGATACGACAGAAATGGAGCGCCATCAAATACCCGCCTGGCACCGGTTCCTACCTACCCCCGGCTATTTCACGACTTGCGCTTTCCACATCAATTTCAGAACCAAACTATTGTAGGCATTGTATTCGGAGCCTAGCAATTAATTAAACTAGGCAAACTTAAACAGACGGCAGGAAAGAACAATGTCTAGGTTACCTACCACTTAAGCATTTACATTGAGCAAGGAAAGCACACTGATAAAAATGATATGCATATTTTTTATATTTGACACAATGGTTTATTGACTGAATAAAATAGTTCGCTGAACTCCGCACCAATTGAGGATTGAAAATAAATTAGAATCGTCGTCAGTTTAAATTGTATTTTCTATTTAGTAATTTCGGTATAGGCGTTATCCGTGATTGTATCGTTAAAATGAATTTGTGTAGACTCAAAATGTATTATTACTTCAGAAGAAAGAAGGCAAAATATTATGCCTGATGACGAAAATCCCATTCAAATATCTCAAAAAATTACGAAGTTAATACAAGTTGCTTGCTAGAGAGAGAAAAAAAACGTCAAAATCCTCTAGCGTCATAGTAAATGACAATCGTTTCATATGAAGGCGCGTTTTGCGGAAAAGGGACAGAACATACCCCCTCTTAAAATTTTAGATACTTATTATTATATTATACTTTGTGATTATTTAACTTCTAGCGTTGTTTTTTCTCCATTTGACTAGATTTTTAATATTTTTTCGAGAAAATGCAACATTATTGATTATTTTATTTAGTGTCTACACCCCTATTAGGTATTACAATATGGTCTACTTATTTGCGAGCAAAACACGAGTAAAATGGTCACATTTTTAAGGTTCCGGAACAATAAGGTAAAAACTGAACCCTTATGGTGCGACTCCATCCGTCTGTCTGTCTGTCTGTCTGTCACAAAGTTAAATATCTCTGGAACTACTAATGCTATCAATTTGAAATTAAGAATAGTTGTAAACAAAGCTAATCCTCGTGTTTGGAAAATGAAAAATTTAAAGATATATTTTAATTTCTATAAAAAAGGACGGATAAGAAAGGGGGCAAAAATTTAAAATCTAGTTAGTAGGCCAAGTGGGATATCATATGAAACGGCTTGAATTGCACATTCTAAAACAGTTTTTATTCTATAGTGGTAAAATTTTGATTTACAAAGGAAAATGTACAAAAAAATACCATTCCCCGAAAAATTTGAAAATAATATATAATATTATTATTAGCGTAAATATTACCGGAAAAGTATAACAAGACCTCTATCTAGCGGATTTTTTTTTTATGAAAAAAAAATCATTCAATATTTAAGTTTACTTTTACTTTTGTGCTCAATTTTTTTCCTTGTATGGAAGCATTCTGAAAGTACCTTCTAGATAATTATTCCTGTTAGTAGATAATTATTTTTCAAGTGAACCAATTTCGATAATTCTTTTTATATCTCTGAAAAACCAACATAGATTTTTTCTTAATAAGGTGTAGTGAAAGTTTGTACGGAACCCTGGGTGCGCGAGACAGACTCGCACTTGACCGGTTTTTATTTTATGTCACGATGGTCGGAAAAAAGCATACGGCCTGCCTGATGGCATGCAACACCGCAAACTATGGACGCTTGCGACTCTAGAAAAGTCACAAACGCGTTGTACAGTCGCCATCACATACATCGGAGCAAACAAGCACGTCACAAACATCGGAACACACCTCTATTTTCAAGGCATTAGGGTGCATGTGCCGATATTTTTGAACACCTATAGTGTACCTATGTATGTGATGGCGACTGTACCTAGTGATGTGCAAATTGCGGGAAGCTTCCAAAAAGTTGGAAAAGTTCTCGGGAATTGCTCGAAATTTTCACAAGAAATTAAGGAAATTTACGTACTGAGAAGCATAAAAATTTAAATCTTATACACTGTGTATAAGAGTTCCAGTTGTATGCTTCCCAGTTCGTAAATTTCCATGTTGGAAATGGAAAGTTTCAATTCCCATATAAAAATGAGGAAAATTTCCGAAATTTTCCTATGTTAAATTGCAGAAACATTTCGCAACATAGGAAACTTTCCGTCGGCACATCAGTAGTTGTAGGTACAATCGGTATCGATTTGAGGTTACGTTAATTGTGTTGACACCTAGAAACAAATGCAAGTGATTCATTCTCAACATAGCCTCGGGAGCTCTGCCTCCGTTATGGATATAGTCTTCTGTAACAACTATTACATACCTGCCACCATATTCTAGGGACAAAACAAAAAAATATATAAATAAGTACCTACAAGTAAAAAATGGCATTCTTTGCCAGTTAATCTTATAGCCGAACAGATGCACACAAAAGTTTAAATATTATATTAATCGGTGTCAGCAGCGACGATCAAGATTTTCCAAGTTAATCTAATTCTATTCTGTTTAATTTATTCCAAAACTCAAGCGAATTTTCGTTTAGAACTTAAAGCGATAATAGGCGTAAACGGTTTTCATACTACGCGTCGAGGTTTCTGAGCCGCCGGCTAAACGTGCCAGGCTTAAGTAGAAAGGCTACCCCGGTAGGACGATTGATATTAGGTACCTATATATTTTTAAGTTAATTGATATTGTAGTACCTGGGAGATAGAGAAAAATGTCAAACTAAAGAGGACGACATTACTTAATATGAATTGCCATGTTATAAAATGTCATCACAGCAATAATTTGTGAAATAGACAGATATAAATTCTATTGAGATTAGTTATCGAATTTATCATAGTTATAGAACTATGACGGCTACAGATGCGAAGTAAATATATATTAGTAGAGCAGTCTTTTTTTATCAAATTCGCTGTCAATAATATGAAATAAAAGAATATATATATTCTATCAATTTCGTAGCGCTACGTCGTAGCCGCTAGCATGCGGAAAACCTACAGGCTAAGCACCCTACTTAGCGGGTACATTGTCGCTACTTACGAGTATGGCTCACTTGGTTATAAAAACTTAAAAAGTAGCTTTACTTATTTATTACGGTTTATAAGATGCAGCAGTGTGCTGTGACCGATGGATTGACGCAGACAGAACCTTTGTAATAGGATCTTTAGCAACGTAGGTCTGCCTGGAATAATTTACAGTCGCGTTCTTCAATTTATGACCCACTTCGCAAAAATATTCTTCGCATTCCTATACGCATTTCTTAACACATACACTAGCCGGAACATGCCTAGCGGGTGGGCACCCGCTAGGCATGTAGGCGTAGGCACGTCATGGGCGTGAAAACCCACGGGGTTGACTACGAGCGTAGCGATCCTTGGCAGTGAATGTGTAACTCATTCACTGCTTAGTAGCGCTACGCCGTAAGCTTAATGTCCGTATGTAGCGAAAATCGCATGTCTGACTCATTTGTGTCGTGATTAGCACTGAATAGGTTACCCGTCCGAGGCCACGCATCGCTACGTGTGCTACTCGCTACGGGCGTAGCATCGGTTATCCGTTTTGTAGCGGCAATTGCTCGTAGAGGCATGGCTCATATGTGAGTCATTGGCCTCGTATGGGTTAAGTGGATCCTAAATTTAAGTTTGTGACTTTACCAAAGACAACAAATAATAAAATCCAAATATGCCATTGCCAGCCACGTATTGAAGCCAAAGCACATAAAAGGTAGTTTATAAAAAAATATGCTGAGATACAGTTTTCTTTAGACTGAGATGTTTTGGAGTTTGTAACACCCTTTCATTACAAATTTGTTCAAACACAAAATAAATGTGGCACAATCGGTTGCACAAGTGCTTAAAAGTTTAATTTTACAGGTTTTTCATTATGTTCGTTTTTAGGGTTCCGTACTCAAAGAGTAAAACGGGATCCTATTACTAAGACTCCGCTGTCCGTCCGTCCGTCCGTCCGTACGTCCATCCGTCTGTCTGTCACCAGGCTGTATCTCACTGATACCGTGATAGTTCCAGCTGAAATTTTCACAGATGATGTATTTCTGTTGCCGCTATAACAACAAATACTAAAAACACAGAATAAAATTGTTTTTTATAGATAATGGTACGGAACCCTTCGTGCGCGAGTCCGACTCGCACTTGGCCGGTTTTTTGTTTATATACTATCCGCTAACAAAAACACAGACAAAGCCGCGGGGTAAAATAGAGCATATGTTCATTTAGAAACTCCAATCTATATACTGGTGAAATAATTTTTGAAATTGGATCAGTAGTTCTGGAGATTACCCCCTACATACAAACTTACAAAGGTACAATCTCACAGACTATCCCTCTTTATTTACGTGATAACGTCTTATAAATCGATGAACACCGGCAGCACGCACGAAAAACTATGACTCATTGTCCCGTTCCGCCTGAGCCGAGCGTTCGGCTTTATGACGTTATCACGTAAAATTATCGTCCGTAAACCGACTTTATAGAAAACCAATTTTTATATTTGTATCGATTGCAAGAGCGTCATTGAACAGGTGGTGGTAAAGGAGATGAACCGGCTGGGGATGCTGGTGGACCTATCCCACGTGTCGGAGCGCACGATGCGAGACGCGCTCGCGGCGTCGCGCGCGCCGGTCATCTTCTCCCACTCGTCGGCGCGCGCGCTCTGCAACGTCACAAGGAACGTGCCCGACACCGTGCTGCGGCTGCTGGCGGCCAACAAGGGACTCATCATGGTCAACTTTTACACGTCCTTTCTCACTTGCAAGGAAACGGCTACGGTGCAGAGTGCTATAGGTACATACGTTACATGCTACTAACGTAGATAGACGTTAACTTCATACCTTTTTAAATGAAAAATTTCAATAGTACATTGTTGTAGAGGTTAGAAAGTAAGCAATAGATGGACGAGTCAGTTCGAGGGCCAACGCGTAGCGGAGGCCCTGGATAGTACGAGTCCAGCTATTGCACTTTCGGCCGAGGCTTAACACAGTGCTTTTCACGTCTTCTGCGAGGAAATTGCAAATAATTATAATTTTAAATCAAACTTAAGTACCTAATGGGTCATTGTCAGTCACAAAAACAAAAATCATGTTTCCGGTGGTCAATAAGTAGTTAAGGGCTTACGTTTACATATAATATGTTTTTATCACATAGAATTGTAGAAGGGGCAACGCCGTTTATCCGGATTCAGAGTTCAACCAGAAATTAGGCTTTATAGTCCTTAACTTTAGCAATGTCCACCGAAGAGACGCGAACCTAAATCTGACAATGACCCTAATAATACTAAACAAAAAACAAAAGAGTGCCGGCGCGGCGGCGAGGAGCGGCCGCGCGGGGAGGGGGGCTGTGATTGTTCGAAGCGCTGTTCAAACTGTCCAACAATAATATTGTTGGACAGTTTGAATTCATAGATGGCCTGTTCGAGCGCCGTCCAACTAACCCCAGCTTTGAAACCTGAATTCTGACCATCTTTTGCCACATTTCCGAGCAGTGGCGTGAAAAAAACTTTACCCGTGATTAGAATTTTCTTTAGTTTTAATCACGGGCTCAATAATACATCTACTCCGGCCCTAATTATTGCAATGATAAAGCTTTGTGCTAGTTTATTTATGAGACGGTAGTAGTGAGAAAATGTTGCATCTGACTGTACAGTTTTCCGTATCATCTTTAGTGTGAGGAAAATGTACAGCCTTAATCACATATACTTTAAACATTTTTGCAGCACATATAAACCACATCCGCGATGTCGCAGGAGTCGACAGCGTGGGGCTTGGCGCTGGCTATGACGGCATCAACTAGTGAGTGTCATTCTTGACTGTTATGTTTTGTTACTCAGTATAACTCAGGTCTAATGAACTTCATTCAACAGTACACCACAGGGACTGGAAGACGTGTCGTCGTACCCATTACTCTTCGCCGAGCTGATGGAGTCCGGTTGGAGTATAGACGACCTTAAAAAGTTAGCGGGCTTGAACCTTCTGCGAGTGTTAGGCGCCGCGGAGCGCGTAGCTCAAGAACTGGCGTCCGCGCACGTCACTCCTTATGAAGAAGTGCCGCCTCGAACACTGGACACACACAACTGCTCAAGTCAAGACCTCTAATTACACCATTACACCACCATTTTATACGTATTGTCCCAACGATTTGATTAGCTGAAGTGTGCAGTACAGATTTGGTACAAGTGGCACGATTCGAATCAACGGTCCACTCAAAAGTTCGAAAATCTGAACGTTTTGGCTCAGTCGCCCGGTTCTTGAAGAATCGAGCCGACGTAAACATATTTTTCGAACTTCGTAAAACAAACTTTCAGCAAGTGCGGCTGCGGTCGTGTATTCCAAGCTTTAATATTTCCGTAGGTTTATTAATTAATTACATACTTAATAATTATATGTCATGTAGTTATAGTTATATATACTCCCATCATCGTCCGTTTATTACCAGTTAAAAATTTAGTATACTTACTAGATTGTTACTTGTCGTAATTTGCGTAGACTAGGCTATTTTAGTTCAGCATGACAATAGTCATCAGTTGTTACACTTATTCCATTATAGAATGCGTTCTCATTACGGATAAGTAGGTAATTGTGTTAACATTATTTACCTAGCCCTTCTTATTTATTATTATGCAGGTTCTTATTTACTTTGGGTCAGCAAATTGCCCAGTATCAGTTTGATAATTATAGGAACTTTGTTTCAGTCAATATAAGTAGGTAGAGAATGTCTTATGGCATTAATTCCGCCAATTGTACTTATTTTTACATTGTGCAATAAAGTTTAAATAAATAAATAAATATCCACGTTACTATGAGAGCCAAATAACATTAGGACTGTCAAAAGCATTGCTCGCCGACTTCACACTTAGTGTTTCCAGTTTCTAACAAATTTTGTAACTCAGGATGTCGTTTCCGTATCGAATCATTTAATTTTGTTTACACATTCACTGACAGGAACCCGCCTCGCAGGCGCCTACGCCATAGGCGCTTTCCACTACTTGGATAGATACACGTAATTTTGAAAGGTGGCTAGTGTCGCGCGACAAAAAACGCGCGTTCCTGAAAGGCAGGCGCGTTTGTATCGCTGCCGTAGTCGCCGTGAGTAAAAGCTCTTAGCGGAAAACCACGGGATCACGGGATACTAGCGATCCTTGGCAGTAGTGATGTGTTAACGAAATATACCTTCCTTGCCATATAACTGTTTATCATAACATAACATTAAAATACGTCAAAATAACGCATATTTCTGTTTACAGAAATATATCTGAGGCAGAGCAAAATATTACATATTGTATATTTTTGGAACACAAATATGCTCATCAGCAGCAATTCTAAAACTACCAGGTAGCTAGTAATAGTACATTATTGCCGTGGCCAGGAAGGAGACAATTGCAGGCTGAGTATTTTGTTTAAACGGACGAGCTTGCGAGTCCGTTTAATTATAATACGAAGCCTGCAATTGCCATTCCGGCTGAGGCTAATATAGTGCTTTTCTCAAAAATGGGGGAATAAAAAAGACTAAATTTAAATCAAGCGTTATTATTAAATACAAATTGAGGATACTGCAAATGACATAAAATTAAACGTCATATTTTTTTTAAACAGAATCGCAAGTGTATTTTTCCACCGAAAAACGCAATCTTTTAATGACACATACAAAAATGTCGCGTTTGCAACAGAAAAATACGACTTGATTTGGCTGAATACGACCTGTGCCGTCTTTTATATGCCAGTTTATACTTTTTAAAAAGTTTGGTACTCGACAAATAAAGGAATTCATATGTAACATTCCAGGCGGCCTGCAATGTTTTTTATTTTTTAATTTTGATCTGGCCTTCAACTATACACTTTACCTTCCAATATGTAGCGACTTATGTTCACTTTGCGGGCCATTTTTGAGAAAAGTTGTTTGCAGATTCAATCCTATGTCATTTGGCTCGCACAGTACTCTAACATATCTTGATCTAACCCCATTTTCAATAGCATCGGATTCGATATCAACATAATTTGGTGATCTCTAGTTCTGTGGATATTTTACTACGGTCAATCGTAAAAATGCCTTCACAACCGATGCCCTCAAAACTATCTTGACACCGGTTCTATTTTTAACTTTCTACGATATTTAGCTAGTTACCTAAGTAATGAAAACTTTTTCTAGGAATATATCACTTAGGCTTGTCCTCGTTTTGCTAATTATAGTTGCCTCTTTTGTGAGTGACGCAGTGCACATACTTAAAGTTAATTAGGTATGTATGGCAATCTAAATAGAGTTTAAAGGTGTGCCGCTTTATAATGCGAGTTGTAATTAAAATAACTTTGTTGTATTTTAATTCTTACGCATTGACATCGATCTCATTATATCATTATTTAATTAATAATCATTATGACATATTTTAGCTGCGTTTATAATGTCGTTGTTTGTTTTAATTACTAAGTGTAGCTTTACAAAGACCAATTTTAGAATTAAGTAGTTGAGTATAATATTATATTGTCCTTATATCTATATGTAAATTCCTATTGCCAAATTAATTTGTACTCTAGAACGCAATGTAAGTAGCGATATAAATAGTGATCCAGAGATGGATATAATAGACGGATCTTAAGACTGACGGCGATCGTATTATAAGTAGTGCAAATTGCTACAACGTTAAATAAATCTTTGTTAGGTGCTATCTTAAGATGTGTTTATTATCCATTGGAATGGATTCTACAATTTTGTTACTCGATGCATAAACCTATTTGCTAAAAGTTATTTTTACCATCTGGCTCTTTGAGCTAGGTAACCTGCGAGACATATCTCTTATTTATAGTGAAATTAATCTATATTAATGTTTACCAATAAAACGTTTTCACAAGTAATCGATTTTTCTAGAATAACCACTAGTTTTAAGACTAGGAAATACCAAACTGGGAATAACTACGTAGTAAAATATGCTTAACACGTTTCATTAAGTAATATAATAAGTATAAATAAGAAAACAGTAGACAAGCCCTTTTAGATTCAGATTCAGATATTTATTTATAAATTCAGTATTTTACATGGCATATATGTTTGCGCAAGTTTAATGTCTACCTAACTAGTATGTGATGTGAAGTATCCTATAATTTGACAAAAACGTTTGACGAAACGATAATTTGACAAACAACGTTATAACAAAATCATGTTGACAAATTGTTCATTTCACAACTTTTTATCTAACAAATTTTCACTTGATTAAACGTTACCTACTTGACAAAGTTTTCATTTATTAAAAAAAAATTACAAAGTAACGCACGATAAAAAACGGTTTGATAAAATGCATTGTTTGAAAAGTACATCATTAAACAAACTATTAGAATATTCATTTTACAGTTTTTTTGTGTATTTGTGTCATTTTAATAGTCAATTTTATTTTAGGAATTGTCATGTTTATAAAATTTTATTAAAAAGACAGGATTACACTTATTTTAACAAGATAAATGAAATATAGTTTTTTTTTTATTAATATTCCCGGGTATAAAAATAACTAAGTACGTAAGGGTTAGGTTAGGATCGTATGATGCCAAACAACGAAATGTAATGTAAGTATTTCACTTGTCTCGCTGGTTTTTTAATGATTATATCTGCAATTAGAACTCGTGGTGTTTTGCAGTGAAATCGTGTGTAATCATACCGCTTTTCGTATTTACATTTTTAGGGTTCCGTAGCCAAATGGCAACAAACGGAACCCTTATAGATTCGTCATGTCTGTCTGTCTATCTGTCTGTCTGTATGTCCGTCCGTATGTCACAGCCACTTTTTTCCGAAACTATAAGAGCTATACTGTTGAAACTTGGTAAGTAGATGTATTCTGTAAACCGCATTAAGATTTTTACACAAAAATAAAAAAAAAAAAGATAAATTTTGGGTTTCCCCATACTTAGAACTGAAACTCAACATTTTTATTCATCAAACCCATACGTGTGGGGTATCTATGGATAGGTCTTTAAAAATGATATTGGGGTTTCTAACATCATTTTTTTCTAAACTGAATAGTTTGCGCGAGAGACACTTCCAAAGTGGTAAAATGTGTGTCCCCCCCCCCCCCCCTGTTACTTCTAAAATAAGAGAATGATAAAACTAAAAAAAATATATGATGTACATTTTCATGCAAACTTCCAACGAAAATTGGTTTGACCGAGATCTAGTGAGTATTTTTTTTTTAATACGTCATAAATCGTAAAAAGCAATTTATTCAACGGAACCCTTCATGTGCGAGTCCGACTCGCACTTGGCTGCTTTTTTTTTTATAGTTTTTTATCGACTGATCATTTTATGTAAGTACCGACGTTTTGTCAAATGTTTAAATTTATTCGTTTATGATTTTTTTTTCTTATGATAACACATTTTGTAAAATAAAACATTTATCAAACGTGTATTTGTCTAATGATCAGTTATATAATGATGCGTTTGTCAAATAAAATGTTTGTGAAATGATTATTTTGTCAGACTTTTTTGTCAAATGATAATTTGTCAAACTTTTTTGTCAAGCAATAGAGAACCGTGATATGACGGTCTTTGATAAAATAAGATGAAGGCCCTGTTCCCTAATAACGAACAAATCTATAGTTGTAGGTACCCCCTCTAGTACATCCCACCACGTACCTACAGACAATTTATAGAGATTGAATAATATGACATCAGGCTCTATCTTATTATTAGTACAACGAGTCATTGCATTCAAATTTGCATTTAATTATTACAGCGCACGAAAGCGTCCGTCACTTTGCAAAATGTAAGCTCCCAACCCAATTTAACTACGATTTTTTGTACATTGTTACCTTAGAACTCTGTCATATCGTGGATCGATCTTATAAAACCGACCAAGTGCGAGTCGGAGTCGCGTACGAAGGGTTCCGTACAATTATCTATAGAAACGGAAAAAATATCACGTTTGTTGTATGGGAGCCCCCTTAAATATTGATCATATTCTGTTTTTATAAATGGGGGGTCAGCATAGAAGTAACTGTGTTTTATAATATTTTTGGAAATAAACTATTTGTATTTATAAAAAAACTAACTATCACGGTTCATGAGATACAGCCTGGTGACAGACGAACAGACAGACGGACGGACAGCGGAGTCTTAGTAATAGGGTCCCATTTTACCGTTTGGGTACGGAACCCTAAAAATGTTATTATTGTTAGAACCGAAATTGATGGAATCCCTCGGTATGATGGGATGGGATCCTAAAAGAATGGATGGATCCCTCAAGTAGGTATTATAAGCGATGGCAAATTGTTATTTTAAAAGGAATAGGTACATATTGTTGTATTTTGAAAATCAGCTAATTTGCATGTACATTTGCATTTATACGTAGATTTAAACATAGTTGTTATTATGGCCCGAACACTGGTAAGTACATATACAAAATTATAATAGGTATATACCTATGAACTTACCGACAAACATTAATAAATACATTAAGGTCACACATAAATACCTAACATTTATGAAGGATAGACATATATCAATCACGTCTTGTAATTAACAACTAACTCACGAGAAATGCATACCTACTTAGCTGCCTTGAAGTAGATCTGTTTACATTAACTTTTACTAATTGATTTGTTAGATTATACTGGTCAAGAAGAAAAAAAACATTAAAAAATCCTGAAAAAAACTTAATTAGTTATCTACATCAAAGATCTAATTTATTAAATTAATGTAGGTGTACTCTGGATACAATAGGTACTAAACAATAGTACCGATGTTCCAGCTAGAAAATCTTAAGGTCATTCGGTGAGTACAGGTACTTACCTATTAAAATCTCGGGGAAGTTTTATTTCTTAGACCCCTGCAAATATATACACAGTAACTCAAGCGATTCAATTTAATTACGCTTTAGTTGACCTTAATAGAAGAAGTGAGTTTAATTTCTAAAACAATATTTACTTAGGATTCCACCCGTAATAAGCGGTCGATCGGGCACTGGTTGTTTGTACTTTGATACCAATGAATAGATGCTGATTCAGTTAGCACGATTCAAATACTTTATTATATAAATGTGATATGCCAAATTACTTCAAATAAAAAAAATTGGTAAATGTAGATAATTGTCTTCTAATCAAGAGCCGACACGAGTTTATTAATACAGTCGATATTGTTCAACCTCGAAATTTCGGGGAGTTTGATATAATTTGGTACGAATGTTCGTTGGAAGCCCTGTTTTCGTCTCCCAAAAGTCCCCGGGTCAGGACTATGTAGAACGGCCGCTATCTTGGGAAATGTACTCCATTCGTAAGAAATTCAGGTTTTGTTCGAAAACTATGTACTCTATGAAAACATGGTCTACTGCAACATTAAAGCTGAATAAATTCTGCACAACCTTCAAGAGAAAACGTGTCCTCGTGAAGAAAATGCATCCACATGTGAGATTTTCCGTCAATTTCCTTCCAGGAAAAATTCTCCGGATAGGGAGCTCGGGAGAATTTCAAATTCACTTTGATTTACATTAATATAAAATTTTACTATGAACTACATTAATAATTAAAAATTAACACTAACATTTTACCCGACTACGGCTACACCCAAAAGAATGGTAATGGATTAAATTTCTCGTTAAGTAGTGATAGTTTGCTACCACCTCCAGGTCAAGATGTTTGATGAATTCCAAAAAACCAGCCGACAAATTACATATCTATAGAAATTTACACACACTTAATGCGAAATTTAAAACATAAGGTAACGTTATAAAACAATAAACAAAAACTAAAATAAACTGATAGACAACTTCAACAAGAAACAAGTTTAAATCTTAACACTGTTATGCGATAAGAATGCTAAGACTTTTCTACAAAACAAATTACATAGGTAACTATAGAAAGTATGGGAGCCTCCTGTAGCCTAGTTGGTAGTGACCCTGCCTACGACGCCGGAGGTCCCGGATTAGAATCCTGGTAAGGGCATTTATTTGTGTGATGAGCACAAATATTTGTTCCTGAGTCATGGATGTTTTCTATGTATTTAAGTATTTATTTATCTGTATAAGTATGTTTATCGTCGTCTAGTACCCATAGTACAAGCTTTGCTTAGTTTGGGACTAAGCCGATTTGTGTAAGATTGTGAAAGAAAAAAAAATATATATATATATATATAAAAAAATAAAACTGTTATTTTTGTATTTGTTGTTATAGCGGCAACAGAAATACATCATCTGTAAAAAACGGGAGCCTATTACTAAGACTCCGCTGTCCGTCTGTCTGTCTGTCTGTCACCAGGCTGTATCTCACTGATACCGTGATAGTTACAGTTGAAATTTTCACAGATGATGTATTTCTGTTGCCGCTATAACAACAAATACTAAAAACAGAATAAAATAAATATTTTTATTGATAATGGTACGGAACTCTTCGTGCGCGAGTCCGACTCGCACTTGGCCGGTTTTTTTGGATTTCATCAAGCATCTTTACCTGGAGGAGAGGTGGTAGCAAACTATCACTACTTTACGACAAATTTAATCCATTACCATTATTTTGGGTTTAGCCGTAGTCGAATAAAATGTTATTATTAATGTAGTTCATATCATAATGTGTAAATCAAAGTAGATTTGAAATCCTCCTCTCTATATCCGGAGAATCTTCCCTGGAAGGACATTGAGGGAAAATCTCACATGTGGATGCATTTTTCTCCACGAAGACTTTTGTACTTCAGGCTTGTGCAGAATTTATTCAGCTTTAATGTTGCTGTAGACCATGTTTTCATAAAGTACGTTGTTAACGAACAAAACCTGAATTTCTTACATGGAGTACATTTCCCAAGATAGTGCCCGTTCTACAAGGTCCTGACTCGGGGACTTTTGGGAGACGAAAACAGGGCTTCCAACGAACATTCGTACCAAACTTCAAACTCCCCGAAATTTCGAGGTTGAACAATATCGACTGTATTATATTCAATGATGTTTATTTAGTGCCTGCCTATATTTTTTACGCTTTAGATGCATAGAGATTCACTTGGACAAGTGCCAGTTACTTTAGTCAACCTCTCGGTCTCTCTCTCTCTCTTCCTTCATATATAGGTAGGCCTCTGTTTTCTAAACTCTAATAATAAAACCTGTTCTCTCGTACTAATATTCCTAAGTGTATAACTGCCCGAGGTACAACAGGTTCTCCTACTCTAAATCAGATCTACGTATGTAAGTCTATGAGTAGGTAGTAGGTTTATCTCAGAAGTATCCAGCTACAGTCACGCCTGCATCTCTTTGCTGGAGCTTTCTATTTTTTGATCAGATTAGTCTGTCCGAGGGACAATGGCCTGCTCTGAAATGTTAGATAAGGGTGAGTGACACTTGCCTTGCTGTCCTTACTTTTTGGGATTAGTCGCTGGTACCTTTTTCAGACGTTTGTAACATGACAAGGCATGCGTGAGATAAGCGTTCCCCTGGGTCGCGGTCCCTAGGGCCGGAGCTCACCTTCCAACATCAAACACACTATTAAGCGAATGCTCAACCTAATGGGCGCCATCAAAATTATAAATGATGCCTAGCTAGTTGGAAAAAGTTTTTTTCTCGATAAACCCATAGTGTTGGGTGTCGTTAGATAGCTTCTTCGAAAATATTAATTTTCTTTAGTATTAATTTTCTTTAATAAGGAATTTTCTTTAGTTAACCCGTCGACTGGACTAAGATAAAGTATCTAAAACTACCCAAAATCCCAAATAAGTAACTATTTTTTTTTGCTAAATAACTTACTGGTATAAGTCACCGGCATAAATATATGATGGAAAAAAGGCCGCAATAATATCTGATGAAAACTCTATTCCTAGAGCCGTAAGAGCGTGTCAGATATTTTTGCGGCCTTTGATTCATCATATATTAAGCCGGTGAGTGTACCCTCTTAAAATATTTCATTAAATAAACTGTTGATTCAGGAAACCTGCATCGCACCAATAGGAAGGCAATCCGTCATATAAATGGCCTGATTCTTATTTCGTCAGCCTTAATTAGATTAATCTTAGCTCAGGCCAAATGTTATGTCTTAGGTACGAGTAAACGTCAGTCTGATTATTGTGGAATAATTAAATTTGCATCGAGCCACGGCTTGGCTCCGCCCCGGCGACTATGCCCCCCTAAATTACATTACCTATTACGTTAGATTACTCGCCACTTGTCTACGTGAAAAATCTTATTGCCAATCACTACGCCCAACATTTTGGTCCGAATATATATATCATGAATATTTTTCGGATCAAATGATGAATTCATGTACTTATTATTATGTTCAAATAGGTAGGTAGGTACTTTCATACCAATGTGTTTAAAAAAACAATACCATACCATAATATAATGTACTTAGGTGCTTTTTATTAATGCAGAGTGCTTGTAAAATTGAAACATCCTTCTTTATTTATTTGTCTAAAATTTTTGCATGTTTGGATTAGGTCGAGGTCGGTCATTAGGCTATTTTTATTTAAATGTTGCTCTTTCTAAAAGCCCACAAGTTTTGCTGTTTACTTATTCATGTCACTAATATTGCCGACAGAATGGCCATCATTTCATGAGCTTATACGGAGTAAGTCAGCTGCAGAAAAATCTTCGTAACTAAGTAACCGCTAATAGGAAACCGGCCTTCAAATTATTGGGTACAGACCTATGTGTGGCATAAAGTTTAAAATCAAAATTTCTAGGAACGAAAACGCTGGTTGCTACCTGGTTCCACAACCGCACCGTAGGGTTACTGTATTCACTGAAATAGTTGTATTTTTCGAAAATGTTTATTATGTTGACATTAGGGTAAACGTCCGAGTGCTTGACGCTGTACTATTAGTATATGGCATGGGCACTTTATATCAAAGGAAATAAAAATAAATAAATAAAATTAAAACTAAGGGTTAGATTCGAACTAAGAGTGTTTTTATTCAATCGAGTTTAAGCCATGTCACTCTGACATAGAGTGCCCATGCACAAAATATATGGCACTAGTGTACAGCGTCGAGCACTCGGACGTTTACCTAATGTTGTTTAACTTTACCTAAAGTTGTTTAACTTTACCTAATGTTGTTTAACTTTACCTAATGTTGTTTAACTACCTAATGTTGTTTAACTTTACCTAATGTTGTTTAATTTTGGTTTTGACCTACAAGGGCTTGTACCAAACTACAACTTCTCTATTATTTACGTAGCAGAGCAAATACACGAAATAATAGGTACACTCCCCACCATAATATACTTTCCACCATCTTAATTTTAGTAACAAATAAATGAATAGGTACAATCGGAAAATGGCTGGCTTTCTGACAACAGAAATACCTAGCACAAATTCTTAGGTTATTTAATAATTACTTATTTAATAATTCATTGCAAAATAGTCTAATACAGCTACCTATATGTACCTAATGTTATGTAAGAGAATATTTTGAATCAGGTCATCCAGTAAGAACATTGCACCTATTATTGTCGACATCTTATGTTTTTATGTATTTTATTCCTGGAATACTGACACTGTAATTTAGTTGTATTACTTACGATACAATGTGCAATGTGTAAGTACAGTCAGAAATAGAAAATCTCCACTGATCTCGCATCTCCAAGTGCTCAAATATATCGTGACACCGAAGCAATTGCGATAGAAATAGAGTCGGCTGACTGTACATGCCTATCCATATATGAGAAAATCTGATAAGTAGTATTTTAGAGTAGATATACCTATATGTGCCTGGTGCCTTATCGGTGAGTTTGTAATAATAATAGCAACATTACCCAGATCTCAGTGCTTGACCGATGTTTTGTAAGCCCTCAATTAGGAAGTTAATAAACCTCGTACCTATAGCCTGTACTGATTGTTTTATTGTAACACACTATCCTAAAAAATACCTAAACTATCAGCTGTGAAAGAATAAAAAACGACTTTAAAAGAAAATTAAAACGACATTATTTAAGTATCATAATACATAAGGCATAAGTTACTGTATGCAATTGTATGTAACATGTGTTTAACCTAAACCTATTTATAAATGAGTACCTAATTCATTAATTATTAACTCTGTATTATTAAATGTTTATAATCACACAGACAAACTGTTACGACAGTTTTGTGAGACCCAGTTAATTTGCCCATGTTTATATACTCTGTTTATTAAATAAATTAAATAAAATAATTAATTTAATTATTAGATTCACATATCGTCCCTTGATTGCGAAAACCGCTTAAGCTCCGTTTTGGACAAAACTGAGATATTCATACTGTTAGATTATGCTTTCCCAGATCTACATGCTACAAAAGCCCATTTTTCGATACTTGGCTCCATTCCTGATTTTGTTTTAAGATAAGGTTAGATAACAATGATTTTTAAGATAATCTACAAGCCAAAACATATTAAGTCTCTGTTATAATAGCTAGATTGAACAAAACTTGCAATTTAATAACAGTAAAATTGTGCTAACCGGATATACTAGATTTTTGCAGCCAGCGATAACTAAAAAATGTGTGTTTTATAATCTGACAAAATATTCTAACCACCATATAATATGTTTTGCCAGACAACAAAAGAATCAAAAGTTAAAATTGTTCAACAGCAAAAACAAACTAAGTGTAATATAAGCGGTTTTGCTTGTTACGTTTCACTCTCGAAATCACACATTATTCATTCAACCAAAACCGCCTTAGTGAGCTTTGATGCTCCTTGCATGCATAATAGTAATATTGTGCAAATATGCATATGCATACTACCATTGCAGCTAAAACCGCCTAACTGCATGAAACTAGTATTGAGTAAAATGCAAATGAAGGTGAAAGGCCAATAATTACTAATGTATTTTCGTGTTTTTACATGAAGAGTCGCTTTGCTAAACTTGTATGGTAGTTTGATGAAATGGACTAGACCAGAGAAGAGAGGAGCCGCTTTGCTGAACTAGGGCTTGATTCCCGTGGGGTGCTAGGTCGGGTAACCTCCTCGAGTGTCTGGACTCTACCGATTCCTCTTGATTCGGTTGATCCGCAGGAATGGGTAGTATCTTGGCCGGTGCGCCCTGGAGACAACGGCAAGTGATAATTTAGTGAACCCTAAGTTATCGCTTGCTGGTGTTACCAATAACCAGACACGGGGGGGTCGGGGGGTTCCGCCCAGGGAATTGCAAGATTCCCCAGGTGCGGCTTGAGGGAGAGGCCATTGCCGTTTGCCTCTATAATAAATAACGGACCCGGAACCCTGACAAATCCTCTGCTATCAGAGGATTCATGTTAGGCGCGGGGGCTGCGACCGTCAGGCCGGGGCCGAGTTGTGGCTGCGAGGGAGAAAACCACTATAAAAAGTTACAAGGGGACCTGAGAGGGTGAATCCGAGGTATATCACCCTCTCCAGGCGCAGAGGTTCTTTGGTCGGGTCGGGAAGCGTGTGGTGTCGCCCTGCACGCTTACGACGGGAGGGGGGGCTTTTGCCTCAGTAGTGAGGGCAGCTGCGGCTGTTGCCGAGGGGCGTCGTGGTGAAATGTTCGCGATCCCATGACGCCCCTACTACAAGGCAGAGAGGGCATACCTTGGTGGTTTTAGACGGTAGTCCGGGGGGTTCCCGGGAGCCCGTCATACCCATCCTAGTTCCTCGGCTAGGTGGGATGCGTAAAGGCATTTCCCCAAGTTTAAAAAAAAAAAAAAAAAAAAAAAAAGGCTTGATTCCCGCACTGGAATATAGATACATAATTTGAAGTACTCAATTCTCACCAAAAATAATTTGGTAGTATACTTATAAGTAGTCTGAATTGTCTTATGTTATAAAGTCTGCTTTTACTGTGCAAATATAAATAGCATAATTAACAACGTTGTCGCTCTCGCTCACGCGTAATGTGGCTCAGTGAGCTGTACAACTCGCAATGTCTTTTTTTTTCAAAAGTTTTTTTTTAATTTTGAAAAAGTAACTTAAAAAATTAATTCTATATAATTAAAGAACCTGTTCGATGAACTACGAACGATTTTCGGCCCAAGCTGAAGCATAGAACTTCGTTCGCTTAAGAAATGGAGACAGCATTTTACATTGTTTGCAATAAACTCAGGCCCCGGTCAGCAGTTTAGTAACGAAGTACCAGTGTTTCTAATGTTACAAATTTGATAAAAATCAGGTAAGAGTTTTGATGTAGGTTACTATTACAAAAGATAATGTAATTAAACCACGCAAAATTAAAAATTAGTGATAAAACCTCACGTGCCAACACATTGTACACGTATTTTCTGATTATAAGTGCTTTTATTTCCTAAATTTCAAAATTCTTCCAAGCAAAACCTACTAACTGCATCGTGATCTTTAAATAAACTCAAATATTTAAGAATCTGAAATCGTTTGAAGACTTTATTCAGGTCAAATGGTTATAAATTTACATCAAAAAGTATTATAAATTGAAAATTCTGATCTAATGCTATTATTTTAGGAGATACAAAAAAAAAGTGTCTTCAGGAAAAACCGCTTAACTGCAGCACTTTTTACGGTAAACCCTTAATGTTATCCTCTTATCCTAAACAAAAGTAAATTTAGTCGAAAAGTCTTAATAAACGATAAACTGTTCATATAAAAACACGAAAATGCTTAAGCTTTTATTGGCCCTTCATTGAAATATTAACATGCAAATCTTTATATGCGATTTTCTCGAAACTACATGTCATGCAGTTAAGCGGTTTTCGCAGCCAAGGGACGATATATAATGTACCTACTTACAAATATGTACATGGAACTATGAACTAAAATGACTAAAAATAACTTAACCTATGGGGCCTACACTATATTTACATATATCTCCTAAATCATTACCACTTGGTAGGGTGCCCATAAGCATAGTATAAAGAGAGCAAAGTATGTTATCTTCGAGTGCGAAGCAGGTCGAGATTTTGTTTGAGTGTGCGACAGATACTGTGGCGCACACATACAAGCTGCGTGCGG
The DNA here is from genome assembly GCA_963854355.1 of Epinotia brunnichana. NCBI lineage: Eukaryota > Metazoa > Arthropoda > Insecta > Lepidoptera > Tortricidae > Epinotia > Epinotia brunnichana. The sequence goes on from OY977939.1 coordinate 18,813,193, forward strand.
TGCGTTTGTATGAAGATAACATACTTTGCCCTCTTTATACTATGCCATAAGGCTGGCTGCGTTACCTCGCTGAATGGCAATGCCAATGCGTTGAGCGAGGAACGAGCCAGCCCTATGGTCACCAGTGGTGTGGATGAGCATGTTACAAATTTTGTGGAACAGTTTTAAGGCCTCCGGTCCCCATGGACCCAAAAGTACCTAATTAATTAAATTTAAATACCTAATGACTATAACATTTTATTAAATTACCTAAGTATAATCAGTTGCAAAAACATGTCATCTATGCTAAGAAGGCAGTTAAGGGTCGCCAGGAAGCTTTACTCTCCATACACACATAGTTAGGTTCTCATTTTAAAACGGCATGCTAGAATGACTTGAAGCTTTGTATATGTCACCGTTAAATTGTGAAAACCGTCAGTTTATAATCTTACCCATTATATTGTAAACTGACGGAATATTGTGAACTGCCAAAATAATTCATAATTTTACGCATTCATTTTCGTTACTTTATAAACTAACAATGTCATATAGTCAAATTGTGAACTGAATCAAATTTGCCTGATTCGGAACGCAACCTGTGCGCTGTTTTGTTGAGCGAATTATTCCACTTGCATCAGTTTCCGCTTACGTCAGATCATGATTGTTTTTTTTTGTTATTCAGACTTTTTATTTCATTTATTTCGGCATCCTATTTCTGGGCGCTTTTTGCCCTTCGGGCAACTGAAGATACCTAACTAACCTAACCTACCTAGTCTTTGTGTACGTTCCGTAGCAAGCCGATTTGATCTCAGAGGGCCTACCGCGAAAGGCATTCGAAGTTTCCCCTCTCTGTAATACTTACGAGATCGTACGTAAGTGCGACAGAGAGGGAAAACTTCGAATGCCGTTCGCGGTAGGCCCTCAGTTCACAATTTGACGATTCGACAATGAAAGTTTATAAACTAACAAAAAATAATGCGTTAAATTTTGAACGGTTTTGACAGTACACAATTTTTCGTCAGTTTATAATATCGCGAGTTAGATTATAAACTGACGGTGTTCACAATCTAACGATGACATATACACAATGGGATCTGCCATATCTTGGTCGCAAACAAGTTTCTGTTGCTAGAAATTAAAATAGGAATAACTGCAACTTAGGAAAGTTGAAAACCCTCCGACATTTTCATCTCAAAGTCCAATATATCAAAAACGACTGAACCGATTTTGTTGAATCGTAGCTTAGAACCATCTCGAACACGTCAGCTTTCGGATAAAAAAACCGCATTCAAATCGGTCCTTTCGTTTAGGAGCTACGATGCCACAGACAGACACACGCGAAACTTATAACACCCCTCTTTTTCTGTCGAGGGTTGGTCGAGGGTTAAAAAAATAGAGCGATTGGACAGTTTTTCTTTTTAATATATTTCTATTAAGTTTTAGCATAATGTATATCAACCGAAACTGAAGGCTATGTCTTGATTCGAGTCGATTGGCGATAGCCACGCCCCCTTAATAGAGACGCGCTTAACTTATGTCTTCCGCGCCAGAGAAATAGAGATGTCACTCTTCGAGAATGGCTTTTTTGGACAGATTTCGATTAATGTTTAGTGAAGTTTTATTCATATTTAAGTGAGATATTAGATAAGATAAAATACTATAGTATTAACTTGATTGTGTCGTAAAATTATATATTGTTTGAGTAGGATGAGTAAAAAAAGGAAAAGAAAGACCCAACTAAGGTTTTTTTTTTCTATCGACGAAATTTTATGCAATCGTGTATCGATTAAATCAGATAAACAATCATATAGTCCGGAATCGTATATTTGAAAACCAAGCCGTATTGTTTCTTAATCTAGTGAGAACGGCGCGGCGTTTCAAAGCACCCGATAATTTCCAATACACCCCCTGAAAGGTACGATACGTACACCAAATGACATACACCGCAACTGAAATAATGCCGAGGTACTAATGATAAATGACGCAATATGACAGACAAATTCCCATAGAATCGCAATCATCAATCTTATTTCCATGAGAACCACACGAAATTTTAATACGGTTTCACAACAAATCAGGTAAGGTAAGAAGTACGAAACCAAAGTAGAGACTAAAAATTTACCGATGTTTTTAACCGATTTCCATAGAAGGAAGGAAGGTTCTCAATTGGATTTTATATTCAATGATGATTATTTTATAAGTAAAAAACTTAAGTAAAGCCCCTCTTGTATGTAGGGGTGATGTGTTCGAATAGGCATTTGTTATGTTTGTGTTAGACAATTTAAATATGTAATGTCTATACGAATACGTCACCACTACATGAAAGAAGGGACTTGGTTTTTTTGCCTATACCACAATTCCGATTTTAATTTTGCTTTTTTTTGTTGCAAAGAAGGTTCCTATCTGGTACCTTATGTCAATATGGCCCTATATACATTTCCATAAGGAATAGGGAACATTACTGCAATGTTCTGCCGCCAGAGGCAGCACTACCACTAATAGTAAACCAGTATAGGAATATAGGGATTCACACACACACATGCACAATTGATTGTCAAATGAGTGACAAGGATGCTTGCATAGACAATACCGCAAGTGGGAACGAGATACAATGTCAACGCTGCTGGTGTCGCCACCTACGAAGAGTTTTGCGTAATGTTCCCTTGATTGACAGGACTTCTCGGAGGTTAGGTTATCTTATCTCTATCAGAGTAGGTAAGGCACGCATATAGTGTTTTGGATATCTTTTTTAGCAACTCATGTATATAATATACCTAGTTACTTTTGGAAACCCGGCCCTTTCGGCCCGGGTTTAGAGCGAGCGACAGCGTGCGAGCTCTCTTGATTTTTCTCGCACTATTCGTCTCTCTCTTATTAGAAAACTTAGAAAGAGACGTATAGTGCGAGAAAAATCGAGAGAGCTCGCGTGCCGTCTTGTGCTAACCGTGCTGATGAGAGAGAGAGAGGGCGGTCAATCGTGGCCAAAATAACTAAATAGTAGGTAGGTACCTAATAATGTTACCTGAGAAAGAGGCGGCTGGTAATTACACGGTTTAGAGCGGCGTAGACCACGACTGCAAAGTACCTAGAGGTAGGTAAATATCTATACAAAATAAAAAATACGATTTTTTTAGCTATTAAGAGGAATGCCTATTTGCGATTTTCCCATACAAACGCTCTCGACTGTTTCCTCCCTGGTTTTTGAACCTAGCGCTTGCCTAGCGCAATGTTTTTTTTTCAAATAAGGTCAATATCATCAATATCTATGCCGCTATGTTTCGCTTTCTTGGACCTTTTTAATTTAAAGAAACTTACAGCGCCTCGAAAGTCGCAAAAACGGCTTAATGGAAATGGCTGCAAAAAAAGGCGCAGTATACAAATATGACTACAAATATCCAAAAAATCCAAATATAGCGGCATAGATTATTTTTTCCTCTTGCAGTTTCCAAAATTGTATGACGATTGTTTGCGTTTTGGAGGAGGAAACAGTCGAGAGCGAAACCTCGACTTTTGAGTTTTTTGCGTGGAAATTTTAGTTCAAGCTGCAGTTGTCCTTATCTCACGAATTGGAGGCAGAGTCAGTCTCTAAATATACGTACACAGAAGGAACTCGTTGACATAATTTTGTTGATACGCTAATGTTGAAAATTATCGATACATCATATTACCAGAAAAGTCATCGATCACAAGAAGAAACCAGAGTCACAACGGAAGAATATTGAATAGAAATCTGTATTAAAATAATTGGACTAAGTATAACAATTTTTTTGCCAAAACCTAATCTCTACATTACTATAATAAAATATGAGTTGACGAAAATAGCAATTACTTACTAAACTCGATGAGCACAATTGGGTGTCTTGGAGGTTTCGTATGCAGGCCCTGCTTCGCTCACTCATGGACATTGTCGAAGGTGTAACACAAAGGCCTACTAGACCCTTGGCAGGTATCGGCAATGGTGATGCCGCGAATGCTGCTGCAACTGCCGCTGCTCTGGCAGCATACAACACGACCCTACAAGAATTTATAAGGTTAGAGAGCACAGCTCTGCTCTTGATAACGAACAACATAACAGATGAGACACTAGGCAAAGTAATAAGATTGTCCACCACAAAGGAAGTTTGGCAAGCACTCCACAGGCTCTACGCAGGTCCTAACGATAACCGGCTCTATGACCTGTGTTTGGAATTCTTCAAACGAGATCCAGCAGATGACATGCCTACTCATGTTTCAAAACTGAAAAATCTGTGGCATTACTTAAAGGAGGAACTTCTTAGGGAACAGCAGGCTGAGCTACCTGAGATCCTTTTAATCTGCAAGATCTTAGACAGGCTCCCAGAAAACTTTTTTTCTGTTCATGCAGTGGGCCCAACGACGTCCCTAATCATAATTTATCGATATCGATAACGTTGGGTTCTAATATTATCGATATCGATAACGTTAAGTACTACAACCCTACTATCGTCCTCGTTCGTTAGGTTGGTAAGTCAACTTCCACATTAGCGTTTACTTTTATTTGTATTGTGGTATTTCATGGGTATTTCAAACTAGCTAAAGTATGAATTTGTCATGTCAAAATCAAATGACAATGTCACTGTCATCCAAAACCTTGTTCGAAGTCCCGTCCAAAGAGAATATAAATAAGAGACGGGACTTCGAACAAGGTTTTGGATGACAGTGACATTGTCATTTGATTTTGACATGACAACTCATTCGAACTTTAGCTAGTTTGAAATACCACAATACCAATAAAAATAAACGCTAGTACGGAAGTAGACTTACCAACCTAACGAACGAGGACGATAGTAGGGTTGTAGGACTTAACGTTATCGATATCGATAATATAAGAATCCAACGTTATCGATATCGATAAATTATGATTAGGGACGTCGTTGGGCCCACTGCATGAACAGAAAATTGCTTTACAAAATCGAAAACTAATCCGATTTAGGTATGAAATAATAAAAGGAGAACAAATATTTCATACACTCTATTTCACACTTATTTCCAAATCACAGTATATTTACAAAAATTCACCAATTTGTACACATATCTTTGCGAGTCGCAATGAATTCTTCTCGAACTAAGAAACCTCGCGCTTGTAGGTTTTATCCAAGCACCAACCGTTGTTTATCATAAGTAAATCAATATTTGCGCTTGATATTTCGTTATTAATACTTACGTGTTTTATTTTAAGATAATTATTAATTTTATTTCGTCAAAAGCATTGTTTGTTTGACACACACATGTTTTCTCGTGAAGTTATAATATCCATGGTAACCGGCCATAGTCACCATGACAAAATGACAGACAGAGAAAGAACGGAAGTAGGAGATAGCATGAGTCCGCCATAGCAATAGCACAGATAGAAAACTAGTCACTTGTCAGAACTTGTCAGATTTGATCTGAATTTGAGCAGTTCATAGAGGTAGAATAGATAGAGGGAGTCACCCACACATACACACATGAGTGACAAAGATGTATGCATTGGCAATACCCCAAGTGGGAACGAGATACAGTGTCATATTTTCTGTCCCTCATCGCGTATACGGATTTTTTGTTTGCCACCACACCTGTCAAAATTTGTACTGAAACTGACACCACCGTGACGTCACCGATATAATACGACTAAATTATAAATGACATTAGACGTCAATAATGTATTAGCTTCTGATACTTCTTAATTTAGTATGATTAATTTACCATCGTCCCTTTTGGGTATACGCTAGGACGCCATCTATATATCCTCTTTTTTTTTTATCTACGGAGCAGTTGGACGTCATTCATATTTTTGTTCCTAGTTGCGCTCACAGACTTTCTCTGTAATCTGTGGTTGCGCTACACTGGTCCCGTCTCTTATTCTTATAGTCGGACCACACTTGGGAGTTCGTGTTCGCGTTGCGTCGTTGCCTCTCTTTCATTTGCCGTAGGAAGGAAAAAGATGCAACACGAATATTTGGGCAAACACCGCCAAGTGTGGTGCGACCATTATATTCTCTTTGGTGGGTTATCTACGGGTGGGTTACATTGACGCCATCTTGACAATATTTGTTTTTAATTTGGTATATATATGTAAACAAGACTAAATCAAGGTGCCCATTCTGCAGTAGAATTGGATTTGCTATGAGTGCATTTTTAAAAATTGAACATATTTAAATAATATTGGAAATATAAAACTACCAGCGTGCTCCTCGTTTCGAGTACTACAAGGAGCTAGTCAAATCATGGACTTAGAATTATGAAATGTTGTCAATTGAACTTTTTATTTTATTCTTCAATGTGAATAATATTAGCAGTAAGCCACCCTTTAATTCTCTTAAAAAGCAAAAACAGTCCAATTTATTAATGCAACAGTTACTTTCTTAGTTACCATATCAAGTATCAAGATTAAGACATTATACAAATTTAAAATATAAAGGCTCATCTTTCTAGACTCTATATAGCAGTAAAATTGGTCACTATTCCTCTAGCCGCATCCCGAGAGAAGAAGAAGAGAGAGCGAGAAAGGTAATAGGATGACCTTGACTTCATATCTCTATCTCGCTCTATCTTATAGCTTCGTACTGCTCATGCCGTATGTCTAGCAGAACCATGGGGGTGCATAGGCGTAGAATAGATAGGGAGGTTCACTTAAGGGATGATTTCCGGGATAAAAACTATCCTATGTCCTGCCCCGGGATTCAAATTTTCTCCATACCAAATTTCATCTCAATCGGTTAAGCGTGAAGAGGTAACAGACAAACAAACAAACGGACATGTACACTTTCGCATTTATAATATTAGTGTGGATATGTATAACGGACTGCCGTGCTCGACCGTCTGGATGCATTTTCGTAGTAGTGTGATAACGAGGTGATAACGGGGTCGTTTCTGAACGTGCTCTACTGACATGACAATCATGACATAGATTATATACTTTGTATCGTTGTATTGTATTTAGTTGAGTTGATATTGGTTGTAAAAAGATTTTTATGGTGTCTTCATTTAATTAAACAATATACTTATAATATTATACCCATCAAATCAAGAGCGAAATATGGGGGAGAAATCCACACCACTTCTAGCGGTATTGCAACTGCTTAGAAAGTATAATCTCAAGGTAAGCTTACAACAACTAAATTCTCTTGAACATTCTCGATAAATAAATGTAAATGAGTACTCTTTATTTGACAATTTCTCAGGGTACTGAAGAGATACTCAGGAAAGAAGCGAGTTTGGGCGATGCTGAAATAGAAAACTTGGATTTACCTGAAGTAGAACTTGCCAATATCTTGACTTCTCACCACACGGAGAGTGATCCGTACAGCTATGAGTTCGCTTACGACAGCCTTAAAAAGTTTGTGGAAACTTCGTTAGATATTTACAAGGTAAAACAGTTTTACACATACCAATTACATAGCATTAACTTGTACACAGTGTTTTCTTATATCAGAGAAAATATAGATTGCTTGATGTAACAACATTATAAGTTATTTTTTGTTGTTTTGAAGACCCATATAATATCAATCAATCAATATTTATCATTCATTGAATGGGTACTTATTAGCAGCATTAACCACTTTAAAGCCAGAATTGAATAAATACTGGTGTAATGAACGTAGTAGGTAATTCAAACATGCTCCGTAAAATATTACATTTCTGTGTGCCTACTGGCATGGTTATGTCTAGTCTAATGAGGATTTATTTGCAGCATGAGCTTTCAACACTTCTGTACCCAGTGTTTGTGCATATGTACATGGTCCTAATATTGTATGATCATAATGAACATGCTGTAAACTTCATGGAAAAGTTTGGTCCTGACCTGGAAGACTACTATCAAGATGATTTGAAGAAACTATCCATTGTTAAATGCAAAGAACATATAAAGGGAAATGAACTTGCTGAGATCTATAGGTAACAGATTCAGCATTTGAAGTACGGTAAATAAAGCCTTGGAGGATAAGTAAACAAAGTTTAGTTAGGGTAAAGGATCCAAACTACAAGAAATCCGTATTGAAATTTACAACTTTTGTTTTAAGCATAAAAGGTTCCATTTACATCATATGCTTTGGATCCTTCATGCTAAACTATGTCACAGACATGTGCTGGCTTCCATGAAAGAACCTTGACATCTATGTCATTTACCCACATGTTAATATACAACATGCACTGCCCACGGGATAGAGGACACTTCACATTGCTTTATGTTTAAATATTTAAATCCATTTATTATATACTACACTGACTTAGCACTAAGTTGTTTACTTAAACCCGATATATGTTTTGTACTCTATTGGAAACATTGGCTATCTGATCTACCACTCTCATCATTTTCAAAGCGTGTGCTAGCATATTCTTGCAAGGCCATCTTTTTCAAAGAAGGTGTGTGCGGCAAATAGTGGGCTTTCATTTTACTAGGGTTTTTTATTGTTTTTGTGCTTACTCCTAGTGAATGTAATCTCTACATCTTGCAGTTCAGTCTTTTGGACCTTTGAATCCAATCATATCTGCCCACTATCTTGGCGGAAGAATTCTTACTGTATCCATATGCTTCATTCTCCATATTCACTTTTTAGTAAACATACAGATGCCCAAAGCTAAGACCATGATTGAATCAGAACATTTGATTTATTCAACCTGAATAACATTCCTGATGCATAATGTTTAATTTCAGCACAAACAAATTTGTAGTGCACATGTCTAGAGATGCATCATCTCAACTCAAGCGTTATCTCCATGAACAAAAGAGTTCCACTGTCATCATTAACATCATCAATAACCACATCCAGATAGACATCCATGATGGACCGGGCCGGACACAGGCTCAGGTCCGTGCCAGCACCGGCAACATGCTGGGAGAATCCCCTAGAAATGGTTTGATTTTATTCCAATAAAATTCTTTATTTTAACTTAAGTAGAAGGGTGAATCAACTATTTCTTGTTGCTTGTTGCCATGGTTACGTCACCTGGGTCACTCTTTAAAAATATTATTTTACACTAAACACGTGTTTTTGTCATATTGGTAAAACCATTCCATGGTGGCGCATCTCCTTAGCATGATAGGAGTCCAGTTTATAGTATTTTTTTTAAGAAAGTCGGTTACTGTTGTCTCTTGGCTTACCGGGACAGAATAACAACAAGAAAAAGTTGATTGACCCAGAAACTTATTTGCAGAAACTACATAATTACATTGCTAAGCCGCTAAACTACAAAATATAAGAAATATGACATATTTAAGACATTATTGGTACTGGCAATACTGGGAACTCAACTTTAACGGAGTTCTTTTATTATTGCAGAAAATCGAATTAAAGTGTACTATGGACTGTTAAAAGAGCCTGACATTCAAGTGTTGCCGGTGCCCACTGAAGATGAAGAGGAAACTGAGGAAACTCCAGATAAGCCAAAGAAAAAAAAAGCTAAGAAGGACAACATTTTCATGAAGAAACCAAAGTCTGATCCTAATGCACCGCCTAATGATAGGATTCCTCTCCCAGAGTTGTAAGTCTCATACTTTCGAAAGGAACCTTAAGAGCCCGTTAACGTGGTTACTAGCGCCACTGGTAAATTATTGTGATTATTTAACGATAGATTTTTTAAAAGGAGAGGAGGAGGATTTTGTATTTAAGTATCTTTTGAATACATCATAATAGTTTTTACTTTGCTGGATTAGTAGATCTATAAACTCAAAAGAAAGACGGCCGTTAAATTTAAATAATCACAATTATTAACCAGTGTCGCTAGTGAGCACGTTAACGGGCTCTTAATAGATTTTGACTTGTTAAACTGTTAAGGCCTCTCACAGACTGGCGCGGCCAATAGAAAATTTGTCATTAGCTGTCAAGTTTACTACGGTCCGCCACCGCAGGCCGCGCCAGTATGATGCAGGCTTAAAGAATCAATGAAGCATAATTATTAGAAAATAATTTGAATTCAAATGCAAAATTTACTAAAACAATATCATATATTTTTTTACAGAAAAGAAGCAGACAAAATTGAAAAAGGGAAAGCCCTTAGAGAGGCTGCAAAGCGTGTGCAGTTAGGGCCGGAGAGTCTTCCATCAATTTGCTTCTATACTTTGCTCAACAGTGGCCACACTGCTACCTGTGCAGATATATGTGATGATTCTACGCTATTGGCTGTGGGTTTTAACAACTCTACCATAAAAGTCAGTATTTGTATATACCTAATCAACAGTTTAACCGACTTCAAACCAGAAGCCAAATTGCTTCAAGTTGCCTATAAAATTTGAAGAGTTCCCTCGATTTTTCCAGGATCCCATCAGAACTAGATTTTGGTGACAATGGGACCAATCTGGAAGTATATGCTTATTGTTCTCGTAATATATCATGGACTTCCGCAAAGTAACGCCTGATTCAATAAATTAAGAAATATTTTTTCAAATGGGTTCATAAATTACCGAGATATCGCGTAACAAACACACAAACAATACAGTCGAATTGAGAACCTCCTCCTTTATTTTTGAAGTCGATTAAAAATATAATGTCACTATTATGAATAGAAAACTAGATAAAACACTTTTTTTATTACATTACAGGTATGGACATTGACCCCTGTAAGATTACGAGGCATGAAATCCGCTGAAAAATTGCAAGACATTGATAGAGAAGCAGGTAATATTCCATAATAAGCCATTGTGGATTATATAAAAATCTATTTTTATAAACCTTTATGTAATTTTCAACAGGAGATGTACTAGTAAGAATGATGGAGGAAAGAGACAGAGATGCTAGTCGCACACTGTTTGGGCATTCCGGGCCAGTTTACAAAGTGGCATTCGACCCATTTAAGACTATGCTGTTGTCCTGCTCGGAAGATGCAACAGGTATGAATACCTAATACAACTTGTGATTTTGAATTATATTCCTTGGCTTTCTTAATCAAAGAGATTTTTGAATCTTTATTATTTATTTATATTTTTAACTACCTATGTTAATTGTCCCTTCTCGTGTTTGGGCATTTTCAATTATTCGTGCACCCAATTAGCGTGAGTTGTTAAACAAAAATTAACTCAGTTTCAGTTTTGTAACGACAATTAAGTATTGAATTTGTGTAAAAATTAACTTTTTCTTTTCAATCTATAAATGATATGCATATACAACCCGGTCACAATATCTGTGCACCTGACCTCGTGACGTCATATCGGCGGTCTGGGTACGGTGTGAAAAAAAGTTTTTTCGAGAAATGTGGAGGTAAAAAAAATTTACTAACCTTTTCAAATCAATTTATTATTGATGAAGGGTTTGTTATTAAAAAACAATAATTTTGATTACAAAAACATTGCGAGGTGCACAGATATTGTGACCGGGTTATACACGTTATTTAAATGTGAAACCAGTTCATTTTCACATCATTTGAATACTTAATTGTCGTTACAAAACTGACACTGAGTTAATTTTTGTTTAACAACTCGCGCTAATTGGGTGCACGAATAATTGAAAATGCCCGTTTAGCAAAGTTTTTATTATTTTCTTTTTTTTTGTTATTACTTGCAAAACGCGTTTGTTATAGACAGTGGAATCACCCGACGATTCTATCAGATGATCAGCTCTGGCATTATGGTGACATAGAAACATTTCGTGACAAAACGCTATCTGAAACTCTTTTTTAATTATGCGTAGTTTTGTTTTTGTCTCGAATAACTTTTTTTTTTTTTTTTTTTTTTTTTGTATCCTGCAAAGCTTGGCAATCTGTTTTATACAAAACAATAATCCATTTTGCTGTCTGATGTCCTTCATCAGTTATAATTTCTTAAATGGGGAAGCCATCCAATGATGCTTTCCTCATTCCTTGTCTGCGAATCTCCTCGCCAGGTCCACTACACTATTCCTCTTTAGTCGGGAGAATTGCAAGCTTCCAATTCCTTGCAGTTGCGCAGCTAATTCATTTCTGTGATTATTCAGTCTGGCTTGATAATTCTTACTATATGTTGCTATTTCTTCTTTTACTGTTTGTAGATTGAGGTCTAAGTTGATATATTTGTTACTTATGTAAGGTGGTATCTTGAGCATAGTCCTCATTGCCTTGCTTTGAAAACGCTCCAATATTTCGATATTACTATGGCTCGCTGTTCCCCACAGCTGGATGCCGTACGTCCATATAGGCTTCAGTATAGTTTTATAGATGGCCATTTTACTGGTATCTGAGAGCTGTGATTTCCTGCCGGTCAGCCAATACATGTTGCGGAGCTTGCAATCTAGTTGTTTTCTTTTTGTCCATATGTGCTTTCTCCATGTGAGACGGCGATCGAGGTGCATGCCCAAGTACCTGGCGTCCTCGCTTTGCGGGACTTCTTCTTCATATAACTTAACAGGGGGGCAGGTTTTTCTCCGGAGCGTGAATGTAACATGAACTGACTTATCCTTGTTTGCTTTAATGCGCCATTTGTCAAACCATTTTTCGATTATCAGCAAGTGCGTTTGAAGGTTTTGAGAGGCTATGCTGGGATCTTCGTGAACGGAGAGCAATGCCGTGTCGTCTGCGTATGTTGCTGTCATGGTGTTATTACCGGTTGGTAAGTCGGCGGTGTAGATGAGGTAGAGCACTGGGCCCAGGATGCTACCCTGAGGCACGCCTGATTTGATGCAGTGCATTTTTGATGTTTCAGTATTATGTTTTACTTCGTAACATCTATTCTCAAGGTACGATTTTAAGATGAGAAAGAATGACTGTGGCAATTTTTGTTTAATTTTATAAAGAAGTCCTTCATGCCATACTTTATCGAATGCTTGACTAATGTCTATGAATATAGCTGAGCAGTATTTTTTGCATTCAAATGCTCTAGATATGATGTCTACCAGCCGGTGCACTTGTTCGATGGTTCCGTGACCTTCTCTGAATCCAAATTGATGTGTTGGTATGATGTCTGCGAGGTGTTCGCGCATTCTATTAAGTATGATTTTTTCTAGCATTTTTCCAATTACTGGTAGAAGGCTTATAGGTCTATATGATGTAACTTCCTGAGGTGGTTTACCTGGTTTTAGTATCATCACCACCTGTGCTATTTTCCACTGACTAGGGTACAGGTTTAATCTAAGGCATGCGTTAAAAATGGTAGATATCATTAGTATTCCCTTTTTAGGGAGGTGTTTTAGTAAAGTAGCATCTATTAAATCATAGCCCGGGCTTTTGCCATCCTGTAATTTGTGGATTTCTTTGTAGATTTCTTTCGGCGTGGCACACCTTAGCGGCATGCTCATTTGAAGTGCTGTGTGCATATACGTTTTTATTTCTTTGTCGTGTTCTTCACTGATACTAGGATAGGGTTGGAACACTTTCTTTAAGTGTTCTGCATAGGCATCGGCTTTCTCTAAATCTGATCGGGCCCAGGTTCCGGTATGTGTTTTGACAGGTGTTGCTTGAGATTTCGGTTTTTTCAAGTTCTTGGTGGCTTTCCATAATGAATGATTTGTGTCTATAGTCGGTGTCAGAGCCGCAAGGTAAGTCTGCAGATTTCTGTCTTTCATATCCTTAGTAAGGTTTTTTAGTTTTTGCGAGGATTTATTAAATGCTGCCTTGTCGACTGGGCAGCCAGTTGTATGCCATACCCTTCGCAGTTGTCTTCGTTCTTGAATTTTATTTCTGATATACGCCGGGTACACGTGTTCCTTCGCTATCCCCGTTTTTCTGGCTGGAGTAGATTCCTGGATTGCTGAGTGTATAGTTATGTTAAGCATTTCTATGGCTTGTTCTACTTCTTCGATGTTTTTTAATGAGATTCGTAGGTTTAGATTTGTTTCGATATGAAGTTGATAATTCTTCCAGTCTGTATTTTTGTTATATAATTTAGGTGTAACTTCTGTAAGGGTAACATTTTCGGTGATATTGAGAACAATTGGGGTGTGGTCAGAGGATAAGTCCATTATCGGTTCTGCATGCATATGGTCGTTGGGAACGTTTCTACTTATGAAGAAGTCTAGTAAGTCTGGGATTTTTCGGTTATCCGTGGGCCAGTAGGTGGGTTCTCCAGTTGACGTACATTCCAGGTTAAGGGCCTCAACGGCTTGAAACAGCTGCCTACCTCTAGTGGTTATGAGTCTGGAGCCCCAGTAAGTGTGTTTTGCGTTCCAATCTCCACCAGTTATGAACCGGTGACCCAGTTTCGAAAAGAAGCTTATGAATTGCTCTTTGGTTATTGTATATCTAGGGGGGCAGTATACTGCAGAAAGGGTAATTCCAGCGCCTTCGTCGTGTACTTTTATCTGTGTTGTTTGAATTTCTTCGGCATTATCTGTTTCCAGTGGGTGGTGCTTTATATTTGATTTAATTAAGACTGCCGTTCCTCCATGTGCATTTCCGGATGGGTGGTTAGTAGTATAAAGGGTGTAACTTTTAATTGACATGTGGCTTTTAGCTGTGAATCTAGTTTCTGATATTAATGCGATATCTATCTTTTCTGTATGAAGAAAGGTCTCTAGCTCCAGTTTCCTTTCGGTTAGCCCGTTCGCATTCCACGTGATGATTCTTAGGTTACGGATCATTTTTCATTAACAGGCTGCTAACTAGTTGAATCATACGATTCATCATGCTGTCCATCATGTCGATCATGATAGTTTGGAATTTGTTTAACATTTTGTCTAGTACCCCTACAAGGTTGTTATCTTCGTTTGTTGAGCTTTCGTCTTTATTTTTACCCTTTGTTATGTCAGCGAAAGTCTGGGAAGGTTGTCTATATGGGTTATATCTTATGGGTTGTGTTTGATCTTCCTTCTGGGGTCTGGGATGTTTCAACTTGTCAAGTGTCTCTTTTGGTTTGAGTTTAAGTATGTGTTCCTTGTATTGCTTATACTTATGGCAGCCTCTATAATTGGCTGGGTGTTTTTCCTGGCAGTTAGCACATGTAGCATAGGTGTCTCTACTTTTGGTACAACTGGAGGTAGGGTGGTCGGCGCCACATTTAACGCATCTATATGGCCTGTTACACTGGTTTTTAGAGTGACCGAACCTTTGACATCTTTTGCACTGTAGTACCTCTTTTTTCTTGTAAGGGGCCTCAAACGAGACTTTGCAGTGATTTAACACTTTTATATTAAAAATATCTTTGTTGTTGTGTTTGGGTTCCAAGTCCACATAGAAGAGTGGCAAAGGCTCTTTTGTGGCTCTGTGGAGTGCGTTTACAATTTGCCGGACATCATGGCCATGTTGTTTAAGCTGTTCAATAATTTCGGTGGTGTCCTCCGTTTGATGAAGCCCACGCAGTACTGTTCTGTAGGATCTCTCGCATTTCAGTTTGTATGTATGATGACTTATGTTGTCTGCAATAAATTTTTCTCGTATGGTTTTGTATGCTTCAATATTTGTAGGCATAACTTTTACAATGTGTCCGGATTTTAGTGTGTTCGTGGTATATTCATCACTTTTAACAATTCCTTGAAGGATTTCTTTTAAAGGGTTGATATTAATAACTCCGGTAACAAATATCGGTTGTGGTTTAGGGGGCCTTTCCTGTTCATTGTTGGCTGTGCTTTTTTCTTCAGCATCTAATTTGTCTAAGTCATCAAATTGATTTTGGGTCGGGATTGCGAATGATGTTGTGTTTGGTTTTTTATTGACATTTTCCTGTTGCGATTGGCCATTTTCCGTCCGCTTCCTTTTTGATGGCGGGATACGGTCTTTTTGCCACGAGTGCTTAGTTTGCTGGCGGTCTTCATTTGTTTGAAACGTAGTTTTTGGTGTCCATTTTTCTTTCGGTATGTATCCGTCAGAGTTGCAGCGCGTTCTTATGAACAGGCTCTTATGTAGGGTTTGCTGTATAAGAGTTGGGGCCGTTTGGGGCTGATTTGTTTTATTTTCTGAACTATTCATTTTGTTCCCACGAGTAAGGACGAAATATAGGTCACTTAGGGGTGACGCCATTCCCTAAGAAGGCAAAGTACGACTGCAATTGCCAGGTCTGCAGAAGTTGGCGCTAGAGACTGATCACCCTATCAGTCATGCATCCAATTGGCGCGTTTCCCACCGTTGGATTAGGGTAGTTTTTGTAGAGGTTTTCTTCCTCTTGGCCCAGGCGGTAAAGCCGAGACCACCGATCTCGCAAGACATGACCACGAGGTTGCGGGTTGTGCTGGTCATTTCCTACTAGCACTGACAAGGCTTGTTAGGCCTGTCGGGTCGGGTTAGTTAACCGCCGCCCGATGCTCGGCGTTATTGTTACTCGTTTTGCACCACCCGGGGGACACGTGTAGGGTGGGCCTAGGAAGAGGTGGTAAATCCTACGGACGCGAGTAACTTCATCCCCCTATCTCGAATAACTGTTTATTTGTTTCTTTCAGTGAGACTGTGGTCGTTACAATGCTGGACGTGTCTTGTGGCATATAGAGGTCATGTTTGGCCTGTGTGGGATGTGAGGTGGTCACCTCATGGGCATTATTTCGCGTCTTCCGGGCATGACCGCACAGCGCGACTCTGGGCTACAGATCATCATCAACCTCTGAGGATCTTCTCTGGCCATCTCACAGATGTCGATGTAAGTCTACTAAATATGTATTATTTATGTAAATTCTTTATATGTTCTTTGGAATTGGAAAGTTGTTTAGCAAGTGTATTTATCTTTGTATCTTTTAGTATTAAGGTTTTAACTTAGTATTGTAGATTTCTTAAAGATATTCGAAGATATCCTAATATAGTATTAAGTGAACCTGCAGGATACCTAGAAGGATGTATTAAAGTACTCTTAAATACTGTATTCCTAAGTCTGAGTTATTTATTACTTTATAATAATGTGCATTCTAACTTCTAGTGTGTGCAGTTCCATCCAAACTCAAACTACATAGCTACGGGCTCTAGTGACCGAACAGTTCGCGTCTGGGATTGTTTAACAGGAACTCAAGTTAGAATTATGACTGGACACAAAGTGAGTACTGTACCCTGAATAAAGTAAGGGGTCGCAAAAGTGTATGCTTGAATCTAATAAGATTGTCCAAGCGAAGTTGATGGCTTTAATGACCTGCTGTTGGTATCTTTACCGTACACAATGTTTTACATTGTACTTGCGACGATCTTACGTATGAAAGTAGGCATTTAATATATCAGTGGCGTATCAAGCACAACACTGCGCACCGCTGGCCGCCGGCGTGGCAGGTTTGTGTGGCCGCAGGTGTGATGAGATTTAAATACCTAGCTTGTCATCGAGGTTCGCGAGACCGGTATTAAATTATAGAAATCAAAAATGATTATAAATATATCTGTAGTTTAGATATGTACAGTCGAGGGTGGACGAATACGTACGTACAGTCGCGGAATGAAAACGTTGACCAGTTTTCAAATCAAATCATTTACGCGTTGCAAGCACATGTTACCTTCTTAAACTGTGTATCAGACGAGAGTGTTGTATTGAAAATTATGTTCAACTGTTTGACAACAAAGTTCAAATTTACTTAGACGAATGTTCCTTGACTATTAATAGTTGAACTAAAACCTTTTTATTAGTTTGATCTTGCCATTACGTTGTGTCAAATTTGATAAATCCAATGATTAAATCCTCTTTGCTTAAAATTATTAAGACTATAAATGTGAGTAACATGTCCTGTCAATGTCATCATTGCTATTTCTTGTATACGTTTTTTTTCTTTTTTTAACTCGTTATCCAAAATTCAAAGAGGTCAATTCTCATAGTGGACGTATCTGTTGGCCATGTAGTGAAATAACATTCAGTCCCTGGGCGACCGAGCTATGCTCGGGTGAAAATGGGAAAAAATACGGAGAAAACTAATTTTCCCGGACATGACACCTATCTAGATCGATTTCTCGCCCCCGTAAACCCGTGTATCCCAAATTTTATCGAAATCGTTAGAGCCGTTCCGAGAACGTGGTTGCAAATATATACATATAGTCCCTGGGCGATCCTAGCGAAAATGGTGAAAATACGGAGAAAACGAATTTTCCCGGACATGAGCCCTATCTAGATCGATTTCTCGCCCCCGTAACCACCTATATTCCAAATTTCATCGAAATCGTTAGAACCGTTTCCGAGAACTTGATTGCAAATATATATACATACATACATACTCGTATATATATATATATACAAATATTGCTCGTTTAATAGCGACCGGTGAAAATACGGAGAAAACGAATTTTCCCGGACATGAGACCTATCTAGATTGATTTCTTGGCCCCGTAAGCCCCTGTATTCCAAATTTCATCGAAATCGTTAGAGCCGTTTCCGAGAACGTGATTGCATATATATATATATACAAATATTGATCGTTTAATAGTATAGGATTATGACGGAATGTGTCTGACACTCGGTCGATAAAACAGATACTGATAACTTATACTGAGCAAGCAAAAACAGATCTTAAGAGGATTGTGAACCTGTAAATTTTCATACAAAAAGCGATAACGCTTTTCACCCAGCAAACATAGTTCGATTTTAAAAATTTTTGGATATGTTGTAGATATAATGAAAAACTAGGTCTGTACGTTTTGATTTTTAAGCAATTTTGCTTACGTTATAAGCACAGATGTATGAATATAAGGAGATCGGACATGGCGGCCGATTTGTATAGAGTGAGCCTGTCGCAAGTACATTAACCCACACAACGCCCAAGTAATTGACAAGACAAAGCACGCACACATCTAAAACACACACTCTTGTATACCTACACGCTTATTTGACAATAAACGCGCATCATATCAGGCATTTTGAGAAAAAACGTAATATTCTCTGCGATCAGCACGCGTGCACAGTATGGCAGTGTATGCCCATTGAGCATCCTCTCTCTAGTATTCTATGCTCTGAGGTTATAAGTTATTAGCATCTAAAAATCTGTATTTTTGACTTAAAAATTTTGTCTACCGTTTTTTTTTTTAATTAATCTAAACTGATTTACTAAAAAAGGAAAACGTACAGACATAGATTAAAGTGTACTTAATCTAATTGTACCAAAATTGTTTCATTTCATAAAGGTTTAGGGGGGTAAAAACGTTATCACCCGAAACAATATTTCAACAAGAAATTGTAGGCAATTACCTGCATGTCTGGCAACTCTCTCTATCGCACGATACGGGTGAGGCACAGAGCGGTGTGAAACAGATAGCATATTTTAAAATACCTACTCGCGCCGCGTATGGACACTTCACAATCTTCTTAAGGTGGTCAGCCTTTTCATGCCGCGACTGTAGTACGTATTCGTTCACCCTCAACTGTAGGTACTTAATAAAGTTGTCATTAAAGATCGTAAATGTGAATATATTTTTGGTCAGGGTGCAGTATTCACACTCCAGTTCTCCATCTGCGGACGCTGGCTGGCGTCGGGCGGCGGCGGCGCGGCCGGCGGCGAGCTCGTCGTGTGGGACGTGTCGACGGGCGCCGCGGCCGCCGTCTTACCGCCGGTCCATACCGCGCCCTTGCACTCACTCGCCTTTAGCCGCGACGGTACTATTCTCGCATCAGGCAAGTCTTATATTATATAACTAAAACGATAATAGTTATTTTCTCAAAAATAGTATGAAATGTTCCCATAACATCTGTGAAGATAGTATCAGATAGTGACTCATTCTGGACAATTTCTAGAAGTGTCCAGGAAAACGCAAAAGTGTCCAGTAAGTAAGTATGAAATCCCATTACATATCATAATATTTAAATATGGAACTATTTTTTTTATTAAATATAAGCTAAGGAGGTACCATAGAGGTTGACATGTCCGAATTGCACTTGTATTGTATTGCACGATGTAAAATGGCGGAAGATTCAGTTCAATCATGTTTTTTTTATTATTTTGATGCCAATTAGGAATTCGATACTAACTGTAGAAAAATAATAAAATAAATTATTCACAATAAACACAAAACGAATACGAAATTTATGTATTTATTCTATTGGGGTTGTGGCATAACAGTATCTTAAACACCATAGAGCAATTAAAAAAAAAGTTGCACTGGTATTTTGGCGGGATTGACTTCATTGAAATAAAATTGTTAAAAATGAGAACTGATGAATCAGATTGCATGAAAACAGATTTCTATTTAAAAGCCGAGGCGAAATTGGTGATAAATAATTTACTTTCAACTAAGTACCTACGTATGTCCAGGGAGAGATAATTGCACAATTTTGAAAAATTCATCAAGTGGAAAGCTGAACATCAAATTACAAGTTGGTCACAACATGTATTTATTTTTGAGAAAAGCACTATGCATGCTTCGACCATAAGTGTGCCATCCTGGCCTCCTATTATAGCCGGACCTCGCCTTCGGCTTGGCCGGCTAAATCATACTCGTCCCGGATGGCTTACTTACTGGTCTCTGCAGTAATGTACTATTACGATACAAGTCTGGAAAACAGGAAACTCGTGTCGATTTAAAACACTCCCTTCGGTCGTGTTTTAATTTATCACCACTTGTTGCGAATTACCTATTCGCACGTGTATCGTACGTTTTACAGTACATATGGCGCTTTAAAGTTTCGACATATACGCACACGTGCGGAAAAGTAGCACCATGTGTACTGTAAAGTATTATTTTATTTTTCCATAATTTATGATTGATGTCTATTGTTCAACATGTTGTTTTTTTAGGCTCTTTGGACTGCACAATCAAATTATGGGATGTTACTGCTATAACTGATGAAGTGCCAGTAGAAGATGCAACAACTAGTACAGTGGACAAAAAGGAGGACAAATTTTTGTTACGTTCCTTTGCTACAAAGAATTCTCCTATCACAAGTTTGCATTTTACTAGGCGTAATCTTTTGCTAGCTGTAGGCACCTATGAAGGGAGTACTTAAGAAATATATATATATCGGATAAAATCATTTTAATTACTTATAATAAAACACGCTTTTTTACACTAGATATTGTTTTTTTATATAAAATGAAATCATAATATTTGAAGCAAATATGACCTCTCTGATGTTATGAACTGTATCATCAAATTTAGTATTGACTCATTACTTCTAGCAATTTGAACTTTCATGGCCTGTTTAAAATCTTCCTTGACCCCCTTGTCTGCTCCTCTAGTTCCAATCCTTCTCTGTCCTAGATGCTGTTGAGAGTTTGGTAAAATATCCAAAGCAACACTATTATTCTGATCATTCCACATAAAACTTAGTTCCTCCAGTATGTCTATGTGGATAATGTATGCTGAGAATAAATGATAGTGAAAGACACCCTTTCGCTTTATAATATCCAAAATGTTGATGAAAACTGCTTCTTCCTGGGGCCATCCAAACTGCAGCAATACCAATATGTGCCCATAGGTTAAATCTGAACTATTGCCAGTGCTGAGCAATATTCTTATAAGCAATGTACAGAAATAATGCATTATGGCTACTTTAGTAAGCGGCAAAAAGTGCAGATGTCTATGGGTACCACCTACTATGAGCTCAGTCTCCAATGCCCCCTCCACTGATGGCAGCTGCGGCAGGGCTGCCAATATGCTCTCCACACAAGCTGCATACTTTTTATGGAAGAAGTTGAAGGATACTCTAACAATGTTAGCAGCAAGATTGTTCCCTTGAACTGTCTGAATGGCCTCATCATATCTCCCTTGAAAAAGTGCTAATTCATCAGAAAATCCTTCCAACCAAGGTTTGACCTGCAGCTGATTGGCTAATTTCATGAATTCCCGAGATATTACTTCATTACTGTGCAGCAGTTCCCAACAATTGGCTGCAGCTTGAAACTGGTTTGATGAAACTCCAGTAACCTCTATTTCTGCTTTCCTTCTCTTCAATGGTGCTATGTCTGGATCGGTAAGGGCTTCTATCAGAATATGATTACCTTTTTGTGACTTCTGTTCATAAAGAGATCTTAAGAAAAAACTGGTCCCACAGTACAGTAGCTGACGGCAATCATCACAATTTCTTAATGTCACTAGCTTTTGGAAGTAAGTTTCCTTATTTAAGCTATTGTGGTAATTAATCAAAAAAGGATCCCACCCCAGCTGCCTTCCCAACAAATCTAATACACCATATAGCCTCTGCCAGGGGTCTGATATATCATGTTCTGTTTCATCATAGACATAAGAGTTATAAAAATCAATAGCTTTGACCAGCAACCGCTGTAACAATCTTGGGGACTCTAAAGAGCTAAGAAGTGGCAGTGTTTCCACAACCAGCAGTCTTGCATACCGATTGTCACAGAAGAATTTATCTGCATTTATTAAGGTTTTCACAAGGCTATCAACTCCAAGTTGGGGAAACTTTTTCAATAATAAGACCAACAGCCGACAATGCTCCATAGTGTCATCACTATTCTCTACACTTGTCTTTAGTATTGTTAGTTGTATATCAGGACATATTTTGTCAAACATCTGACTCAAAAAACTAGATTCAGATGTTTTAAGCGCGTTAGCTATTGCCGATATCTCAGGTAGAAGTTCCGGAAGGTTTTGACGAGACAACATTAACGAAGTGAAACACTCTGCTGCCTCTTCTAAGTTACCAGATTGTTTTTCCATCAAATAAGCTTCAAACTGTATCTTGAAATTTGTAGGGAATAGTGTTTTCGCAGTGAGCATCCATGCTTTAGCGGAATGTATGTTATGCTTTTGTGCTTCTTTAGCTTTTGTAATAATATAATCTTCATCACTTAAAGGAGCTTCAATTCCAGGCATGGCTCCAGGAAGATTTTGCATAAAATTTGTTTGAATATTATAACTCCTAGTTAACAGATGTAATTTTCATCAATGAACAAACTATATATATACAAATCACGTCTTCTATTTTGGAGTTATAATATAATTATAAATTAAACCACTTAGCGGTTGACATTTTATTTTGACATGCCATGTCATGCCGGGGCAGTGTTGCCAGTGTTCCTGTCAAATACTCAAATTTTGGGTTACCGTACCCACACCGTACCTCTATGGTTACCGTGTACTACAGAGTCTAAAATTGCCAACAAATTGCAAAAAAAGGAGACGCTGCATGCCGGCCGACGCGTGATGGGCTCTACAGACCATACAACTATCACTTCTGATATGTTTTGTCGCATCCAATTTCTGACAAATTGTGGCAATTTAGGGATACCATTTCGTAAAAATAATATTGCCATAAGAAAGCACTGTGTCATGATTGTCTTATTACTTAGTTTTCATAAGGTATCGCTATTCGCAGTAAGATGCTAACGTGATGATAAAAAAAAATAAAGCCATCAAGGTGTGGCTCAAATCTACTGTAAAATGTGTTTTAATAGCACTATAACACATTTAAAATACAAACTTTATAATAAATGCATGTAAAATTTGTGGAGAGACTAATTATATTGTTTTAAGTAATATTTTAAATAGTTTACTTCAAAATTATCTGACAAAAAATTTGGCTGATTATAAATTATTTCCATGGTCAAATTGTGTTGGTTGTCCACATGCATACAATTTGTCAGTACAACTCGTTTTACAGTTGCATCAGCACGGCTATCACAAGACGGCCGCGACATACTCTCGAGCTCTCTCGCACTATCCGTCTCTTTCTAAGTGGTCTAATAAAAGAGAGACGCATAGTGCGAGAGAGTTCGAGAGTATGTCGCGGCCGTCTTGTGATAGCCGTGCAGTAGCGCAACATGCCTCCAGACGATAGCAATTAGTCAGCTTCTGACAAATTGGGGCTGACAAATCATGATATGTATAGAACCCATGACAAGCAACATTAAAACGGTTGTATCTTCGCAATGTTTTGAGATATTTGAATGGCATTTTCGTCATTAGAATTTTTTTTTGCCTTCTTTCTTTTGAAGTAATAATAAATTTTGAGTCTACACCCCTATTAGTCAGATTCTGATAAATTGGGGCTGACAAATCATTTTATGTATAGACCCTATGATGTGGTCTACATATTATATGATTTCACCACAAATTGTCAGTACAACATGTCGAAGTCAGAATTGGGTGTGTCGTACAGATGTACAACAATCTGCAAATCTCCAACTACAATTTCATTTAGTGTGGCCAGTTAACGGTAAGAAAGCGAAAATTGCCGCATTCAAACTTCTCTCATAAATACCCTACCCTAAGTTTCACCGCTAAGCAAGTTTACAGTGTGATCAAAAACATGCAGAGAGGTAAATCACCGGGTCATGACAGGCTCAGCATAGAGCATCTCAAGTATGCAGGAGTTCACCTGCCGAGGGTGCTGGCGATGTTTTACACGCTGTGCTTAAGACACGCCTATCTCCCCAGGAAGCTCACTAGGACAGTGGTAGTGCCGCTGGTGAAGAACAGAACGGGGGATTTGTCGGACCTGGGAAATTACCGGCTCATTTCTCTGGCAACTGTTCTTGCTAAAGTGCTTGATAGCCTTCTTAATGAGCAACTTTGTAAGTACATTAAGTTGCACGATGCACAATTCGGTTTCAGACCCGGATTGTCCACAGAGACTGCAATATTGTGTGTTAAGAGGGCTATCAGGTACTATAAAGACAGGAACACACCTGTATACTCGTATGCGTTTTTTCTGGACCTGTCGAAGGTATTTGACCTGGTTGTGTACGACGTACTATGGGACAAGTTAGCGAAAACGGGTTTACCAAGTGAGTGTGTCGATTTGTTAAAGTACTGGTACAACAGCCAGGTCAATTGTGTGAGATGGGCAGGTGAAGACTCAGACGAGTATAGTTTGAAATGTGGCGTACGTCAGGTTGGACTAACATCTCCCGTGTTGTTCAACCTATATGTAAATGAGTTGATTGAGGGGCTCAGCAATGCACATGTCGGATTTCATATAGATAAAACATGTTTCAACAACATCAGTTATGCAGACGACATGATATTGCTGGGTCCGTCGAGTGACTCGTTGAGGCAACTCATTTCTATATGTGAGGGGTATGCTAAGGAGCATGGTCTTAGGTATAACACTAGCAAGAGCGAGTTCGTCCTCTTCAAAGCCAGCAAATATAACCCTAGAACAATACCTACGATCATGCTGTGCGACGTGCCCATGAAGAGAGTTGAGAGGGTTAAATACTTGGGGCATATCCTTACAGAAGACCTAAAGGACGACCTGGATCTGGAAAGGGAGAGAAGGGCGATGGCGGTGCGTGGCAACATGCTTGCCCGCAGATTTGCAAGGTGTAATGAACAAGTCAAATTGACGCTTTTCAAAGCCTATTGTCAGACGTGCTACACCTGCAGTCTGTGGGTAAGTTTTACGCAGAGGACATACAACGCCCTAAGAGTCCAATACAACAATATTTTGAGGATGCAGTTGCGGATGCCGAAGCACTGAAGTGCGTCCAACATGTTTGCCGAAGCGCGAACTGATGATTTTTTCGCAATAAGACGCAAGCGTGTTGGATCACTACTCAGGCGAGTGCGTGGCAGCGGTAATAGCCTCCTCAGGGTATTGTCGGAGATTATGGACTGCCCCATATTTAAATTCTGGGTCGAAGTGGCCATCGGCAGGGCCAAATAGGATGGGACTGCGAACGATCACCGGACGCCTTTGCCGTGTCGCATTTACATCTCATTTAATTTAATTTTCTATTTTACTTGTATTTTTATTTTTGATTGATTTTGATGTACGTACTAACATAGTTATTAAGTCTACATTTTTTACTAACATACTATGGACCAGTGGTCTGAAATAAAGGTTTTTAATTTTTATTTTATTATTATTATTATAAATACTTTTTTTTCGCGTGTCCGCTGCGCCAAAAAACGAACAAAACATGTTACAAAACATGTTTAGGTACAGTTGCGCGTCCATTGCGACTGGTTGGAGTGAACGATGTATTGTTTGTCACTTTTCTTTTGTCATCCCAGTACAATTCATTCCATGACAAAACATGACCCACTCCCCCGCAGACGAACGCGGGGAATGTTTTCCATCCGTGACGGAAAACATGTTTCTATGTTTGTAAACAAAAAACATGTTGGCCACTCCCCTTTTCTGCTCGAAAAACATGTTAGATGTTTGCAAACACCGAAAACACGGCGCAGCGGACGCGGCTTAAGTGTATTCATTTTCCTGCACGGCTATCACAAGACGGCCGCGACATACTCTCGAGCTCTCTCGCACTAACCGTCTCTCTCTTATTAGACCACTTAGAAAGAGACGTATAGTGCGAGAGAGCTCGAGAGTATGTCGCGGCCGTCTTGTGATACCTGTGCTGATCACTTAAGGCCTGCATCACGCTGGCGCGGCCTGCGGTGGCGGACCATAGTAAATTTGACAGCTAATGACAAGTTTTCTATTGTCCGCCGCGGCCAGGCCGCGCCAGTGTGTGACACGCTTAAAAGTTTACACTTAAGCCCCTGCTAGACGGTTGCCAACACGCCACTCCAACCGAGCGACCTTGGTCCGCTCCAACCATGTAGACAGTTGTTTCCAGCAAAATTTCGTTTGTCCTTCGGGCGCCCTTGGTCGTCGAGCGCGCGCTACCGATCACGGTCGGAGCTATCGGTATTGAACCGTATGGCCGCCCGACTCCGACCGCGCGTAGACAGTTCGCTCTGAGGAAGTGCCGCGTCCGCACGTACTGTACTCTGACGATGGCATATTACCCTGCCTATAGGATTTATCGCCACCATTTTATATAGACAAAATTTTAAAAAAGCTGCGTGGGAGACTTTAGTGACAAGGAATTTGATACAGGCGCCAACGAGAGAGAGGTCTCTGCCCGGCTAGCACACTATTCGGACATATATTTACGTTCGGACGTATAACTTTACGAATGTGCCCATTTTTACGTTACTTAGCTAACATGGTAATCTTGCAGCATAAATTTATCGCATAGCGTAAAATATACGTAGCAAAATTATTACATTCATTTCATTCGTTCAATAGTAGTTTATGGTTAGACGCCCATTATAATACTACTTAATTAAAGAGTAATGATAAGCACTGCACAGTTTACTAAACAGTTGTGCTCCTGTATTAAGTTGTGTTATAATAGATTTTTGTTTTTATTTACTTTTTCCCGCAACGCGAATAGTTTTACGTTGTGGTTTTAAGTGATGAAGCGAGTACCAAAACACATTTAAGATTTTAATAGAATCAATAATATTTGTTAGTTAGTGTAATATATTTTATTAGAACACAAGCAAATAATCTTAATCATTGCGTTATTTATAGGTAGTAATCATGATCTGGCTAAAATTCAAAATGCTAGATCATTATTTCAGGAGATGATAGGAGTTTTGGAACTGAATCGGAGAAATCCTGCGAAAATTGTATTGTTTTCATAGTGTTAAAATGTATCCAGGGTCTCGAGTGACCTACATAAAATTTCGTCCGTCAACGGCTCATACCGTCAAGTTTTATATGCCAAAATCAAGAGCATGTTAGCATTTGACGTAAAAAAAAATTATGTGCAAGACATATAAATGGTCACATTTTACGTAGATGACGGTATACCATCCCAGCTAGCACACTAATCGGACATATATTTACGTTCGGACATATAACTTTACGATTGTGCCCATTTTTACGTTACTTAGCTAACATGGTAATCACGCAGCATATATTTATGCCATAGCGTAAAATATACGTAGCAAAATTATTACATTCATTTCATTCGTTCAATAGTAGTCTATGGTTAGAAGCCTATTATAATACTACCTAATTAAAGAGTAATGATAAGCACTGCACAGTTTACTGAACAGTTGTTCTCCTGTATTAAGTTGTGTTATAATAGTTTTTTGTTTTTATTTACGTTACTCCCACCCCACAAAGTTTTACGTAGTGGTTTTAAGTAATTTAGCGAGTACCAAACACATGTTAGTTTATAATAGAATCAATAATATTTGTAAATTTGTGTAATATACTTTATTACAACACAAGCAAAACATCAGCTAAAATTAAAAATGCTAGATCATTGTTTCAGGAGATGATAGGAGTTTTGAGACTGAAACCGTATGTGTTGTGACAGAAATCGGAGAAATCCTGCGAAAATTATATTGTTTTCATAGTGTTAAAATTTATCCGGGGTCTCGAGTGACCTACATAAAATTTCGTCCGTCAACGGCTCATATCGTCAAGTTTTATGTGCCAAAATCAAGAGCATGTTAGCATTTGACGTAAAGCAAATAGTTTTATGTGCAAGACATATAAATGGTCACATTTTACGTAAATGATGGTATAGCATGTTAGCTCATGACGGTAAAATTTTATACGTCGGTTGTGGACATAAAACATGTGCATAAAAGTCGTCATTTTGTTAGTGTGCTAGCCGGGCATGTAAGTTCATAACGGCAAAATTTTATACGTTGGTTGTGGACATAAAACATGTACATAAAAGTCGTCATTTTGCTAGTGTGCTAGCCCGGCTGTAGTCCCTTCCTGTGGATCCTTCGTCATTAGAACCTCCTGGTATGATGAGAGACGATGGCAAGCGCCCGGATGGAGTTACTTTGGTACCGTGGAGACTCGGTAGGGCCCTGGTCTGGGACGCTACGTGCGTCGATACGTTCGCACTGTCCCACATACAGGCAACACGGTCTCAGGCCGGCGCTGCGGCTGATCAGGCCCAATTACTCAAGCGCCGCAAATACTCTTCTCTAGTACAGAACTACGAGTTTGCGGCGCTTGCAGTTGAAACGATGGGACCCTGGTCAGCCGACATGAAGGCCTTCATGAGGACCCTGTCGTCACGGCTGGTCTACGCCTCAGGCGACCCCAGAGCTGGCGCATACCTTTCCCAAAGGATCGCTCTCGCGGTCCAAAGGGGAAATGCCGCCAGCGTCATGGGGTCCTTGCCGCAGGCAGAACTTTTGGACGGGCTATTTTTTTTTGTAATTAGTTTTTAATTTTTTTTATTTCTTGTTTAGTATTAGTTGTTTTTATTTTTTATAAATTATTATGATTATGATTTTAAAATTAATCTTTAGGAATATCTTTTATAAATTTAAATTTACGTAAACATTTAAAATATTAAAACAATATACTTTCTTAAATCGTTTTTAATTTTCAAATAAATTTATTTGAATGTAATTTGTGACACTTGGCAGATCATGAAAATTCCATGGGCCAAATTGTGATTTTCATGCAATTAGTCAGTACAACTCGTTTGACGGTTGGATCAGCAGCGCAACATGCCTCCAGACGATAGCAATTAGTCAGTTTGTGACAAATTGGGGCTGACAAATCATGACATGGGGTCTCCATGAGGATAAGTGTCGGAAGCACGGCGGCCGTCTAAATGTGGTCCAAATTAAGTAGCGTCTCCTTATCCAGACGGGCCAAAATCATGTGGCAGACTGTCTGCAGGGCAGGACGGCCGCACTCGCTCGTTTGGACTGCTATGTAGAGCCGTCTGGATGCAGCTTTACCAACTTTAGCGGTTTAGTCAGTTGGCTCGCGCACTCGTCGGCATGCAAAGCGTTTTTGCTCGCCGATGTATGATCGCCTTAACGAATTCTGTGGTCCACAGTGGGTCCACAGTATTGATTATGATTTGGTTTTACGTAGTTTTAGTTTGACAAAGCAAACTGATAAGTGACATGACGAAGATGACAGCTGAATTTATTTAATTTGACGTGATGCAAAGAGAATATAACCACTGAACTGACGTGATGTAAATTCCAGACGGAATTTATAAATTTATCGCGTTTATCAAGAAATAACGAAAATGATAAGATGATAACAAATCTGCTTTGTGCGAATAAGTCATCGAAACTAATGGAACGTGTAACCTACTCAATGAACGACCTGCATGTTTGTGATGGTTACTCAATTGCGGAGTTAGTTCCGGATGTTGTTTTGGAAAACATATTTTCATATTTAAGTGTGAGAGATCTTAGAAATTGTTCATTAGTTTGTAAGAGTTGGTATAGAATTCTCAGTGATGAAAACAACGATGTCTGGAGAATACATTGCGTTAAAAGGTTGGCAGAAGAAGTCATGAAATCAGACTTACTTTCCACATTAACCACTTACAAGGCCAAACTTATGGCCTTCTTCCATGCGTGGAACCCTCATGACTGTTCCAGAAACATTTACGTAAAACCAAATGGATTCACATTACACAGGTAACTTGTTTTTTTTAATAACCTAACTTGAAATGATATCAAAAAAGTAAGTACATATGACTCACACTTACACGCCCACCCTTCCTATCCCAGCGACCTATATATGGGTCAGATGGATTGTCCCGTAGGGGGCCCATTTTAGGTACTCTAGAATCCTGCTGACTCACTTGTATGTCAGGTTGA
Organism: Epinotia brunnichana; assembly: GCA_963854355.1. NCBI lineage: Eukaryota > Metazoa > Arthropoda > Insecta > Lepidoptera > Tortricidae > Epinotia > Epinotia brunnichana. The sequence continues at coordinate 18,843,259 of OY977939.1, forward strand.
AGATCCCTCTACAAGAGCAATAAACACCGTCTCAAGTGTCTGACTGCTGGACCGCTGGAACTACACCTGCCAACCTGCATGTGGGTCAATGGGATTCTAGGCCCTACTCTGCTGGAGAGCAGAGAATGGAAGGGTTAAATAATGTTATGTTTGTTTCAGGAATCCAGTTGCACAGAGCACAGATGCTTGCAGAGGTAAAATGGGTTTCAATTATGGCCGTCATGCTTGGGAAGTGATATGGGAGGGGCCACTGGGCACTGTAGCTGTGGTGGGCATTTCAACTAAAGAAGCTCCTTTGCAATGCCAAGGATACGTGGGTTTATTAGGAGCTGATGAACAGAGTTGGGGATGGAATCTAGTGGACAACCATTTACTGCACAATGGTGACACTCAAGGACACTATCCACTTCTTAACAATTGTCCAAAGTATCAAGTAAGGAGTACAATTTTACCATTAATAATGGCACATTTGACAAGTTTTTAAAATTAAAGAAAAAATACAATTTTATTTGATGGTATTCATAGAGATTCCATATGCCATAGATACAGTAACACCATTTTAGGAAGATAACACAATACTATAATTTGGCCCGTTTTTACAGGTTGGTGAGCGAATAAGAGTGATATTAGACTGTGAAGATAACACATTATCATTTGAAAGAAATTATGAATTCCTAGGAGTTGCATTTAAAGGTAAATATTATCTTATGAAAGTATTAGGGTATGGGTTTTGTGGTTATATTTTATGTGATGTTTTGGTTCATTTGGACTGTAGCTGGGCAGATACACTAAAATATATGGTGACATTTTATCACCATCCAAATTTTAGGGGCTATGTATTAGTCACATAAATAAACAAGAAAAGAACCAGATATCCCATCAAAATTCTGTGGGCCGCTGTATAAATTGATCAGTATGAATGACCTGCACCTCAATTAGCCTCTTACATTTGGCTAGTGAAAAATATCACCCGTTTATAATATAATGAATAAATATTTATTACCATTTTCTTTCAGGCCTTCCTAACAAAAGACTGTACCCAACAGTGTCAGCGGTGTACGGAAATACGGAAGTGTCTATGGTATACCTTGGTCCACCTTTGGATGGCTGATAGCAATTCTCGTCATCTAGATAATTTGTCTACAATATTATACCTAATTTAGCCCAGTTAAAACATAGTGATTGTTTCAATCAATCTATGCACAGGACATTTTGCAATAATCAGCTCCATCAACTTATACTTGTTTTATTCTGTTCCCTATGTGGGGACACAGCGGTGTTTCAGAAAATGATTATAATTGGATTTGTATAGGGCCATAAAACCCATAAAAAGTAGAATTGTATATCCCGCAAGAGTTAACTTGAGACTCGAGCACATATTCTAATGTCATACGAACGAGGTCTCAAGTTAAGTCGTGCAGGTTATAATTGTGAAAAAAACATATTTTTAAAGTAAAGATTGATTGATGAAGGACAATCAACGAAAACGTTTCCAAACTATAAAATTGAGAGGTAGTAAAGCCAAGTGGGGGATTCTAGGAAATCTGTAACACTAAAGTTTTCGGACTTGATAACACATAGTACCCTAGACATAAAATATCAACATGGTATATTAAGTTGCTGAGTTATTGGTTGTGTTGATATACCAGAGGGCCTACCGCCATCGGCAGTCGAAGTTTTCTCTCTCTGTCGCACTTACATACGAACTCATAAGTCTAACAGAGAGAGAAAAGTTCGAATGCCTTTCTCGGTAGGCCCTCTGGGCTAACACAGTATATCCCATGTAACATTTTATTCAACTATTAATTAAAAAATATAATTATAATGTGATGTCTCATTTTGTGAAAATAATATGAGTCATTTAAATAAATTTATTTATTTATCGTATGGCGAATCATTGTATTAGAACCGTGAGATCTTTGAAATGACGGTACGGTTGCCAGGTTGTTGCACTTTTAGCACCGCCCATGGGACACGTGTAGGGTAGCGGTGGGTAATTTAAATTTAAGTAATGAACTAATGAAGCACTCCCGCATTGGTTCTATTCTATTCAATATCTGGCAAAAAAACTTGGGTAATTATTATACACGGAATCTCTTTAATAGATCCGTGCTTGAGAAACCTTGAACAACCTTCGGACAGGTCGCATGTGAGTAGAGAGCGCTTTATGGCCTTGACTATAAATGATGTTCTTATAGTCACTATCCGATTTTATATTTATGCACACGCTCGCTCGTACTGTTTAGCGCATAGCCAAATGAATAGAAGCACAAATAAATTCTAGGTGACGGGGGTCAATGAATATGCCATTCATACCCAGGCCTACATTTTACCTTTTTGCTGCCATTGGTTCTATCATTACCTTATTCGTGTCGGAGCAGTGAGTAGAGCGCTTGACACGCCATGAGAGCCAATATAAACCTAACTTGAAAGCTTAACCCCTCGTCAGTAGGGGCCCGAATCGGGTTTTTCAGTTTGAAATCTTAAGTGACACCCAATTTAAGATTCAAACTGAAAAGCCCGATTCGGCCCCCCCCCCCCCCCACTGACGAGGGGTTAAGGTGGTTCGATTGCCATACAAAACGTTATTTGACATTCGTAGGCTAACGGCGTGATATTTGAAGAAACTTATGTAACAAACTTTCAAACATTGGCTTCCTATTTGCGCCAAATTCCCCCTTTCCTAGAATAAACTTGTATAAACTAGATTAATTTGAGAAATTGGTTTGGGACGTGATATTTTGGGAAAACTATTTTTCTCAAATTAATCTAGTTTATACAAGTTTATTCTAGGAAAGGGGGAATTTAGCGCAAATGGGAAGCCAATGTATGAAAGTTTGTTACATAAGTTTCTTAAAATATCACGCCATTAGCCTACGAATGTCAAATAACGCTTTGTATGGCAATCGAACCACCTTTAGAGTCTCCAGGAAGCGCGACTCTCCATACAAACGTAGTTTGGTCTCATTTTAAAACGGTATGCTGGAATAACATGAAACTTTGTCTACACCAGGGACTGCATAACCGAAAAATACCAGTATTCTATTTTAACGGTATGACGTCATATCGGTTGTCAAATAGCGGTTTCGGTAGCGGAACCTTTATATTTCGCTACCGAAATATAACGGTACCTTTATTTTTTCCGGTACCGTAACCGCTATTTAAAGGTACCGATATATCGACTTTGGCCTGGTGTTATTGCCAAACCGCCGGCAAAGGCTCTGCCGCTTTGTATTTTTGTCTTTAAATGTTTAGTAGCCAATGCTTCCTCTGTAGAGTGCCAGCTTGCTTACTTTTCTCGATAACCTTTATAATACCGGTATTATAAAGGTTACGGTATCGTTTAAAACTGATACCGCTAACCGTTATTTCAAAACGGTTACGGTACCGTTATGTTCGCGCGGCGCGCATAATCTTTATGACATAACGGTACCGTAATGGAATACCGGTTTCATACCGTGACCGAAATCAGTCCCTGGTCTACACAACGGGATCCGCTATATCTAGGTCGGAAATTAGTTTCTTTTGCTAAAAATTATAAACAGAAAAGATATGAGACAGAAGAAGATTTCATACCTACTAAAAGTCTTATCTAACAATTTTTTTTATATTAAATTTCTAGCACCAGAAAGTAGTTTCTGACCTAACCGGATCCCATTGTGTATAAAAAACTTCATGTTATGCGAGCAAGCCGTTTTTAACCCTTTAAGGATGACTCACTCTAGAACGGGCCGTGTCCGGCCCGGGCCGTTTTCTCAGAAAACGACGGCGTTTTTTCGCGGCACAGGCATACCTAAGCCCGGCCGAGCCACGGGCGGGCCGTGCCGATACCGAGCCTCGCCCGTGACGAAAAAACGCCGTCGTTTTTGTGAGAAATTATCCATACATTTCATATGGGTAACTTTCGTTACACAATGGAAAAAAGTTAAAGCATAGATTAGATTAAGGCCCTTAATTATGTACAAACTTTTTGCAATCCACCCTTGTGTCGAGCTTCCTGCACGGCTATCACAAGACGGGGCGCGAGCTCTCTCGATTTTTGTCGCACTATCCGTCTCTCTCTTATTAGAAAACTTAGAAAGAGACGTATACTTAATGCGAGAAAACTCAGAGACCTCGCGCGCCGTCTTGTTATGCCATGCTAGGGAAGTTTTTTTTTTTGGTGGCGCTGTGCAACAACTCGCGTTTAGATGTGGGTACTTGGCGTACAAAGGGTTTAACAATGAAGTAAAATTTATATACTTACACATACACATGCATACAATACCTTGATTGCAAATAAAAAAGTATCGTTACTTTTCTGAAGTTTTCATCCGCATCCTGTTTGAAATAGATGAAATTAAATGAAATGGCTACCTCTTGCTACCCGAAATCTCTCTTGTTTAGTGTAGTTACGAGACAAGGTTTATTTAAATAAAAAAAAGTTTTAGTCAATACTTTATTTAACAAAACAGTGAATCCTTACAATAACTACCTAGTTAGATTATTTTATTTCGTTCAATCACAGGCTCACAAGAATTAGGTACGCGGCGGCCACAGGTGTTTTTGGTGCTGTTTGACTAATTAGGTTGTATAGGCAATATAGGCATTGCCTAAGTATTCTAACGGGTGAGCACTCTACATTTGATATTTAATCTATGATTGTATATAGACTGGGCTGGTATTCACAACGTGCACCTGCAACTCGCCTAGTATAGCTTGACCTAAAGATTCCATAACAACTACGCGTAGGTTGCTGGTTGCGCTGAGACGATGTATCGGCATTCATAAGCGTTGTGAATACTAGGCCTCAATTACAGCCTGTCTCGATCCACCTCAACACTCGTCACGTGTATTAGCTCTATCCCGATACACGTAACAACTATTCGTAATCGGAGGTCATAATTATACTGGTTCGCCTGATGCGGGTCTTTGGTTAGGGCCTAGGTATGCAGACTGCGTTCTTTCACGCGCCATCGACGCCTACTACCTAAGCGGGCCCTTAGGCCGCGGTCTGAACGCCAGCGGGACGACAAGCGGTCGTTAACACTTTCATCGCCAGTCGCCAGGAACCCGCGTAGTGTTATTCAGGGGTATTATAATACGTTAAGTATTAATACATTAATACCCCTGAATAGCGCTATTAAGCCACTCACAGACTGGGGCAGCCTGGCCGCGGCGGTCAATAGTAAACTTTAATTAGCTGTCAAATTTACTATTGACCGCCACCGCAGGCCGCGCCAGTGGGATTCAGGCCTTAAACTAGATTTTTCATACAATGCCAATTGCAAACGATGTCTATTCAGAACCTTTTGGGGGCGATTGCAGAGTGACTTATCACGCGATATCTGATAATATCACAATACGTAGTTATCACGTGATACCATTCATTACATGTACAAATTGACCTTATTGAAGCAAGTTTTCCATACATATCGAAGTGTCGCGATAATATTGACATAAAAATTTCGTGATAATTTAGTGTTTAGTACCTAATCACCCTCTTTAATAATACGGTTCAAGCAGTTTGTTCAAACGTTTAAATTTAAATAAGGTCTGGCCACCATCCGTTGTGAGCTCCTCGGGCTCAGGCAATCTCTTCCTTACCTACTTAAAGAGTTGACTACAAAAAGATACTTGTACGAGTATCAATATTTTCACCTTATTGCGTAATAAGGTGAATAATACGCTTTTTTGGAAAGGACCGTCTGTCCTCCAGACACTGTTAATGGAGGTCAAAGTATAATTGGTATAATATTATATGTCGTATCATTCTATGTATAGTCCCCCGCGGCTATGAAGTCAATCCTGAGACATGCCTCTAGGGTTGAATATGTAATTTTTTCCTATGGTTGACATTGTCATTATTCAGAAAATTCATAGTTGCGCAATGTGTCAGGATTGACTTCATAGCCGCGGGGGACTGTTGGTATTAGTGGAGAGATAGGTACAATACTTATTTATATTCCAGATTTTGGACTTGGATTCGAAATGTTTCGTTTATTTAGGTAAACTTTTCAGGCTTAACCTCTTTATTGCCTACGCCCATGGCCGCCCACTCAGTTTAAAACCTAGATATAATACCTATGTAAATTAATAGGTAGGTACAACTTTTACCAAAATTTTCGGCAACCATTATCATACTCGTACTAGGTGTTTGCTCTAATTTTTCTAAAAAACCAGATCTAGTATTCAATACTTTCACGAAAATGCGGATACTGAGTAGACAAATGCCGTATTTCATAGTTTTAGGTACGGTAATGAATCTCCCTATATAAACAGTATAATACACACTTACTATGGATGATCATGGGAATTATATTTTAATACAGTTTTTAAAAGATTGGTGCAAATAATGAAAATAAACAAAAATTTACAAATTTAGGTACCTACCTATTTTGTCTAGTTTTACATTCCCTCATGGCATGGCTTAGTAGGTATGTGGAGATCCCTTTCTGTGACTAAAATTATAAAATACAGCATTTCTCTGAGATTGTAGATATAGGGTTTCATAGCAATAATTGTTCCTTATATCCATTTCCCCGTTCCCGGTTCGAATCCCGGTCAGGGCATTTATTTGTGTATTTATCACGAATATTTGTTCCTGAGTTAGGCACTTGTCCCACCGCCGGCGAGTAGCGAGTACTCTCATAGTAATTCTTACTCGCGCGAGTAAAAGCGAGTAAGAATTACTATGAGAGTACTCGCTACTCGTCGGCGGTGGGACAAGTGCCTTATGGATGTTATATATGTATATAAGTATCTATATGTATGTATCTATTATATATATCATCGCCTAGTACCCACAACACAATAGCCTTACTGAGCTTACCGTGGGCCTAGGTTGATTTGTGTAAGATTGTCCCGTAATATTTATTTATTCTTTATTTACGCAAAAAAAGAACTGCTTTGGAGACAGATTTGACCGGGTTCGATTCCCGGCCGTAAATCGTTCTTCTTTTTCACCGACAAATGGTCTGTCCCATTGAAAAAATAAACTATAACTCATTAAAATTATACCTTTTTTACTGTATTTTTGGTGTTGATTAATCGTTACGATAGATACTTTGAATTTCATTAGATCTAATAATTTTCAAGAAATTAACGTGATATAGTAACCTACTCAAAAATTGTGATGAAGGTGTAATACCTATAAATGAAATGTGTCCCCGCTGCGAAGTGTAGGTAGGAGGTATAATAAAACGATCTAAATTAAAAAAAAAACCTATAGCATGATTTCTTTTGATAATATGTACTATCAATCATTAAAATATATTGAATATAAGAATGATTACTTGGATTATTCTACATATGAACGCATATGCAATTAAAAAAAAAGAAGCGGGTTGTGTCGGAGATACTTACAACCGTTAATTAAGTTTAAGTGGATACTTCTTTGTTGGCTGTACCCGTAAAATATATATCTAAATTAATTAATTAAAATCTGTAGGTATAAGTACAGATAAATCGGTAGGTATATATGGCAACATTGTCTGACGTAGCTCATTTGACTCGCGATACATTGAAAATGGCGGTAATTTCAGCATTATTTTCATGTCTGCCACATAAACTAGATAACATTTTGTGATTAACAACTAATGGCAAATAAAGAAGGATTAAAACATGTCACAAACAATTATTTGAAATCAGATTGAGGCTTCTCTACAAAAAGTTATTCCGGAAGTCACGTGATACATTTTGAACTGTACCCCAATACAAGAACGCGAGCAAAGAAGTATCTACTTCAAAAATATTTTACGGTCGCAGGTATTTACCCAATTTAGCCACCCAGGTAAATACCCATCTACCCGGTATTTACCCGTATCTACCCAAATCGAAGGACTTTTAACTACGAATATCGATTTAGGCGTAAATTATGTCAATCAACAAAACGTTATAGATTATCAATAACAGCAACTTTAAAACTACAGTAAAAAAAAAATATATATAATTTTGTAGCTCTACGACTAGAATGCAAACCGGTTTTAGCCAAAACGGAATGAACCGGTTATTTAAACCGATTATTTTGTCAAAATGTTATAGCCAGGTTTCAGCATTTTTTGACAAATAAAATACGTACAGTTTTAGTGGTAAATTATTGGATTAATTGCGTAAAAAGGCGAAAACAGTAGCAATTCAAAACAACAAATAATACGTTTTATTATTACACAATTACTAAAACATACCTACATTACCAAAAAACATATATGTATTTACAGAATAAAATAATTTTTGTTAATGACAATCAACCAACACTAAAAATAGATTGTCCCCTAATAATATACGGACACCAAGAAACCTTATCACATGATTTTTTCGAGTTTTATAATAATTACCCGCGTATTTACCCATGGGTAGGTACCTAAATATCGGATATCATCATCATATCAGCCGAAAGACGTCCACTGCTGGACATAGGCCTCCCCCAAAGAGTTCCAAAGTGACCGGTCCTGCGCCACCCGCATCCAGCGGACTCCCGCGACCTTTACCAGGTCATCAGTCCACCTTGTGGGAGGCCTACCAACGCCAAATATCGGATATATACCGGGTAAATACCCACAGGTGGGTATTTACCCGGGTAGTTACCCATCTCTAAGTCCCGCACATTCGCGAGCCGAGCCAATCGCCCAGAGGTAGTGGAAGGAGATGCGTGTTTTAATTCCGCGACCAATCTGTCACGAAAGTTTAAACTTTAAAATATTAAATTAATGGGCTTGTGACCTTAAATTTGTTTACGATGCCATTCGAACCAGTTTTTGTAGATGAACAAATGTTTGTATAGAAGCAACTACATTTAAAGGACATTAATACCAAAAAAATCAAGTTAAAGACGGACCTCGCTGACGAAACGCTTCATACTGATTGGCTTTAAAGTATGACGTCACACCGTGCAATTTGTACTAACCGTTGCATGGAAAATGAAGTAAATTGCTGTTTCGGTCGCGAAATACTGCGTTTAGGTCCATAGTTGTCATACAAATTTGTTTCTATAAAAGCGTAAGGATTCTACTGGTACCTTTAAATTTACTCTTGAACAATAAATAAAAAAACTTTTTTTTCTAAACTTTCAAGGTTCATCTTTTTATGATTTGAATTATATTTTGTAATTTATACTTTATTACAATCATTTGATGGTTTACTATCCATTTAGCAACACGACGTTGTCAATTTTAACACCACGCAACAAGCCTTTTGTTACTTATCTATAATTATTATATTACTACTTAGTAGCTATCTTTGTATGCGACCTGGTGTATATTTTAATTTTGTTTTTAAACGTAATATAAGAAGTTAAAATGTTATGATTTTCCTACTTTGACACGATACACCTCGGTCACAAAAATGTGTCAGAGTGTTATAAGTTGTGACCGAGGTGTCTTGTATGAAAATGTAGTAAGTTTGTGATTTATAATAGTACATTGTTTAACAAGGGGTGTATGAGGAATATTGCAAACGAGAGTCTATCAGGAGCCCGACGCCGTAAGGCGGAGGGCTTTTGATGACTCGAGTTTGCAATATTCTTACGCCCGTGTTATACACAATGTTTTTCATCACATTTGCGAGGAAATAAATAACCACAAAAGACAGAAAAACCTATGTTTTATACAAGCGCATCAATCAAATGTTGACGAAATTGACAACTTCACTTCTAGATAAGTACGAGTGGAGGGCGGAGCTTCAATATTTCAACCAATCACAGAGCATGGAGCATGCGGTTCTTGCAGGGCACGGCCTGCTCGACTTTTTTCCAACCAATCACAGAGCAGAATTCTTGCCGTCCAGATTTGCTTAACCAATCAGATCACACACAAGCTCATTACTTCCCTTGGGACCATTATTTCCCGCGGGAACAATTTATTCTTCTGTATACAGGCAAGGAATAACACCATTTATGAGCAAGTGTGATGAAAAATTAGTATTTTGATGCGTTATTCATTACATAAAATTTTATTTTGTTTATTTTAAGGTATATATTATGTCAAATTCATTTGAATTGCTACAAAAACGCCGTTTCTGCGGCAGAACGACAACAGCGTTGCCGAGAGAAAAGAAAAAACCAGCCTGAAACAGTAGCAGAAGTGAAAAAAAGATTTAGAGAGATACCGTGCCCGAAAGAAGAGGACACTACAATAAATACCAATGTGGCTGGCCCCTCTGTCACTTTAGTTACCACATTTCACATAATAACTTCATTTGTCATAGAATCTCAACAACTAAAAATATTTCGTTAAAAATGTTACAAACTCCTTTTGTAAGATATGTGATGATTAAAGTTTTTTTACAATAAGTCTTGTAAAATGTAATATATTTAAAAGTTCTTAGTCGTTTTACGTTGCAAAGTGACAGAGTGATATTAATAGTAGATTGTTAACCAAGGGTTGAAAGTGACCCATTACATCCGAGGTATTTCTGGCGCTCGAACGAAGTCAGAGCGCCAATAGTTCGAGGGTGGAATGGTACCCTGAGAACTTTACGGTTTCGCTCTATGAAAGCACAACAATATATCGATATCAGCCATATTTTTACACCAAAAAATAGGTTGCGTAATTTGACTAAATATTCATGAATAATCCACCTAAATTGAATACCGATACGGTAAAAAATAATGAAAAGTAATCTTCATAAATTCCGTAAAAATCAGGCGAAAATGGTATAAACTTTATAATTGACTACGTCAATATACGTTCTTTGGGATACGCGCATAATCCACTTTTTTTGTTAGTGAATAAACCTTTCTATAGGCCAGATGAAATTCAATATTATCTCAAGGTCGTAAATATTTAATTAAAATGCCGTATTTCCTGATGCATATATTTTTGTATTCAGGTAGTAAGTCTCAACATTTGTGTATTCAAACATGTTTTCATTATAAAATACTGATAGCATTTTTGTTTGCGGGTTAATTTTTTTACCTAACTTCCGGTCCATAGAATTATTCATTCCAATAGTAAAAGTTGTTTAAAATAACATTTAAAAGCCGTATACAAATAATTAGCCTGATATTGAATTATTTCCAAAAAAACCGTAATTTTCTCAGGGTATGGGTAATTTCACCCGAGTTAAACACTCTACTTTTCATTTCGAGTGTGAGGAAAGTCAAATACTACACGTATATTTTATAACACAGGCATATAAAGAGTAATCAGTTAAAATACACATACTGCCAACTTTAGAAAAGTTAAAAAAATGTATCTGATCTAATAGTTTTAATGTTATTTTTTGTATTTGTATAATTCTATAAATAAATGTACAGAATTATATGAAATGAATAAATTATTCGATATTATATATACCTAAATAAAATAATTAAAACTATATCCAACCTCTTTGCACTGGCCACTTACCACTGCCTACTAGATTATAATCGAGTAAGCCGCGACGCAACTAATCAAGAGGACCATGCCGAAACGTGAAAAAGAAAGTGTCATGCATGGCATTATGACGGGCAGCCGAAATTTACAGAAATAATGTTAAATGTTGATTTTATGTCATTAGGAAAAAAAATACCAACTGTAAAATGATTTTATCAACATCGTAGTAATGAACCCGTCGCTTAATGCTTAGTTTAGATATATGTAAACTTTTTATTTTAATAATATGAAGTAACGCAATTATCTTCGACTCCGTGGCTGACCGTAACAATAAAAAAAAATTACTTCCCACCCTAGGGGAGAAAACGCTATTTTCCACCCGGCTATATGCCCATGAAAAGTCAACTTTCAGAACAGGAGAGATGAAAACTATTTTCTATTACTTTTCTGTTATTGATGTATAGCTAAAGAAGTGAGCTAATAAAAGAATTTGTTATTTTATTTTAATTTCATGTATATAAAATGAGGATTTAATTTTGCAATCCAATAAAAACTTTTAATGTTTAATAAAAATACAATTATTAAAAAAAAAACTTGCATAATCTTGCCACCGATTGTCGGTGAAACAGAAGAACGACCAAAATGAGGATTTCTTGAAAATCTTTGGATGCCGTTTATATTTTTCTAAAATTGGTCTCGTGGCTTCCAAGAGCAAAATTCCGTATTTTCCCTCACTGCCCCGTTTGAATGATACACCCTGTAGTATACTTATATTTATTTATTTAAACATAAGTAGGTTTCTTTTTACGTAACAAACATTAGTCGGACCTTGACATTAAAAAAATATAATAAGCGGTATTCGCGAAATTAAAAAATATAGGCAGCTATGATAGACAGACACGCTTTATAGTGGTTTTTTAGTCCATGCTAAATATCAAATCAAACCACTATCGTAACAATCATACATAGGTTATAGTCAGATAATATCTATAATGATTAGGTACCTACCTACAATAACAACATTTATGTTACAGAAATGACTGAAACTGAAGATGCGCAGGTTTTTTGTAAGTAGATAAGTGCATGTTTTAATACCGTGTAAAATGCAGTTTGTAGAGTTAATACAACCTTGGGAGTACAATTATATTGTTTTTCTACTCCTGTACCGTTATCTGCCATTTATATAGGCGGTAGCTCAAATATAATGACACCACTAATAAGTCGTCGAAAAACTCTATGCTCTATGGCCCAAAAACGCACTGTTTAGCGTACTTTTTGGTTCATACGTTTTTCATAAAAGCACTGTTTAACTTTTTTAAATCGGCCGCTATATTGCAGTGGTGCCAACTTCATAAACAAATATTTCGAAATAAAAGTTTTTATTTACGATTTAACATTTGTATATTATACATAATTTACTACAATAATAATAAATCATCATCTAATGTGTGTTAAATTACATGTTTTATAAATTCTTGGTATTATTTATGAAAATAAAGTTCGAATTCGGTCCGGGTCCGGATTAGGTTTGGTTCGGATGGCAAATGCAAACAAATTAAAAACAAAACTAACCATAAACAAGAAGTGTCACATTTCCGATTTCCCACCAAAATATATACAGTTCAAATGAAAATTAAAATATGAAAGATGATAAACTGTTATTCCTAGAATATTAAGATTGTACCTATTCGTGTTTGTGAAGATAAAAGTGTACGTTCCTTTTAAAATGGTCGAAGCAATTAATAACTGCACTCCTGAAGAAATTGCGTGAGTAGCAAAAGTACGAATAGAAAACTTGCTGCCCGAAAAGGCTAACTAATTTGTAGTCTGCTATTTATTTAAAATTTGTCGTAGAAAAAGTATTGTATGCAACGGTTTATAACTGGTCTAAAAACGCTCGTGGCGTCTTTAATTGCGATGCTCGCCAAGGCTCGCATCGCAACTCACGCCACTCGCATTTTAAGACCCTTCTTATAAAACAGTTGCATAATAGTATTTTATCTGAGTGAGACTTTGTCTGAGCGGGCAGCGATAGGATAGGCGACGACCATGTCATGACCAGAGGGCCTACCGCGAAAGGCATTCGAAGTTTTCCCTCTCTGTCATACCTGAGCGTTCGTACGTAAGTACGACAGAGAGGGAAAACTTCGAATGCTGTTCGCGGTAGGCCCTCAGGAGGGAACGGAGGGAACGTACTTGGGGTACGTCTTTACCGGAAGTGGCTCTTCGGTGCCCCGAAAGTGGTTTAAGTTTTGAGTAGGTTAAGGTATCGAGAGTGACAAGACACAGGTCATCAAACATATTTACAACTAAATAAGATGGCAAGGTTTACATGTGTTTATGATCATACAGATTTAAACATTCCGTCCGTCAACCGTCAAAAACTGTATTTAAATTAAAACGATGACTCGCGTGCGCGGTTCGCCTGTATTGCAGCTGCTTGCACTTGCTTTCTCTATACGTTATAAATATCAGAGTAATATAATGTAGTATTAAAATAATAGGTAAGTATTAATTTATATTATTCACTTTAACAATATGATAAACACAACAACACATTTGGTGATTAATGAAAAATAATTATCAACGAAATAATTTGTTCGGTATTAAAACCGCTCGCCGTTTTGACGGTGGCACCTCTCAAGCGCGCCCATACGCTTGCGCGAGCTGCGCGCCGACCGAACACTTCAATGTATGGTACTGAGATTTTACTCGTATTCTTTGTTAGATATCTACAGATCTCCAGAAGTTTACACTCTTGACACTCTGCGAGAAGCACTGGGCACAACCTGTCAGTTTTTTGCAGTCTGTTGATTTATCTTACGTCTTGGGCAGTTATATCGATTTCGGTAATAACTCGAAAACCGTGCAACTTTTACTTGGGGTCATGTTAGGCTGGTTAGGTTCCTCTTGACCTGACCTACCTCCGGTGTCACTGTGACCTGATAGTTCTGGGACATCGTGTATACATGTTACTCGCAAATCTATAAATTTCGCTTCTCGCAAAATAATGATTTCTTGGGTATCTTCGTAGTACATTCAAAGTCAAAGGTTTTTTTTTTCATTTTTCGCCTTATTACAATGGAATAAGGTGTAAAAGTGTAAACATATATTTGACGTCAACTGTACAAGAAACAAACTAATGTAAATGTAGGTATGATTTTTTCTCAAAATCGCTATGGCTAGTAGAGATATTAATACAAACTGGCATTCTTATTCTCTAGAAAATACGAGTACCCGTTACAATGGTAGGTAGGTATTACCAGTATTACCACTGTCATGTTATGTATCCTAATTTTTATATTCAAAAGGCATAATATCAATGATCTACTTATGATAGATTTAAATTGTTATATTAGGCGCTTTTATTGTTTATTTTATAGGTACTTATTGTTATATGTTCGAGGCTTATTATAAGAAGTGTGTTCTATAAAAATCTAACTTGCGTGGTGGTCTGTGTTGAATAACTAGCCAAGTGATTGCCAGGCCTAAGTAATATAGGGTTTCGTACTTATATAAAGAGAGAGAACAGTAGGTAGGTATGACATATCTAGATAAATCTATATCTGTATTAAATATCTAATAACAAAGTCGTAAGCGAGTCACAGAGGTACAGCCGGCCTAGTAAGTTGCTGAACACCTAAGTAACCTTGTCGTTTTCACTCGTTTGACAACTTCATATGGCTGTTTGACATGACCTACAATGCGACACGGTACAAAGCCCCTTGTGAGGCTGAACGTACCTACGTTTTAACTAAGTAAGACTATTGTGTCTAACCGTTGGTTCGTACCTTAAAATCAGTTTGTTTGGGAAATTTGTCAGCTCTCTATGAGATGGGTTGGTAGGTACGGTCAGCCTCACCTTTGTAGGCTTTACCACCTTTGTACCGTGTCGCATTAAACGTCATGTTAAACTGCCATATGAAGTTGTCAACCGAGTGAAAACGAAAAGGTACTTAGGTGTTCAGCAACTAATGAGGCTGACTGTACAACTGCCGGCGCCACATATGACGTTTACCGGTCTGTAAAGCGCCCCGCTCTGAACCTAACAGTTCTTAGAACTTCTTAAAAGTTTGCTCACTCTGAACTGTTTCGAAGAATAAATGAAAACACAGCTTTATAGAAAACACACAAATCGGACGGACGAACGAATTAATAACGCAATAATGACAGTTCCTATTATTGAAATTGATTGGCTGAGAGCTGAGGGACCAAAACTGCAACAGTTTTATAAAGGCTGATATCTTAATATTAGGTCATAAATAGCTAGAATATCAATAGCCTGCCGTCAGTCAGCCAGTTTTTGGGACAACTGGCGTGGGGGTGGTTCCGAACTTGTTAAAAAAAACACCTACGTCGCAACTGTTTTATAAAATCTGAAAATTTGTCTGTGGAAAGTAAGACAACTAACAAACTATGCGGACATAGTCAGTCTGCAAAATATTGGAACAGTACGAGTCAGCAGCCCGCTAAACCCGTCAAAAAATTTGGTTATAAAAGCAGTGTTTTATAAAATCTAAAAAAAATCGTGCAAGTAGTTCATAGTACCTAAGTGGGGCAATTTGGAGTTGGAAGTCAGAACCATGAGTTCCTTCTTCAAGAAGCGCGAGCACAGAAAGTGGACCTGGATGAGTCCCGATATGGTGTGATTAAAGATTGACTTCATCATGTCATCGAGGAAGCATATATTTAATGATGTCTCTGTGATCAATACGGTTAAAACCGGGAGCGATCACCGTCTGGTAAGAGGCACATTGAATATATGCGTCAAGCAAGAGAGCCGTGCCACAGCAGGGTCTAAGTTTTTCAAGGCCCAACTGACCAACAGAACTAAAAGCCTCTATAGCTCCACTCAGAAGCTCGTGAAGGAAAGGAGTGAGATGGTCCAATAGTCTTATTCAGCCGAAGTTGAAGACTGAATGAAGATGGTAGAATCGTTTCTTCTAAACCTGAGATTCTGGGTGAGATAGAGCGCTTTTACGGACAGCTTTACATGTCAACTCGCAGACCCAAAGTTAGTCTGGCGGAAGACCCTAGAGCTAGACTAACCCGACACTATACCGAAGACATCCCGGACATCAGCCTGTAAGAGATTGTAATGGTTCTTGAGGACGGAATAACAGCCGAACTCCTGAAGGCAGAAAACCAGTCCTTACGGCCCTTCAGAAGTTATTCGATTCCGTCCTACTGGAAGGAAGAACGCCCAAGGCATGGAACAGAGGGGTGGTGGTGCTGATCTTCAAAAAGGGTGACAGCGCCCTGCTGAAGAGCTACCGACCCATCTCACCCTCTCCTCTTCTGAGCCTTGTCTATAAGCTGTTTTCAGTGAGTCATTACAAATCGTCTCCGGTTCCGGTTTCCGAAGAGGCTTTAGTACCGTAGCCCACATCCACACGCTCCGCCAGGTTATACAGAAGACTGAGGAGTATAACCTGCCTCTCTGATTAGCGTTCGTGGACTACGAAACAGCGTCCGATTCGGTCGAAACCTGGGCTGTATTACAGTCTCTCCAGCGGTGCCAACCGGTTGACTACCGCTATATCGAATTACTGAAGTGTTTGTACGAGAACGCCACTATGTCAGTCCGACTCCAGGACCAGAATTCGAAACCTATTCCGCTGCAGCGAGGAGTCAGGCAATGAGATGTTATTTCTCCAAAACTGTTCACCGCTGCACTGGAGGATGTTTTCAAGACTCTGGACTGGAGAAGGCTAGGCATCAACATCAACGGCGAGTACATCACTCACCTTCGGTTTGCTGACGATATAGTAGGACTTAAGTACGATGCTCGATGACCTCAGTAAAGCTTCCGAGCGAGTTGGTCTAAGAATGTACATGGATAAGGCGAAGATCATTTCAAATGCCCATGTAGCACCAACTCCCATTACAATCGGACACTTTACGCTCGAAGTTGTAGACGATTATGTATCCCTAGGACAGACTGGTCCGCGCTGGCCCGCGCCAGGCATGACGATAGCGCCAGACCGCATTTTGTCGCACTCGGTATCCTGACACTACCGTCACTGCTAATTTTCCAAATAGCCGTGTATACACGGGTGAATTTATCACTATATGAAAGGCGAGGTGATAGATCTGCTTGGGTCACTCGAAATGCGCACAAACTATTAACAATTCCCCACAAGCTCACTAAGACAGCTAAGACAATCCACGTCGCGGGACCTATATTTTATAACAATTTACCAGACAGCATCACGGAAGCTAACAGTCTTCCGACCTTTAAAGCTAAATTAAAAAAATGTCTTATTGAGCAATGTTACTATACTATTAAGGAATTTTTAGAATATAAAAAATGTAATAATAATATATAATATAATAAACTAATAATCTTGTTAATTTAATTTACAAATGAATGTTGTATTTTTATTGTAAACATGACTTGTAATACCTTATTACCAATAAAGGATGTCTATGTCTATGACTATGTCTATGACTGTCCAGTTAGGTCCAACTTCGAGAAAGAGGTCAATCGTCGAATCCGACTCGGCTGGGCAGCGTTCGGGAAGCTACGGCACATCTTTTCGTCCAATATTCCGCAGTGTCTCAAGACGAGTCTTTGACCAGTGTGTGTTGCCAGTGATGACATATGGCACTGAAACGTGGTCGCTTACAATGGGCCTCATAAGAAGGCTCAAAGTCACCCAAAGTGTATCTTAAATATCCGTGGTAAACGGGCACTGGCAATGATATTGACAGCTGCAGCAGCTATAGCTATATACTCCCGCGACTCAGGGTCAGATATTTAAAATATTTTTTTTGCAATATGAGACGGATCAAGGAAAGTGTCTTATTCGCCGTCCTAAACTCAAAACGCAAGTGAGGAAACTTTTTATATTTTTCAAAAAGAATTGACGCAGCTGAAAAGTTAGCAACTTTTTTCTGGTGCTAAAGAAGGTTATCCCTAACACCAAAAAACATTCAGGCACTTCTGAAATTTTCATCCATTCCCAATTTAGCGATATATTCTTTCAATTTATCGACATAATGTTATTTGGTATCGGATAATAATATAAAAAAAATAACAGCGGTTTAGTTAGGTTTTTAACGGGCATTTGAACATATCAACGGTCATCTTCAGCTTCATTCAATGAGATTTGACATGCCATAGCGGGCGTTCGAAAAGTCACGCGACTACCCTGCTGATTCACAATATTAAATATCTAATGGCACCGGCAAAGTATGCACTTAAGAGTTCAGATACCGCTCCGGCTTGATTGTACAGTCATCCACAATAATATATTTATTATTTTTTGGTACAAGCTTTTGCTGCCGACTGTACTTTTCTGCATACCATCATTAACTACTCATTGAGACGATTCTAACGAGCCCAAACTCGATAGGGTAGTGTCGTTTTATTGCGGAGTTCCTACGGCCACCTTCCAGTTCCAGCATCAGATCAGCTCCAAGTCATCATAATATTGCATTGTCATGCGATATACATATGCTTGCAAAATGTCAGCTCAATTGGGTAACGGGAAGTGACTGAAAAATGGATTGCAAATTGTGCCGGACAACTTATACATATTTACATACATACGAACAGTGCATGTTAATATAAAGCTTGTAAAAAACTTATTATATTGTATTGTATTGGATTCATTACACCTTGTAAAATACAAGTTTAGCAGGTGCCGTTCTCATGACGCCCAATGCCCATATACCTAACCTATTTTGTTTACTTTGAATCAACTAGGCGCTGTGAGTCACTTTTATTTTGTCGACAGAGTTTTTTTTCTTAGCTATTATTTTTACTGTTCTCTCTGTCTGCATACAAGTGGAGTTTGATCCCGCCGATCGACCGTGTAGATGCCGTGTTGTTCTGAATGTGATAGCATATGCAGAATTAGCTAGATACTTTATTATTTATTCGTATGGCATGGGTACAGTTCTTTACTAAACTTATATTAAGACCATCGTGGGTTAGAACTGTATGTTGCTGCGATGCTATTAGAATAAGCAGCTTGGCGTCTAAAGGGAGCAGCTATATAGATACTGCTCCCTTTAGACGCCAAGAACACCTAAAGGTTGTTATCGTGCCTGAGGCGCCAAGAACGACTGGATATTATGGCGTAGGTACGCTGTAAAAGCCACGTTTATGTTTTCAACTAAAGTACATATTTATACGGACGCTGTTACAGAAAAAAATTGCGTCAAGAGGTAAACTGTGCATTTTTCCCGATATTATTGCAAATAACTGTATTTTATCGCAGCCAGGTATAATCACATTAATTACGTCCGAGCTCATCCGTTCAAACATTAAGTGCTAAGTATAATTTGACTTACATTATCCTATAGTTCAAACTTTAACACGTAACAAAATAATACCTAACTAAACAAGCTAGATTTACAGTCAGTGAATTGTCTTCATTATAAAGCCAGGCCATTAGAGGCCAAGAAGAAACTAGCACAAGTTAATGCGACTCGTAGCACTGAGGGGATACCGCGAAACATAAACGAACTTCGTTCGTCTATTTTCCCTCGCTGTCGCTCGAAGTAGCAAGTAGGTGTCTGTCTGACACCTCGGCATAATGCTGAGACAGCGACCTATTCACTGCCGCGAAGACACACACAATATGTGTTAAATTGTAATGTATGCCTACTCCCTTTGTCTCTGTGTGTCTTTTGTGTAGTAAATAAATGTCTTCTTTCTTTCTTTCTTTCTTTCTCAAGTGCGACAGAGACGTAGATACACGAGAGAAGTTCGTTTTCGATTCGCGGTAGGCCCTCTGAACAGGGAATGTAGGTACATACATCAACGAGTATGTTCGTAGTTGTCAGTAACCTAGGCTCCTATATATATTCGGATTAAAAACTCACTGCTGCAACTAGGTAGCTGTGTGATACACAGCTCTTAGAAACAGGCGGCGTCCGGTCTCCGTTGGCATTTGGTTGCCCCGCTAGCAACGGTTTAACACCTACTTACTTACTACTCTAAGGGCTGATTTTTCAACCCCCAGATAAAACATATCTGTCAGATAAATGTCAGGCTGTCCTTTTCTTTTATATGTCTGAGGAAAGGGATAGTGATAATTTTATCTGACAGATACATTTATCTGGTGATTGAAAAACCGGCCCTAAGTACGACGATACCTATCTAGAAGTCGTTTTATAAACATGTCTTGTTGCTGAAATCATTTAAACACAGTTTGTGACAAATCAATTCGTTGAAATATCGACCTAATTTCATAAGCGAGAAGGTTCAAATTGTTATTACCTAAAGACTGTGAAACAACGAAAGCTTGTAAACAAGCTTTCGCTTTTTTTTCCAAACAATTTTTACTATTATTGGTAGAATTATGACAACATGGTTTTGTAGATACGCAAAATAGCGGCAAGAACGTTTGTATCAGAAATAAACCTGAATCGTGTTTTCACAATATTTCTGCCCCGCAGCTTAAATTCTTTGGACGGCGGATCGGAAACAATAGGAAATGGTCGTAGTTTCCGATATTTCCCGATACCTCCCTTAAACGAGTTTACGAGTAGGAATAACCGATAGTTCCAGATACGCATTAGGTACACGGCTAAATACGATCTACTTAGTATTAAACGACTCAACAATCCCGCTTCGCGACTTTACTCTCAAGGAGTTAAATAGTAGATGGAATGATTTTAAATGAGATGAGTGTTATAATTACTTGTAAGAACATGTACCTATAGGTTAGGTACCTATCTACTGAAAAGCCATCTCAGGTCATATAACTAAATAATCGTCTTAAATTATACCATGATTTGCAGTGTTTTTTCACCGGCGAGAGAAGACAAATCGTAGCGAAAATTGTTAAGACAATCCGCCGGAGATACCTCCGATGGTAAAACAGTCATTTGTTTTATCGCTGATTGCTTGCGTTTGCGATTAAAATTTTAATTAAATTTTTACCTTGCTTTAATGGCGCGTCGACGGTCGGGTTCGCCAGACGACCCAATGTAGACAAAAGCCTTGAGGTCACAGGTTCACATCACACATGACGACTTTCATTTTATTGATGAATAGAATAAACTGACAACTACGATACGTTTGTCGGTGGCACCATTGGGCCATTGCCAGTACCGCTGCGCTGTGAAATACCTACTCAGATATTTTTTTCCGCACTGCGAATAGATGGGACAATTAATTGTTACTGGTTCACACTCGCAGTGTTGAGGGTGCGGAGCAATGAAAAAATCTCAGTAGATAGTTCACAAAGCGCACTAAGAATGCGGCCTATTGGGAACAGCCCGCATCGTTCAGTCCCACACATGGCTTCTCTATTATTGAGATCATGATCTGGTAATTAAATTTAGCTTATTATCAACAATAATCACCCAAACGAAATGGACGCGATGAAATATTGTTCTTTAGGTACTACACATTAGGCAATTTCATAGAGATTCTAGCTACCCTGAAAGGGTTTACAGCCGTGAAGAGTTTGAGACGC
This sequence comes from Epinotia brunnichana, assembly GCA_963854355.1. Taxonomy (NCBI): domain Eukaryota; kingdom Metazoa; phylum Arthropoda; class Insecta; order Lepidoptera; family Tortricidae; genus Epinotia; species Epinotia brunnichana. The sequence continues at coordinate 18,864,986 of OY977939.1, forward strand.
ATCGTCTACGAGTCTTTTAAGTCGTCCATTAATTTGTCCTGGATGAGATCTTTGAGTTGGTGTTTGACCTTGGTGGGCGGGAACTTGGTGAGGCAGAAGTCTGCGACGAGGCAGTAGGCCTTGCAGAGGAGGGGGCAGAGCATCGCCTGGTGCAGTACGGCGGCGGCGCGGTACCACGGCCCGTCGAAGGGGTCCAGCAGCGCCGGGCAGATCATGTGGTTCAGGTTCACCTGGGCGGGCTGCGGACAAACCCAGCCTCTCACTCACGGCGACCACACAGCGCATGCATCGCTCAATACACGAAGGTAGTCCCTCTCCTCATTACTAACTAGTTTGTGATTGTCCAAAGTGTAGAAAGAAAAGGGGTACTTGTTCGTGGTTTGAACGATCTGGCCCCGTAGCATGGTTGGCCTTATCACGCAATAAGTGACAAGATAAGAGCGTCGTCTCGTTCTATCAAACGGTGTCAGCCAGGGACGGATGCTCTATCTTGTCACTTATCGCGTGATATCCATGCTACGGGGCCTGTATAATAATGAAACTATTGAAACGTCATTCAACGATAGGCTAGTTTCCCATACTTAGTCTTAATGAAACGTCGCGATGTGATTCTAAGAAGTTTGTATAGAAATGACGCACTGTGATTGGCGTCACAGTTTACTATGACCAAGCCGCAATCTTATTGCTAATTTAATGTAGTTTAAAAGATTAAAATTAAATCTTGCTTACAGGAAACTATAGCCGATCCAACCACTGCATTGCATATTAGCTAAAGATGAAAATACTCACTATAGCTATGGCTTGTAGAATTATGAAGTGATACAGTAGATTCAGACAATAACTAACAATTGCCCAATTGAAATCACCAAGCGGCTCTACGTTGTATACACCTGGAATTTCATTCAATATTTAATAATAGAAACATAATTCTGAAATAGTTGTAAATGAAAATTCATACGTCAAATGGGAACTAGAATATATATACCTCCAATTCTCAAAAGATAGTATGGTATCACGCACATAATACCATGTTGTATCCAGTACAAGGCAGCCTCTGCTGGAATCTAAGATGATACATGTTAATATTTTATTCATAACAGTGAGATCAGTAGGTAGGTAATTAATTAGATGAATTTAACATCCATACTTTGTATGTTAGGAATATCTATTTCATATTTACCTGCCGTGAAGCTGTCTCAGGGAATAAAAACGCTAGGAGAGGTCCATTTAACAAGTTTAAGTGAATGCGAAATACTGCAGTAACTGTCCTACTAGGTGGTGCAGCCAACAGGTAGATCTGAAAACATACACAAATGTTAAAACATTTTGTTCCCAATTCTGATTAGGATATGTAATAGGAAATTATCAGTGTACAACCATTTCAGACAGAACATTATCAGTGTACAACCATTTCAGACAATCTGAATAATTCCAATAAGTAATTTTTTTTTTCGTTTTAATTACGTAATTTATATCCAAGATTAGGTACAACCAACATAAAATGTCCAAAATGCCTTTCCATTGGTATTTAACATGGACTGTATTTTTTTCCTGTGAGGTTATTAGCAGTGGCAAACATGTAGGTAATTAAATTACCTATCGTAATGACTTCAATACTATCATGACCAGTCGACATGTGGAATGACTAAGCAATTTAGCCGGCGTTATCCCCAATTTAACCAGTAAGCATTGGAGCACCAACAACACAGTGAGAGCATTTGTGAACCTTATTAGAACGTGATAAAGTCTAATTATGGTTAGCTCAGCGCATTGCTGTTTTTACCTACTTACTTAAAATATAAATGACATTGTATGTTAACTAAGCACTTTCAGAGTCCAACGTCAATTTGAACCCAGACCTCAGAGTCCAGAAGGTGACTACATAGCTGTTATTTACAATAACTAAAATTAACATTGTACATACATTAGTATTGGAGCCAATCATAGCAATTTTCTTCAAGGTTTGGTTTGTAAATTTCAAGCTTAGTGTAGGGTATTTAAAAAATAAACTATCACAGATTAGACTAAGACATATAAGGTTCAAACTCATCCTAATAGTCCAGTGTATCACCTCCTTAAGTTCCTACATTGTTATTCCGAACACCCTGTATACAGCTTCTTAATTCGACGTATTCCTTGAAAGGGGTTATACTAGTGCTAATTTGCAACAATTTACGTCCAGTCAACCAGGTGTCGAAACTCGCTGGTTTCCGAGTTATTAGTTCGTATGAAAAAAATCCGCCTTGCAGCCTGCAAGCTGGTTATTGTGACAAAAGTACTTCCATTTGGATGGTAAAAAACTTTTTTTTTCAAACAATCTAAAAACGAAAATTAAAAAATAAATACCGGTCAAGTGCGAGTCGGACTCGCGCACCGAGGGTTCCGGATCACCCCAATAGAAACAAGTCCACTATAAACTGACACTCTGCGTGTCAGTTTATACTGGACGTTAAATTTTCAGTGTTGTAACTAAAAATTTACGGTTTTCGCAATTTTTTTCCTTTATCTGTGCTATAAGACGTTACTTCGTACCAAATTTCAAGATTCTGAGTTCACGGAAAGTACCCTGTAGGTTTTGATACCCTTGCGAGTTTCTAAAATTTACGGCATAAACGGCTGTATCTTTTGATTGCGTTGGTTTAGAACAGGGGTTGGCAACCTTTTGGCAACCAAGGGCCATATAGGAGCTAAAAAAAAGTACGCGGGCCGCACTTCTTAATTATTTGTGACTGTAGCAGGCAATTCCAAAATTCTGAATTCAACGACCTTTACATACAGAATCATTTTTTTTTTTTCTTCCTGTATTTTATTTCATTTATATTGTTTGCTTTTATTGTGTATTTTATGGGTGTCTTGCCTGTCCAATAAAGAATTATTATTATTATAGAACAGCCAGGGAGGCTCGCGGGCCGCAAGCAAGGGCCTAGCGGGCCGCATGCGGCCCATGGGCCGCCTGTTGCCGACCGATGGTTTAGAAGTTTGATTTTTATGATGCGTTCCTTAGAAAAAGGGTCTTGACAGACGGACGGACGGACGGACAACAAAGTGATTCTATAAGGGTTCCGTTTTTTCCTTTCGAGGTACGGAACCCTATAAAAACGAGTTTTGACCCCTGGCCCCGTAGCATGGATGGCCTATCACGCGATAAGTGACAAGATAGAGCATCCGTCCCTGGCTGACGCCGTTCGATAGAAAGAGACGACGCTCTTATCTTGTCACTTATCGCGTGATAAGGCCATCCATGCTACGGGGCCTGGTTGACTGGACGTAAATTGTTGCAAATTAGCTCTAGTATAACCCCTTTCAAGGAATACATCGAATTACCAGTAACCCTGTATATTTAAAATTAACATATAATACTCATTATATGAAGGAGGAAAATTAACTTATGTTAATAAAAGAAGTATTTATGTTCTGTAGTCTGAAGTAATTTGGAAGGAGCTGGCCTATGCCCAAAAATGGGTACCTCACTTGTAAAAAAAAAAAAAAACTTTTTTACATTAGGTACCTATTTTATTTAATGTGAGAAATAGAGGCTTATAAATAAATAAATAAAATATGAAGGAGGAAAATTAACTTATGTTAATAAAGGAAGTATTTATGTTCAATTATTACCCGATTGTGGCAGGATCATTGTTTGTATGTATACTATCTATTGTGTCATTTTTCCCTTTAATTTGATTTTTTTAGCTTTTTTAGCAGACATTACAGCTTAGTACAAAATTGAAATGTATTTTAACATGTTAACAGGATTAAATCTATTCTAAGATTTGTAGATTCCTCTTAGTTGTGGGAGTGAAGTGACAAGTGACATAGGCTATACTTTGTAGGGTGACAAAGAAACTCACTAATTACACATAATTTGGTTGTTACAATGATTTGTTTAAATTTTACTTGCTTTTATTATTAGAGATGATATTACATTTTTTTGTTCTGATTCTAAAATGAGAAGAAAAGACAGGCAGTTTGAAAGAAAAATGGTACATTAAAATCATATGTATGCTCACTGCCTAGGCCTGAGGTACTGAACACAACACTACAAAGGCCGTGCCAGGATAAGCTAGGTGATTCTGCTACCCTTGAGTTTGGGCTTGTCATTTTTATGGATGGTGGTGTGGCTCTAAATTAGTAATTAATGTGCAAATTTGAGCTCCCTAACTTTATTGTTTTTGTTTAAAAAAAAATACGAAATATAAATTTTATTCAATATTTTTTTCTAGTCAACCAATTTTTGCGTGCTTCACATATTATTATATTGTACATTTACTAAAGATGATTATATTACATAAATTATTTTTCTTTCTATCTATAGCCAATATCTTAATAAACCTAAGTAGGTATTCTGTTATCTTCACTGTTAGAACCTAATGACCAAACTTGGATAGTTTCACATACACACCTACACAAAAGTTTCACAGTCAGTTTTAGTTTTAATGGATACTTACTTGCATTAAAGTTGTAACATGGCATGGATTCAGCAAATATATTACAGTACGAGATGCAAACTTAAATCCAATTTCCATTCCCCATAGCAGGGCCAACAGTATAACTAGTAGCCTTTTGCCACCTCTGTCACTCTTTACATACACCTCCTCACATGGTAAATTCAACTTTGGATAAGTCTTGACCTGAAATATTTTAGTAATTAATACTTACACGCAAGTATGTCATGTGTCATTCATGATTGAAATCCAAATTGAAAGTCATAATTACAAAAGATAATAAATGAATAATAAATATATTTCAATGATTATTCAATTTAATTAAGGATTATTTGCTTAATGACAAGCGAGCAAACTATAATTAATGACACCAACTTTAATTTAATTAAAAGTAAAAAATGTCTTGTAACTTAATTAAATTAAAGTGTAGCTTACTGATACTTACTAATATGTATGAGCACAATCCAGTAACTAAGATTGTTTCAATTATTTGCCTATTATATGATAAATAATATGCGCACTCTGGGCCCACATTTCGGGGAACCGCTTTATTAGCACCACTATAAGCCCATTCAAACATTGTCAAATGTTACAAAAATATTAATACTGTTTAAAGGTAGAAATTAATAAATGCTGTTTTCAATTTTTTTTACACATTTCTAACAGCGAAAATGCTATGTTTAAAATAAAGTATAAGCACTGAGCAGTGTGTCGTGTGTCTGTAAATAATTCAACGATTCAATCAATTCCCGCGATGACAGCTGACAGCGTTTTTTAAATGAAAGTTGCCATGTGTCGAAACATAACCAATATGCTGCATTTACACACTTGCGGTGGCTTGGCAAGCGTCCACAAGTTCCAAGCCTTCACCAAGCCTTCACAAACTTGGATGGCATTTACACACTTTCGAGAGTTGAGAGTGCGTTAATCCTGTAATACGTCGCAAACCGACACTAGTCCTGCGGGGCAAGCACACTAGCAAAATGACGACTTTTATGCACATGGTTTAGGTCCACAACCGACGTATAAAATTTTACCGTCATGAACTAACATGGTTTACCGTCATCTACATAAAATGTGACCATTTATATGTCTTGCACATAAAACTATTTTTTTACGTCAACAGAAAAGGGGCGTGGCCAACATGTTTTTTGTTTAAAAACATAGAAACATGTTTTCCGTCACGGATGGAAAACATTCCCCGCGTTCGTCTGCGGGGGAGGGGATCATGTTTTGTCATGGAATGAATTGTACTGGGATGACAGATGTCAGATGTCAAAAGAAAAGTGACAAACAATACCATCGTTCACTCCAACCAAAGTCGCAATGGACGTGCAACTGTACCTAAACATGTTTTGTAACATGTTTTGCTAACAGTTTAGTTAAGATAAGATAACATTCATTTATTGTCCAAAACTGTGTAAAATTAGATCACACCTTAAATAAAAAGTCCAACAGTTTGCCCATTTCGGGCGTACAATATTAAATTATCACATTTCAACATTAATTAACTTTCTTAATATCTATATAACTATCAATCTTAATATGTAAAATATTCATTAAAATTATAAAAACATTTCATTAATAGCCATTCCTTGAGCTTATTTTTAAATTGGATTCCATCTTGCGACTTAATATTACCAGGTAGATGGTTGAAAATTTTAATTCCATTGACATATGCGCTCTTGCGAAGTATAAAGCTCGAAGGTCTAACTGTACATATATCATATTTATACTGTGAACGGATATTATTTTTAGATTCACTTATTTTTATAAAAATGTCAGTTCGCTCTTTAACAAATAAACAGATTTGTAGTATATAGATACACGTCAGAGTTAGTATTCCATTCTCTTTGAAAACGTCCCTTAAGGATTCCATATTTCTAAGCTTAAACATAATTCGCATACATTTTTTTTGTAATATAAATGTAGATTCAATGTTAACCGAATTTCCCCAAAAAATTATGCCATAGGTAAGGATGGGATAAACATTTGCATAGTACGCCTTCTTTACGACGTCGATTGAAGTAATTTTGGTCAATATAGATAGTGCATAGCAAGATTTGGCTAGCTTTTTATTCGTTTTTTCAATGCGAGCCTTCCAGTTAAAGTTTCCATCTATTGTGACTCCTAAGAAGTTTGTATTATTTACTTGTTCAATTTGTGTGTTGTCTATAACTACATTGAGACTTTTTTGCATCTGCTTGTGATTAATAAATTGTACAATTTTAGTTTTGTCCAGATTAACACTTAAATTTAACGTAGACAACCAATTTATTACAATTTGTAAAGTATTTTGTAATTTATTAGTTATGTCCGAATCTTTTTCTTCAGATACAAAAATAGTCGCATCATCGGCAAACATCACACACACGTGGTCAGTTATTAGGGGGAACTCATTCACATATACCAAAAACAATAGCGGGCCCAAGACGCTTCCTTGGGGTACCCCTTGCAGATTCATACTATTTTTTGATTGACATCTTGTTATTGTTTTTGTGGCCTTGTCATATGTGTCTAATATAGTAGCTTGGGTTCTATTATTAAGATAAGTTTGAACTAATTTTAAGGCCACTCCTCGAATCCCGACATGCTCTAGTTGGTTCAGTAAAATCTTGTGCGACACATGGTCAAAGGCCTTTGACAGGTCTATAAATAGTCCACAAGATATTTTTTTCTTATCCATATTTGTCCATATCTGATGCAAGACTTTGAATATTGCTAATGACGTGTTTTTGCCCTTTTGAAATCCAAATTGATTGGCATTCAGTATTTGATATTTATCAAAAAACGACATTATGCGATTTGATATGACCTTCTCAAATATTTTTGAAAAATTAGGCAGCAATGCAATGGGTCTATAATTATTAATGTCCTGTTTTGACCCTTTCTTATGTAATGGCTTTATTAATGCCTGTTTTAGGTCGTCGGGAAAAATTCCAGTTTCCATGGTTAAATTTATAATATGGGTTAAAGGTCCTGCTATATACTCGATGCTTGATTTGATTAATTGCATAGGTATTTGATCATGGCCAGTGCTTTTCTTGTTTTTTAATGCTTTAACAAACACCGTTTTGCAAACACAACAAATTTTGTTTGCAAACACCGAAAACACGGCGCAGCGGACGCGGCTTTATAGGCAGCGAAGTACTTACCTATCACGTTTCGGCGCTATCACGAACTTCGAATTTCGAACTTCGTATATCCCCGGCTCTGTTGCTCGAGTACCTACCATAAACGATAAGTGCGAGTTCGAGATTCGAAGTTCGTGGTTATAGCTGTGCGGGGAGACTAGAGACACATAATGACATTTCATGCAAAATTGGAGGCTTAGGCCAATGTCGCGCAACTAGGAACGAAAGATGAATGACGTCCATATTGTTAGGGTTCGTCTGTAGCTGTTTTAACTTCAATGTTTTTAAATCTTGTTCATAAAATAATAGCAAATTGTCTATGTTAAAATGGCGCGGAAATACTGTTCGATGATTGGTCCACGTTTTTAAGTTGTTGACCGGTCGGGGATTTGAAATTAGAGGGGATTTTAACGGCTAGGAGTTTCGGGACGAGGCCAGTTGCGACATTCTTTGTCTGACCGTGAAACAAGCTGTACTTTATAAAATAAGTTAGTGAGAATAAAAGTTATAAAAGTGTTGCTCCTGAGTTTTAACTATTTCTCCCGAGTTTAGAATTATCGCAGTAGACAGTAGGAGTGAGTAAGCCTATAATTTGCTCAAATTCAGCATCAAATTCAAATCTGACAAGTTCTGACAAGTGAAAAGTTTTCTGTCTGTACTTTTGCTATGGCAGACTCGCGCTATCTCCTACTTCCGTAGGTACTTTCTTTTTCTGTCATTTTGTCATGGTGACTTTGGCCGGTTACCATGGATATTATAACTTCACGAGAAAACATGTGTGTCAAACAAACAATGCTTTTGACGAAATGTAATTATCTTACAATAAAACACGTAAGTACCATTAACGAAATATCAAGCGCCAATATTGATTTACTTATGAAAAGAAAACAACGGTTGGTAGGTACTTGGATAAAACCTACAAGCGGGAGGTTTCATAGTACTAGAAGAATTAATTGCGACCCGATATTGTGTGTTCCTTCCTGGCCCGGCCACATGTTCGTACGAGGCTGTGATTACAGTGATTAAATGTACCCATTATGTACTATTATGTACCAAGTTGGAAATTAATTGTACCTGCATAGTTTGGCAGTTACAGGTCATCAAATGTGGCCGGGCTGTGAAGGGCACTACCCAGCCCGGCCACACACAGATCTGCTAATATATGCAACTTCGAGATATAATTTGAATAGCAAATAAATGTACATTTTATGTACCAGATAAAAACATTTTTTTTTATTTAAACTTGTTTTTTTAGAAGTTATTCAAGTGATTACTGTTATGTTGTGTGTGTTTTACAGAGAGGTAGGGCACAGCTGAATGTCATCTCAACTGGGGAAGTACCTCCACCTTACAGAAGACCGCAGCCATAATAGCACCACTGCTTTGTAGTGTTGCTATATTATTGCATGCTATGAAGTATGTGGTGTTGTGTTCCTGGTGGTGAGTAAGGTCGCCAGAGCTCCCTAGGGTGCGCTGTGTTGGGAGTGAGAGACCTGCATGTATCTATCTGCCAACACAGCGAATCCTCAAGTGAATAAAGGGTCAGCAACGCACTTGTGATTCTTCTGGAGTCACAAGTGTCCATAGGCGACGGTACCAGCTTAATATCAGGCAGGCCGTAAGCTTGTTTGCCACCGTCATAGTATAAAAAAAAAATAAAAAAAATATCGCAATACGAGTAAGATGTGTGTAGTAAGTCAGGAAATGAATGCTCAAAAAGAGGTATAGAGGGAAGTGCTTGGAACACAATTTTTGACTTCGTATGAGCTGCACGGTTATCACAAGACGGCCGCGACATACTCTCGAGCTCTCTCGCACTATCCGTCTCTTTCTAAGTGGTCTTATAAAAGAGAGACGCATAGTGAGAGAGAGCTCGAGAGTATGTCGCGGCCGTCTTGTGATAGCCGTGCTGGGGGGTTTGAAGGTCCCATTTTTCGGTTTTAAGGTGGTTCGATTGCCATACAAAACGTTATTTGACATTCGCAGGCTAACGGCGTGATATTTTAAGAAACTTATGTAACAAACTTTCATAAATTGGCTTCCCATTTGCGCCAAATTCCCCCTTTCCTAGAATAAACTTGTATAAACTAGATTAATTTGAGAAATGGGGCTGGCAACTGTCAAACTGACAGCACCAATAATGGTCCCTAAAAAAGCTAAATTTGTATGGCGGGAAGTAGTTTTTATTTATTTTTGCGAAAATGACTTAATGTTTCGTCCCGAATTGCTCTGAAGTGGGAATCCACCGTTTTCCGAAAAAGCCTAAAAATAAAAGGCTATGAAAGCTATGGGGAAGATTTTTGCCTAAGAACTGTATATGGTTTCCATACAAGTTAGGGACCATCGATCCTCTGTCTCTCTCTCTCATCGTATGGAATCTATAAGAGCGCCATCTACAATTAGCTTTCACCGGCCAACCCCATTGGTTTGGGACGTGATATTTTGGGAAAACTATTTTTCTCAAATAAATCTGGTTTATACAAGTTTATTCTAGGAGAGGGGGAATTTGGCGCAAATGGGAAGCCAATTGATGAAAGTTTGTTACATAAGTTTCTTAAAATATCACGCCGTTAGCCTGCGAATGGCAAATAACGCTTTGTATGGCAATCGAACCACCTTAAGCTAACGATACTAGAGCCTAATTAGAGTATATAAAGTTATGTAACATATAGTCCAAAAACTCATAATTAAGGAGATATTAATTATTTGAAACAAATTAAAAGTTAAAAAATCTCCAGTCTAACACACCCTAAAGACTTGAGCATAACTTGACACTTCTTGTCATGGAACACGTCATTCACGGCATTCGCCGTTCGTCGTATGATTTCGGAGCGATTCGTGAAGTGTTATGCTCGCTCTCTGTTCTTCAACTTGAGTTTCTCAACTAAAGAGTTGTTCACAAAGAAGCGGGCAATTAATAAGATTTAATTTGTACTGAAATAGTAATTTAATTAAGACACATAATTAGACCCATGTTGATACAACATTATTTACTCGTACTGTCGTCAAAAATACGTGGTTTAAATCTTTCGGGTTATTCACGGCCACGGTGTATATCGGAAACTAAGCTTCCTAGCTACATGACTATGGATAACACAATTAAAGCTGAATAAATTTGCTACAAGTTTTATTCAATTAAGTTTTTCGATATCTTGTATAGTTTTCGAGATATCTGCTCTTGAAAGTTTGTAATTTTGGAAAACAAAAACTACCTCCTTCGTCTTTGACGGCTATTCCTCATCAACCTCAAGCACGAAAGTAGCAGAGCATCAAAGGCACTATCGACTCAGCAAGTCTGTTGACATACATTTCACCGAAGACACCGAGATAAACTTCAAACAAGAAGAGTTTAATGTTTGTCATGTCGGTATCTTTGGTGAAATGGAAGTCAACAAACTTGCTGACTTTCAAAAGCAGATATCTCGTAAACTAGACAAGATTAAAAAAACTTGACGTTATAAAACTTGTAGCAAATTTAATCAGCTTTCCTTTTGTGACAGTAGTCATGTCGCTAGGACGCATAGTTTCCAAAATATAAGCGTAAAAGCGAAAAATGGGACCTTCAAACCCCCCAGCTCAAGGGCTACGGGCAGGGACTTTTGATATGGTCATCTCCTAACTAGCCCAAACAAAGTTACAAAGTCAAAAATTGTGTTCCAAGCATTTCCCTCTATATCTCTTTTTGAGCATTCATTTCCTGACCTATAGGGCCAGGTGGGGTAAATATAGGACACGGGTAAAAATAAGACCAAGTTTTTAACACTCTAAACTTATTACTTCATTCCTGAATCCTGTTCCATTTAAAAGAAAGTCTAAACACAATGCTTATTTTTAAATGGAATAGGAATGAAGTAGGTAGAATAAGTTTTTGAGTGTTAAAAACTTAAGTCTTATTTTCCCCGTGTCTTATATTTACCCCACCTGACCCTAGACTACAAATATCTCTTACTCGTATTGCGATATAACAGTAATAACTTGAATAATTTCTAAAACAACAAGTTTTATTGAAACCTATTATTTTATGACTCTTACACTATACATGGCCGTTGGCCGTTGGGGCGGAAAGGATCTCGAGTGGCGACCACGTACCGGAATGCGCAGCGTGGCTCCAAGGTGGACTAATGACCTGGTAAAGGTCGCGGGAGTCCGCTGGCTGTGAGTGGCGCAGGACCGGTCATTGTGGCACCCTTTGGGGTGAGGTCTATGTCCAGCAGTGGACGTCTTTCGGCTCATCCGATATGATGATTCATTATTTTAATTTCATGATACAACATGTTTCGGACCTAAAGAAATTTCACAGCAATCCTGTGCACAGGCGCTACAACGCAAAATGTTTGATGTATGTAAAAAAAAAATATGGCCACTTTTAAAATAAAAAAAAATGTTTTTTTATCTGGTACATAAAAGGTACATTTATTTGCTATTCAAATTATATCTCAAAGTTGCATATATTAGCAGATCTGGGCTGGGTAGTGCCCTTCACAGCCCGGCCACATTTGATGACCTGTAACTGTCAAACTATGGAGGTACATTTAATTTCCGACTTGGTACATAATAGTATATAATGGGTACATTTTATCACTGTAATCACAGCCTCGTACGAATATGGTGCCGGGCCGAGAAGGAACACACCCGATATTGGTGATTTTTTGTCAATATACTACGATTTGGGAATAAGTGTGAAATAAACTACATGAAATAAGGTAGGTGCACCAAGGATGGCCCGGTTCCTAAGAAGGGCCTTTAACCTCTCCTTTACCGCGGCCGTATATATACGGCCAAAATTATACTATTAGCACGTACCAAAAAAATCGCATTAAAAGTACCGTCGTCTACCGCGGCCGTATATACACGGCGGCGAAAATGTACCCCGACGTATACCGAGGCCGCATATATACGGCCTGGAACTGGGTACTACCCACACTGGAAATAAAACTATATTGAAAACAAAATAAGTGCTATATTCTATTGGGCTTTTTTCTAATTCAAAGGCGACAAAATTAAGAAGCAATTGGTACCAACCGAAACTTCATTCTTCATAAAGTCGACCAGTAGTAGCCAGTACAAAAACCGTTGGTCCACGTGGTGCGTCTCTACGACAGTGACCCAAAAAAAAGTGTTAAAAAGTGGTTTTTTGACGTAATAAGGGATATAATTAATGTTTTTTATACAATTTATACCATATAGATGGTAAATACTCAACTGAGCGTGCTTTTAACATCCCTCGTTTAAAAAAAAATACGAAAATAAAAGTTGGGTTCGTATTTGCCGGTCCGTTACAAAAAGTGATATTTTATTGAAATTTTAGTGTTTATATGCAATTTTGCTGTTTGATATCAGTTTTTGATTAGTTTATTTGCGTTAAGATAAAAATACAAACCAGTGAGGTCTAATAATAACTTTACAAAAATAAGTTAAAATTGCGACCATGATGAGTGAAAAAAAAATTGGGTGCTTACGGTTTTTTGAATGCAAAGAATATAATATTTTTACAGGTAAGTCTTCTAGTAATTTACTATGGTTGATGCCCTATATCTTGAAGAATGAGAATAAATAAAATATCTTATAGTTACAATTCCATATCTTTATATCTTAGCGTATCTTTGGAGAGTGACAACAATTTTTCTTTCCTATCAAAGATCTATGGTTTTCTACATTGTAATATGTTGTTATGATATTTTAATACAAACACAATGTAGGCCAATTCATGCCCTTGTAAAAAATGTAAACATTTACTATCCTAAGTATAAACACTTCAGTCATACGAGCGATAACGCTGAGTCAAGTGTTTTGCTACCTGACACTCGAATACGCGCGGTACATGCGGGACCACCCACATTGGAGGGGGGCGGTAATCGAGAGTAGCAAAAAATTGGCCGTATATATGCGGGCCCGGTAGACAGAGGTATCATATTTCATGGGGGGCTCGGTAAAGGACAAGTTAAAAACTCGCAGTTATGGTTATCCAAACTACTTCAAATCTCGTGAGCACATGCGTTTATGATCAAAAACAAACGTGCATTTAAGTGTTTACTCAAGCGTGCTGCCATTTTATAAAAAAAATACAGTTTGCTGTGTCGTGTTAAAATATTGCACGTTTTATTATTTTCCAACCTTTACATATCCTCCAAAATTTAAAAAAATAACGTAAATTTAGTCAGTATTTTTAGTGAAATTAGGTGTAGAGTAAACATCCAATTATAGGTAAATACGATCGTGCGGTGCGTGGCCGTAGATAAGGAGACGCTCTACGGGCGTTCACAAAAAACCTACAATGGAGTGACCTTGATTACGTTGGTAACCGTGTTTTCGACACCTATCCACACGTGCCGAATCACGCTGCAGGACTGCATGCAGGCCTGCCGATTTCGCTCGTTTAGCGTCTCTGCGCTTAACCCTTTTCTTGGCAAATTAAAAAAAAAATGGTGTTTCCGAGCCTCGTTTGCGCCTTGTAGAGCAACAAAAATGTCTGTATAAAAATAATGCAAAACGAAAGAGCATCAACGAAATTGGACGTTGTTATGCAAACAGGAACCAACCCACACAATGATAGTTTTGAGATAAAATCATAGGTATTTGTTAAAAAAGTGTATACAAAAAATCTATAAACTTGAAAATAAAATTTGATCTTAATGTTATACAAATTGTATAGGTTTGCTAATATAATTTTTGATAAGTAATGTTAATATTTTTCGGAGATAATCGCTCCAGAAGTAAAAAAAATGTCCCCCCCCCCCTCTAACTTTTGAACCACAAGTTTTAAAAATATGAAAAAAATCTCAAAAGTAGAATTTTATAAAAACTTTCTAGGAAAATTATTTTGAACTTGATAGGTTGAATAGTTTTTAAAAAAAATTACATAATAATTTCACACACTTACTGTGATGGACGAAAAACTACGGAACCCTACACTGAGCGTGGCCCGACACGCTCTTGGCCGGTTTTTTGTTAAAAGGAACCACTGACTTTTTAAAGAAAAAAACCTGTATAAGTACAATATGTTTCTTCGACCAGTTACTAGTAAAAAACGTATGAATTTGTATAACATTACGATCAAACTTTTTTTCTTAAGTTTGTAGATTTTTTTGTATGCACTTTTTTAACAAATAGGGTCGTTTCGCCGGTAACGCGACCACCTTCGGTTAGCGACCACTTGACGGACTAGGCTGCTTCAATTAAAGATATTAACGTTTCTACAAACCCAACAGAAAAATAATTAGTTATTAACTATTCTTGAATAGTATCAGAATAAGAATAAATACACTTTAAAATCCAAAGCTTAGTCCAAAGCAAGAAAAAATAACCTCAATTCACACATTTCACACATTGCTTCCGTAAAGTGTTGACGTGCAGTGAATCTGTAAAAAAAATAACGCGGTAGTTGGCGCGAAAACTTTAGTTACGTCACTTAATTTTATTATTATGCTGAAATTAGTTACTTGATTGCTTAAATGATTTAGCTATTGTAATAATTTCGTTGAAACTCGGCATATTATAAAAATAGATTTAAATTAAATGGGGTGGTCGCGTACCCAAAAAAATTATTACCAAAGAAGTCGGATAGCGACCACATCGTTTTTCTTTTTCTTTCCTTATGGATTCTTGCGGCACCCGCGATATTTAGCTTGGCAAGCCAATTGTGTCGGTATTTAAGCCGCGCCAATCCATGCTATGTCTATAGTAGGTATATGTAATATAATAATAATATATAATTATAATTATAACATGAATAAAATGAATAATTCATATGATTATATGATATGGTTATATTACAAATGCGAAAGTGTGTATGTCTGTCTGTTACCTCTTCACGCTTAAATCGATGGACCGATTTTGATGAAATTTGGTATGGAGATAGTTTTAGTCCCGGGAAAAGACGTAGGATAGTTTTTAACCTCGAAATAATCCCCTAAGAGGCTGAAATAGGGGTTGAAACTTTGTATGGAGCTACGATATAAACGAGACACACGGACGGAGTCGTGGGCAGAAGCTAGTGTAGGTAAGTAGAATTTAATCTAAAAGTTACATAAAAGCTTGTAAAATGGTGGCATTTAGATACCTACTATGAACGACATATGTGACTGTAATAGCAATATATATAATAGCACTATGGTGTGAGCGAGATGGCGCGCCGTTTTCGATTCTATTATGCATTGACAAGCAATGTAAAGTAGATTTAGAAGAGTAACAATTTGTAGTAGTATAAGGGCAGTCAGGTCAGGTAGGTCCAACTTTGAAAAAGAGGTCAATCGTCGAATCCGACTCGGCTGGGCAGCGTTCGGGAAGCTACGCTATGGCACATCTTTTCGTCTAATATTCCGCAGTGTCTGAAGACGAGAGTCTATTGTGCAGACGTGGGCGCTGGTACGCGTGTTAGCGAATTAGGAACTTCATTGAATGAAAATAAGATGTCTGGCAACATGGCATTTATTTCTCCACAAATTAACATTGTGAATATAAAATAAATGTATTAAAACATCATTACAAAAAGGACGACACAAATTAGCGTGCGCATGCTGGCACGTCACACGAGGAAGAGGATACGTCAATCTTGACAGACAGATAAGCTATGCAAGGTAGGGCATAGATAATAATACTGTTTAAGACATAATTTTAACACTCCTCCTTATGCTCTACCTTGGATAGAGTCCATGAAATTTAACATTTACAACTCTATCTTAGCTCACACGAGAAACATAACACCATTACTAAACATAAAACAAGAACTCTTCCTTAAATTATAAAGCAAAAAAGCATTATTACTCGCATGTTACATAATAAAATTACAGTTACAAATATAGAGCCCTTTACAATTCAAATTATTCATGCTACACTTTTAATACACAATTCAGATACACAACGATTATGCTTTACACTACTTAATGGTTTTGTAAGAACATCCGCCACCATTTCCTCTGTTGGTAAATATTTAACTGTTATAAAACCTTGTTTGACTAGATCTTTCACAAAATGGTAGCGCAAGTCTATGTGTTTTGTCCTCTTGTGCGAGTATTCTTTTACGAGTAGCAACTTTTGTGCGCTCTGGTTATCGTTATAAACTACTGCAGTTATATTTTTGTCGACAATTTCTGACAAGAAATTTCGAACAAAACATATATCTTTGCATACGTCACCAATCGCTAAGTACTCGGACTCGGTACTCGACAAAGCAATGCAACGCTGTTTCCTGGCCTCCCAGTTAACAACGTTGCCACCCATTTTGATGACAAAACCTGTGTAAGACCTGCGGTCATATAGGTCATTAGCCCAGTCTGCATCTGCATAAGCACAAATTTTTGAATTATCTCCTTTATTATTAAAGTAAAGTACATAATCCATAGTGCCTGCCAGGTATCTTAATACACGTTTTGCAGCACGCCAATGATCCATACCAAAGCAAGTGCTATACTGGCTAAGTTGGCTACAAGTATATGATAAATCAGGACGAGTACAAACTGACAAATACATTAACGAACCTAACAGTTGTCTGTATTTATATACATTTTCGTCTAGATACTCATCCGACTTACCAAGCTTTGTATTTGCAGCTAACGGAGTTGACACAGGCCTACACTCTATCATATTAAACTTAGCCAATAATCGCTTAACATAATCAGCTTGATCTAAAGTTAAACAACCATTTTGTTTGCTTACATTCATGCCTAAGCAGTTCTTAAGCTCACCTAAATGTCGAATTTCAAAGTGTTTTTCTAGTAAATTTATTACATTATTAATACAGTTATTGTGAAACACGTAAAAATCATCGACATAGAGTGCTAAAATAATGTATTCTTTTTCAGTCTTTTTAACATAAATACAGGGCTCGCATTTGCTCTGCTTAAAATGACTAGAACACAAAACATCATGAATTTTTGAGTTCCACATACGACTTGCTTGTTTCAAGCCGTATATGCACTTCTTTAACATACACACTTTATTATTATCAATATTATTAAAGCTCTTTGGCTGTTCCATTAATATTGTCTCCTCTAGTTCACCATTTAAGAAAGCGGTTGTAACATCAATATGATCACATTGTAAATTAAGCTCTGATGCAAGAGAAAATAACATTCGTAATGTGGAGTGCCTGACAACTGGCGAAAAAGTGTCAGTGTAGTCTATACCCTCTCTTTGACTAAAACCACGGGCAACCAGTCTTGCTTTAAATTTATTAAATTGACCCGCTGCATCATACTTGCGTTTAAACACCCACTTACATTTAATGACGCTACCTTGCTTTGGACGATCGACTAACTCCCATACATTATTCCTTATAAGAGCATTGTACTCACTGTCTATGGCTTTACACCATTCTTCCTTGTCTGGTGAGTTCATGGCTTCCTCAAAGGAAACAGGGTCGTCCAGTGAACTAGCTTCTGCCAGCATACTATATAGATCGTAGTCAGACATCTTCTTAGGCATGTTACCTCTAGTGCTGCGTACAGGGCGCTGAGAGCTAGACGCATCGGTGGCCTCCGATGTAATCGGCTCTCCTCCTTGACCTACAGCCTCCGGATCCGGCAGAGAAATTACTTCATCACCTTCGTCCGAGGAACGGTCTTCGCCAGTGCAGCATTGGTCAGACAGGGGTGACCATGGAGGTGGTGAAATTGATGCACCTGAAACATGAGAAGAACTATGATCAGACCTATCAGTAATATCACAGTTAGTATTTTTATTGGGCTCTTCCTCACTTGAATTATTTGAAGTCTCATTATTTAAAATTTCATTATCACAGTTAATATTATCACAGTCTATATTATCATTTAAATTGAGACTATCAATTGAAATTAAATTATCATTTTTGACATTTGGCACCACTTTGTCTTTGCCATAAAAATCATTTTCAATAAAAGAAACATTTCGTGAATATATCACATTTCGTGGATTAGATGGATCGCTAAGCCTATATCCCTTACAAGTTTCTCCATAGCCCACAAATATGTAGGGCTTAGCCTTGGCATCAAGCTTGCGCCGTTTCTGTTTAGGAACAAGAGAATAGGCTGTACAGCCAAAAACGCGCAAATGACTGAGATCCACAGAGGATCCAGTCCACAAGCATTCAGGCACTCTGTTTGCCAGCGCACGGGTAGGGCTTCTATTTTTTAAGTATATTGCCGTCATAACGGCCTCCCCCCAATAGCGATTCGACAACCCAGATTCCTGTAGCATAGCGCGCGCTTTTTCAAAAATTGTCCTAAAAACACGTTCGGCCCGACCATTTTGGCCAGGTGCGTAAGGCACAGAAGTTTGGTGAATTATTCCTTCCTTCTCAAGGAAACCTGTAAGGACTTTATTGCAAAATTCGGTACCGCAGTCGGTACGAAGAATTTTAATCTGCAACCCTGTTTGCTTCTCAACTAAGTTTTTAAAGTTAATAAAATGGGAACTCACCCCATTTTTCGACTTCATGAGGTATCCGAAGGTTTTCCTTGTACAGTCGTCGGTGAAAGTCAGCAGAAAGCGGGCTCCTCCCCATGTGGTAGCTTGCATGGGCCCGGCAACATCAGAGTGAACGAGTTCAAGAGGCAACGCAGCATGTCTCAAACTGGAACGGGGATAAGATGCCTCATGCATCTTGCCCGTCAGACATGAGACGCAGCTGTCCATACCGGTGTCCTGTTTCTGAAAAACAACACCAGAACACTCACTCTCATCACCGAGCATGCGCATACCTGCTTGATGGAGGTGGCCTAACCGCTTATGCCATAAGCTCAATGGCACACACTCAGCATTGTGGGCGCTCACTGTCTCCTGCCTAGATTGAAGGAGCTTGGAGCGCTCCAGGGGTTGGGACCTAGCTTTCTGCAAGTTGACTTTATAAAGCCCATTTTGTATTTTAGCTGAGAAAATCGGTTTACCAGTGGTCTTAGCATCTTTAAATACTTTACATCCATCTTTAGAGAAAATAACAACATAACCTCTTAATGTTAACTGACTTACAGAAATCAAATTATGAGAGAGATTAGGAACAACTAATACATTTTGCAAAACAACAGATGAAGAGATAGGAACCTTACCAATATAATTACTGCAAAGATTTTGGCCATTTGCCACAGAAATCTTGCACGTACTCTCCTTGGCATCCTCTACCAGTGTCCTGTCATTAACCATATGACAAGATGCCCCGGAATCAAGGATGAAGTCCACTCCGGTTGTCGCTGTGAATGCCGTAGCCACCATGGTGTGTTCTTCTTTATCCCGCTGCTCTCGTTGTCTCTTGAAGCAGCGCTTGGCTACATGTCCGCTCTTTTTACAATAAGAGCATACAACGCTGGAGCTCTTCCTCTTCTTGTAGTTTGCATTATACGCCGTTGAAGTCGACTCAATACTGCGCCGGTGATCCTCCTGTAGTAATCTCATCCGGACCACCTCCGTGGTGAGAGTTTTTGTCATGCTTGCCGTTTCCAAACTAGAGACAAGGTTATCAAATTCCTGCGTCAAGCCTGACAACAGGATCTCAGCCACTTCAGCATCTTCGATGTTCTTCCCAATGTCGGCGAGCTGCTGTACCAAGCATAACACGTGATCAATATAATCTGTCATCGACGGGAATTGACCAAAGTCGACGCGGTGCAATTGACGCAGCAGCAGGACGCGTCGATACAGGCCTTTGTCTTCATAACAGGCGGCGAGCTTTTCCCAAGCATCCTTGGCCTTCACGCAGCTACGCACGTGTTGATAAAGTGCTGGTTGCAAGGAAAGGCAAATGCGGGCTAGCGCCTTCCCATCACGCTCGACGTCAACATCTGTACCTTCGACACATTGCCAGAGTCCATCTAGAGTCAAGACCATCTTGACGGCGAATTTCCAATTTATGTAGTTGCTTATTCCTTCCAATTTCTCGATTGAGGTTATGTTAGCCATATTTGAAGTATTTTGTTGCACAGACATCTTTAGTAATTGTGGTTAGTTTCTGGTTGTACTCACAGTGTAATCTTGAAGTCTTCAATCGCTGAACCTGGGCCCATAACCTATTGTGCAGACGTGGGCGCTGGTACGCGTGTTAGCGATTTAGGAACTTCATTGAATGAAAATAAGATGTCTGGCAACATGGCATTTATTTCTCCACAAATTCACATTGTGAATATAAAATAAATGTATTAAAACATCATTACAAAAAGGACGACACAAATTAGCGTGCGCATGCTGGCACGTCACACGAGGAAGAGGATACGTCAATCTTGACAGACAGATAAGCTATGCAAGGTAGGGCATAGATAATAATACTGTTTAAGACATAATTTTAACAGAGTCTTTGACCAGAGGGCCTACCGCGAAAGGCATTCGAAGTTTCCCCTCTCTGTCATACTTACGAGTTTGTACATAAGTGCGACAGAGAGGGATAACTTCGAATGCCGTTCGCGGTAGGCCCTCAGTGCGTGTTGCCAGTGATGACGTGTGGCACTGAAACGTGGTCGCTTCAGAAATCATAAGAAGCATCATAAGAAGGCTCAAAGTCACCCAAAGGGCAATGGAGAGAGGGCTATGCTCGGAGTTTCTCTGCGTGATCGCATCAGAAATGAGGCTATCCGCAGCGTAACCAAGGTAATCGATATAGCCCTAAGCCGCTAAAGTTAAGTGGCAGTGGGAGGGCACATTGCACTTAGAACCGATGGCCGTTGAGGCGGAAGGGTTCTCGAGTGGCGACCACGTACCGGAAGGCGCGGCGCGGCTAGGCCCCCAACAAGTTGACTGATGGCCTGGTAAAGATCGCAGGAATCCGATGGATGCGGGTGGTGCAGAACCGGTCATAATGGCACTCTTTGGGGGAGACCTATGTCCAGCAATGGACGTCTTTTGACTGATATGATGATGATGAATGATGCATCGTTTTATTAACTACTTAAACACAATTTGCAAGAGTGGTCGCCAACTAGCTAACAGGTGGTCGCAAACCGACTAAAGCGGTCGCTATCCAGCGAATTCGCTATTTTGAAACCTTTTCCATATTTTTTCCTAATCTATGGATGAAAGTGCTATATCTTATTGTAGGTTTCAAAACTTGACTATACTCAGAACCTATACGAATACCATCTATTATGTGTGTACATTGAATAGGTATACATTTACTAATCAAAACGAAAAAAAAGAGGGGGACGCCAGCGCGTAAACAGTGTTTTTGTGTAGCTCCGTTTAAAGTATTATTTTTAGGAGGATAAAGTGTGTTTTTTGCCATGAAATATATACCAAAATACTCGTAATAGAACAGTGGTTATAATAAAGTTCAAGTGAGTCTAATTAAAATTAGAAATTAAGGACAAATCACAGAAAACATTATCATCACAAAACGCGCGCGAATTCGACGATCCGTTACGTAAAAAACGCGTAAGTGCTACGAAATCGTGCTGCGCTTGCGACGTTTTGGTCGCGAACCACGTCGGCGCTAGTTCCGCGAATTGTGGTGACCCCTGTTGAACTTTGTGCGATCTTTTGGATTTTGACGATAAAATATTGAAAAATTCACTATGCCTCCTAAAAAAGATGAAGTGCACTTCACTCGTCGGGTCGCGGACGGTGGACGGTTAAATCAACCTTCACCTGTAAAAAAGGATGATGAAATCAGCCTCGCACGAGAAATGCAGCTATTTCGTTCCGAAATCACAGCGATGCGTCTAGAGCTGTCGAACATAAGCTCTATTTTCGAAAAGCTCTCACATGCAGTTCAAGGGCTTGATAGCCGCATCGGCAGCCTAGAACAGAGAGTTCAGATACTAGAGGAACAACCTGTTGAACGTCTAAAGCTCGAGCTCAACGACCGGGATCAGGAACTACTGACCACAGAGGTGGAGATAGCTGGAATACCCGAAACGAAAAATGAGAACCCAATTCACTTGGCTGTTTTAGTGGCGCAGAAGCTGAGTGTGGAGGTGGATTCGAAGGACATAGTGTACGCGGAGCGCGTAGGAATGCGGCGCACAACAGATGACGGCGTGATCGACAACGGGCGACCTCGCGCGCTGGCAGTGCGGCTGACGCGACGCGCGCTAAGGGACGAGCTGTTGCACGCGGCGCGCCGCGCTCGGGGCGCGGACACCGCCGGTTTCGACCTGCCGGGAACCCCTCGTAGATTCTATGTCAATGAGCGACTTACACGCACCAACCGTCAGCTATTTTACAAAGCCCGCCAAGAAGGATCACGGCTGAACTGGAAGTACATTTGGACCCGCGACGGCCGAATATATGTCAGGCGCCAGCCTAACACTCAGGCGCACAGGGTTCGATCTGAAGATGATCTGATAAACATTTTTGGTATTCCGTCTATTTGATCATGAAGTCACAAACAATTTCACGATTTTGGTTTGTACCTAGAACACCCATATCACAGCTTGAAAATTCTGTTTTGATAGTAATTTACTCGGCTCTTTATTGTCATACCTATCACCTAAAATTATTGACATTTGCGTCACATGTTAATTTCGTACAGACTCATTTATTTCGAATTTATAATTGTTGTTTAAAAATGATATTTGCGTATAACATAGAACGCGCCCCATGTATAGATTGTCACATTGCCATATCTATCCGCAAAACTATTGGAACCAATGCCACATTGTATTTTTCACATAATATTACTTTGATTTCAATACGCTTAACTCAATCATATGAATATTCTGTGCCTCCGTATTCACTGTACTCAATTGACACTTCAAATATATGTATGTATCTCAGACATCTCTGTATACTGCCAGTTAACCGAAGCTGTAGCAAAATGATTTCCCAGTATACCTACAGGTTTTTGCACACATCCTTTGTAATCTCCACTTATAATAAATCTCTAAATTAAAAAAAGAATCAGCCAGTTTGAAACTAAGCTTTGCGCGGTTCGAATGTTCTCAGCATCCCATGAACGGAAAAATATGAAACATTTTATATAGGTACATTATTATTCTAGCTGCAACTTAGGATAGTTTTTATCCGACTGCGACAGTTAATTAATTTTCCGAAATATACGACTTCATTTAATTTCTCATTTATTTTTATTGAAATCAAACGCTGCTCCAACTGTCAGCTATAAGAACCGTCAAATTTTCGTCAAAATGGCGGAATTGCTTTGCCTTTCACTTATTAATAAAATAATTTAAATCCCGTCTACGATAGACCTTTACGAGACAAATGCTAAAATATAAACCATAAAAAAATATTCGATTCTGATATGAGAACTTATATGCGCAAATGTCGTTTTATGTCGTAATTTCAATAAATGAAATCAACAAATTTGAACAATATAATTAACACGAATTTGTTTTTTTTGAATGACAATGGCACGCGCTCGGCGCATTCAGCCAAAGTACCTGCGGCGCTACCACGAAAACCGATACTGTCACTCGAGTATGGTTAGTGCGATAGAGATAGAGATACCCAAATATTTTCAAATTCCGAAGTTCGTGGTTATAGCTCAGGAATCGAAAATATGGTAAATAATCATAATGTATTTTCTCGAAAAAGAATTTAAAATAAATATAGTCAAATGGAGAAAAAAACAAAGCAAGAGGTTATATAGGTAATGATTAAGTTATAGGAGTCCAAAGTTTTAAGAGGGGGTATGTTCTGTCCCTTTTCCGCAAAACGCACCTTCATATGAAACGATTGTTTTTTACTATGACGCTCGAGTATACTGACGTCACAGTCCCTCATCGTTTTCTCA